>JAJJWX010001650.1:0-600000 GCA_023529315.1 Papaver bracteatum
ACTTGTTGATAGGGACTCATTCATTCTCTCTGAGATTGAAGATTATGATAATAAATCTTCTCTCTGTGTGAAGCTCTTTACCAACTATGTTTGGGATGATCAGAAAATTTTAATCTCACGAGGTCAAATCCTCGCAGGTCTTCCTCTTCCTCTTTATGATGTTAACTTTCCTCTATTCTATGAAATTATTTCCCACCCCAATTTTTCTTGTGCCATTTACCAATTGACTGGTGATTGTATTCGCCTCTTAGTTGAATTCGCAAATCGTGCCGCTTTTGGGAAATCTTTGTATTCAGTTGATCTTAGGAAACCTGGATTTGAAAATATGGAAATTGTTGCTGCGAATTATATAGTTGAGGGTTTCTTCAAAAATTACACACTAATTCCTGCGAGGAAAGAAGATAATCGTTGGGGTGTTCGTCTTCATCGTAAAGCTAATATCGCAGCAGATGATCTTCTCATGCACGATATTGATTATGCCTCAGGAAATAATAAGACACCTCGTCGTTCTAATGATGAAGATTGGTATAAGTACCCTTTAATATTATCGGGTTCTTATATTTCTGGGATAGTAGAACTTCCTGCGAACCTTCGTAACCGCCATTATCAACCTTGGGTTTATAGAAATGTATGTACTTCCATCTCCTTATCTTTTTGTTACCCTTTAATTTCAAATGAGGTAAGAAACACTCTTGTATTTTTCTAAACAATATATTGTTGCCTCTGTTTCTTATCCTTATTTGAATTTGCAGGTTCCACTTCTTCCCCGAGATTGTCATGAGTGAAAATAAGAGTTCTACTTCTTCTAAAAGGTTTACTGCAAGACAACAAACTCTTCATTCTGCGAAGGTTACCCAAGCTTCTGGTAGTCAAGATGATGCTCTTCGCAAAGGGAAAAGGAAACTTCAAGATGTTGTTTACGAGAGGAGGAAAAAAAAAGAAACTCTCAACCAAGTCTCATTCCAATGTAATCTCTTCTAATGAGAATATTGAGGAAGATCTTGGTGATGAAGATGATAAATTTCCTGAGAAGGACTTTAGTTCTAATTCCGATACCCTTTCTGACGAAGGAGATGATGATAATGATGTTGATGAAGGTGAAAATGAAGATTGCAGTATCCCAGAAACTTTTGCCTCAACAATGGTTAGCATATCTGAGGCTTTCCTCCATTCTTATCGTGGATTAGGAAATTCTCCTACAGCGAATGCTCGCAAACTTATTGCGAAGGCTTGTAAAGTTCCTACTGTAATTGATAATAACTCCCTCAAAGGCATTTCAAGATTCGTCTCTCCTGCTTCATTATATGCTTTAGGTAGCATGGTAAGTTTCTTCTCTATTCCTTGTTTATTTCCCTTATTTTGTTGATTTCTAACCCCTTTTTCTTGTTTAGGTTGGAAGAGTTAGTTGTGCAGCTGCTTCTGATTGGGAAAGACGTCATTCTATTGCTGAGAAGAAAACTTTGAATCGTTGTAAGAAGTTAGAGGTTGAAAATTCAAATCTCCGTCAGAAAGTAGAGGATTTAAGTATTGATAACGCAGAATTAACATCCCGTCACGAAGATAATTCACAATCTGCGAGCATCGCAATTGATAATTCTTCTCTTCTTGAGGAGAATAATCAATTAAAGCTTGAAAATTCTTCTCTTCGTAATGATAAGAAGCAATTAGAAGGTAAATTCTTTGCGATGGTAATTATTTTGATTACTTTTCCTTCGTAATTTGCTAAACAATTCCTTAATTTCTCTCCTTGCTGCAGAAAATTATGCGAAGATGAATGACGATCTGGAAACTATCCTTGCTAACCGTAATAAGAAAATTTCTGATTTGAGATCTCAGCTTCTAATTTCCCAGCATAACCATAGTTTATATGTCAAGCATTTTCGAGCTAAGATGACTCGCAAGATTTGCGAAGATAATGAAATTCCTCTCAAGAAGTACCATACGCTCCTTTCCGAAGAAATTCCTGAAGATACTCCATATCTGGAAATCTCTGATAGTGAAGTTGAAGATGATAGTGAAGTTGAAGAAGAAGATCATTTTGATGGGAATAAATCGCCTGAAAAATAACTTCACTCTTTTTTGTATATCTGTTCTGTAACTTCACTCTTTTTTGTATGTCTGTTCTATTTCTTTTCAATACAACACTTTCTTCTTGATTGCACTTTTAATCAATCCAACAATTTCTTTTTCAAAGCTTAATTTGAATTAATCTTTCTTTGATTGATTGTTTCCCTTATTCGCATAACTTGATCATGTGGAGAGAAATAATATATCTTAAAGACTTAGCTTAGTATTCCCCTTCCCCTTATTATTGCTCTTCAAATGATCAACTATCGCTGGAAGTATTAGAATATCCTTCTCAATTTATCTTACTTAAGTTTCATCTTATTGTGATTATGAATAAAAAGTCCTCCCTTTGAAGTATAAGAAATATAAGCCTTTTGCCTTTTGTGGAATGTTGCGAAGTAAATAATAAATCTCCCCTTGAAGTATAGGAAGTATGAAGTATACGAAATATGAAATACCCTTAAGAAGTATAAGAAGTATAAAATATCTTTGAAGAAGTATTAGCAGTATTCAATTCATGAAGAATTGCCCAATATATGAAGAAGTATAAGAATTATTACTCACTGTATGAAGAAGTATAATAAGTACTTAACCTTCGCAAAATTAAATATCCGTTGAAGAAGTATAATAAATATGATATATTCTTGAAGAAGTATAAATAGTATTGAATTTGTGGAGAAATATTCAATATATGGAGAAGTATAAGAAGTATGTAATTCTCGTAAAATTTTACGAGTATGAACTTATATGTATTTGATTGCTATCAAAATCGCATCTTTTGTTAAGTCTTCGTGAAAATTCTTCAATGATGTTATCTTCTTTGATAGGACTTCTTGTAAAAATTCTTCAATGATATTGACGAAGCTGTCTTCTCTTCAAAACTTCATGATGTATATTCTTGTAAAATTTCTTCAATGATATCGACGAAGTTGTCTTCTTTTCAGATCTTCATAATGTATATTCTTGTATAATTTCTTCAATGATTTTGATGTAATGAATTTCATTAATTTATGTGGTCTTATCATGCCTTCCTAAGTAAAGGTCTTATTTTGCCACCTCTTTTGTAGTAAATTTTTGTATTTGCGATAATATGACAAGTCTGAACATTCTTGCGAACATACAACCTCGTGACATTATCGTCTTGCGATGAAATCGCAGGACGTTTTTACACTTTCATGTAATAACCCATTGATCTCATCTTAACTTCTTTGTTTCATTCTGCGAGTTCTTTTTGTATGTTTTATTTTTTTTTTTTTTTTTTAGAATGCTCGCAGAACTTCATTTGTTGCACAAATATGACAAGCCTTTATGTTTTCGCAAACAAGAAGCCTCGTGACATTTGCATCTTATAGCACGTATCAGCTCCCTAATGGAGGGTGATGCCCTTTATCTTCCCCCTGGTTGCCCCTTCAAGGAAGCGTACATCGACCATACAAGGTTAGCTCTTCCCATCCGGTTCTTCCAACAACCATCTTTTGATCGCAACCTCTTATCCTTTTTGCCTATAGGGCTTATAGTTACGAGGTTGCACCCTATGGGGTATCTTTGGGCCAAGTGCATCATTTGCCAAGACTTGTCAAAAATGGCAGATGTGGTTCAACCTCACCCGGCACTCTTGACTCAACCGTGTACCTCGGCGCCTTGATCGTTTTTTGCACTTCTTGGGAAAGACAATATGCCTTAGTCGCCCAACCTAAATCCTCTTACACCGCATTTTATATTGCGTAATGTCGCTAGATTAGGTGAGAATCCAAGGTGTCTAACCCGGATAGGTACCCCATTATTGGGTTGTACCCCTAAATTTTTACCATGTACTAAGGGCCCTTGGTGGTGTTCCGGTTACCCTTAGCCACGTTTATAGGTACCCCTTAAATGACGTACTTTAGGACTTTGCCTCTTTGAAATATAGCTTCGCGAACTAGGGTGTACGCCACAAAGGTTTGCCTGTATAAAATTTTCTGCGGCTTTTTTTTTTTTTGGAGGCTGATCACAGATTGCGGTCTTTTATTCGCAAATTAATGAAAGTTTAATCGCAATATAAATTTTGAAACTCGTAACTTTTCCCAATTTTCTGCGAGCAAACAATATTCGTAAAAATTTTCATGAGTTTTATGGATAATACCTTTTCAAATATAGTCTGTTCCAAGGTCTACCAAGCCTCAAACCCATGTCTCTCCCTTCTGGATCCATCGCCGATAAGCTCCGCTTCCTACAACTTCTTTAATAACATATGGTCCATCCCATTTTGGTGCTAATTTTCCTCCATTTTCTTTTTGATATCGAGGTGTTTCTCGCATGACCAAATCACCTGGTTTATATTCACGTTCAATGACTCTCTTGTTGTATTCTCGAGCTAATCGTTCCTGATAAATCTTCATATTGTGCAACACCTTTTCTCTTTTTTCTTCCAAATCATCCAATTCACTTAATATTACTCCCACACTTAAATTTCTTTCCCAAGCTTCTTTCTTTGTTGTCGGAATTACAACCTCTGTGGGTAATACTGCTTCTACTCCATATGTTAGACAATAAGGAGACATTCCAGTTGCTTCTCTTCTAGTTGTATTGTATGCCCAAACTGCGCTAGGTACTTGCTCGCACCATCCTTTGAGATGTCTTTCTAATTTCTTTTTGATTGTATCTGCGATTGTTTTATTTGTTGCTTCTGCCTGTCCATTAGCTTGTGGATATAACGGGGTTGACTTCCCACATTTTATCCTAAAAGCACTGAGTAACATCTCTATGTTCTGCCCCTCAAATTGTTTTCCATTATCAGATACTAGTTGTGATGGAACCCCGTACCTGCAAATGAGGTTCTCAAATATGAATGTAAAAACATCTTTATCACGAATATGATGTATTGCTTTTACTTCTGCGAGCTTCATGAAATAATCTGTTGCAACTATCAAGTATCGCCTTTGTCCAGATCCAGGTATAAATGGTCCAACAATATCCAACCCCCATTTACCAAAAGGCCAGCAGCTTGTTGAAGAAGTTAATGTGGCCCCTGGTGCATGAATTATTTTACCATGTCGTTGACATTCCTTGCATCTTCGTACGAACAATTTTGCGTCTGTATGCATATAAGGCCAGTAATATCCTTGTATCTTTGCTCTATATGCTAGAGATCTTCCCCCACTATGATTTCCAGCTTCTCCTCCATGTAACATCTTCAATATTTTTTCTCCTTCTTCGCGAGTTAAGCACCTGAGAGGTGGTCCATTGAAAGATTTTCTATATAAAATTCCTTCTCGCAACTCATAGTTTGTTGCACGACTCTTTAATTTATGTGCTTCTAGTCTGTTCCTGGATATTTCTCTTGTTGCGAGATATGCATGAATTTCTTTTCTCCAATCTGCGATGTTGTTTGATAACTCTCTTTCTACTTCCATCGCAACAGCTTCCTCAATTTCTTTCTCTTTGTCCACTGATGGGTGTTGAATTGTCTGTATTTGGATATTTCTTTTATTTGGATTTGTCATCATGCTTGGAATAAATGCAAAAGCATCTGCGAGACGGTTATATTTTCTAGATATATGTCTCCATTTTAATTTTGGTATCTTCGCAGATAATTCCTCAACGAGTTTCTTGTATTTCTTCAAAGAAGATTCATTTGTGGTATATTCCCCTTTAATTTGACAAATCACTAACTGCGAATCACTTGTTATCCTTATACTTTCAAGCTTCTTTTCTATTGCGATCTTTAATGCATGCACTCTGAGCTTCGTACTCTGTTTCATTGTTCGTGGATGCAAATTCTAGTCTGAATGAGAATGTTGTTCTTTCTCCTTCTGGTGAAATCAACACGACTCCAATTCCATTTCCCTCACTATTGGATGATCCGTCCACTAGAATTTCCCATCTATCTGGTTCTGTTAACAAGTCTTTTGGATTTCCAAATTCTTCTTCAACATCCATCATTTCCTCTACTGCTTCATCTTCTTCCAAAGGAAATATTGCCAAAAAATCTGCGACGACTTGTGATTTTTGCGATGACAATACTTCGTATTTTATCTTGTAATGGTTTACTTGTGCATTCCACCTTTCTATTCTTCCTGACCTTTTTGTGTTCTTCATGATTGATTCAATTGGGACTTTGGTTACCACTTTTATCACATGTGCTTGAAAGTATATTCGTAACTTGAATGATGCATAAACCAGGGCTAAGATTAACTTCTCCATTTTAGAATAATTCTTCTCTTCTGCATTAAAGGTTTTACTAATGTAGTAAATGGGCCTTTCTACTCCTGCGTCTGCTCGCAACAGAACTGCACTTAGAGCATATGGAGTTGTTGCGAGGTATACCAATAATTCTTCGTCTCTCTCTCTGGTTTCTGTAGTATAGATGTATTTGCGAGGTATTCTTTGATTCCTTGAAAAGCTTTTTCACATTCATCAGTCCACTTGAATTTTGCTCCCTTCTTAAGTATGTTGAAAAAATGCTTGCACTTATCTGACATTCGCGAAATAAATCTTCCAAGTGAAGCCAAGAGTCCATTTAGCTTTTGTACTTCTTTTACCGTTGCAGGTGTTGGCATGTCACGAAATGCTTGGACCTTTTCTGGATCAACTTGTATTCCCTCCTTTGATACTATGTATCCCAAGAACTTTCCAGATGAAACCCCAATTATACATTTCTCATGATTTAATTTGATGTTGAATTTTCTCATTTGCTCAAATATTTCCTTCAAATCTTGCACATGATCTTTAGCTTCCTTGCTTTTTATCAACATATCATCTACATATACCTCCAAAGTTTTATGTATCCACTTCGCGAACACTTTTTCAACCATACGTTGATATGTAGCACCCGCATTCCGCAAACCAAATGGCATCTTCACATAACAATACAAACCCCTTGGAGCAAAAAAGGCAGTATGTTCTTGATCTTCTTCTGCGAGTGATATTTGATTATACCCTTTATATCCATCAAGTGAAGTGACTCTATCATGACCTGCAGCTGATTCCACCATTTGTGGTATATCTGGTAATGGAAAACTGTCTTTGGGACATGCCTTGTTTAGATCAGTGAAATCTATGCAAATTCTTATTCCTTTATTCTTTTTCGGAACAATGACCATATTCGCAATCCATTCTGGATATTTTGCTTCCCTTATGATCCATGCATCCAACATCTTTTGTAATTCTTCTTCTATATGTACATGATAATTTTGTGATATCTTCCTTATTCTTTGTTTGAATGGTCTTACATTTTTATCTATGTTCAATCTATGACACGCCACTGATGGATCAATTCCTGGTATCTCATCTACACTTCCTGCGAAGATATCTTTATATTCTCGCAAAAGATCAATAGTTCTTTTTTCTTCTTCTTCATCCATCTTAGTTCCAATTCGCAAGAATAAAGGCTCCTCTTTACTTCCAATATTTATTTCTTTAGTTGGTTGGTTTGCAAAATAGCTTGGACTTTGCTCCCCCATAAGTGTTGGTTCTTTGATTATTTTTTGATGGTTCCCCTTCTTTTTCTGGAATCTCATTTGGTATACCTCTCCCTTCCTTTGCTCTTATTGTATACACTCGGAATTCTTCTTCCTTTTTTGTTTCCTTCGCAAGTTTCCTACGAAGCTGTTTCTTTCTTGATCTTCCTCCGCATTGCGTTACTTCAATTTGATAACAAAATTTTGCACTATCAAGATCTCCTTTTATTTCTTGTATTCCATTTGGTGTAGGAAATTTGATTCTCTGATGTAATGTTGAAGCAACAGCTTTGATCGCATGAATCCACGGCCTTCCTATCAGCATGTTATATGGAGATTCCATATCTATCACACACAAGATTACATGTGTTTCGATTTCTCCTAGTAATATTCGCAGCGCGATTTCCCCTTTAGATTTTGTTGTAGATTTTCCTAATCCATGAATAAGACATTATGAATTTGTGATTTATTCATCTTTAATTCCCATCCCCTTAAGTGCATGATAGAATATGATATTAACAGAACTCCCTGTATCAACCAAAATTAGGTTTAATTTCCATTTTTCTACAGCTTTCTTATCTTCTAGCATGATCGGAATTGTGATCACCAATGGTGAAGTGTGGTTCAAGTCTTCATTTGGAATTTCTGCTGCTGAAAATGTGATTTTCCGCTTTTCCCATTCTTCTAAAGTTGTTATCTTTTCTTCCTCCATGATCTTTTTTCCTCTACAATCTCGCTTGTATATTTTTCCCTTCATATTACTATGAAATTCATCAATCATTGTCTTTGTGATCATATTACATTCTTCTTTTTTGCAATCTCCATCTACTGACTTCATTTGATCTTCAAATTTTCCACAATTCCCTCAAATTTAGGCTACCACAATTCTCAAGTCCCTGTTTCTAGCGCCAATTATGTAGTTGCAGAATAATCTACAACTACACCCTCAATATAATTAGTAAAAACTCAAGAAGTTCTTGATGGTGAATGATAATTTTCTTATTAATTCTCTTAGTTGATTACATAGAATTATCAAAATGGAACTAGAATAGTTACAACTTTTTCTATTCTCTTTCCTAAGATAATTTCTTACACTCATTAAAAGAACCTCTCGAATTTTACATTTGAACTCCTATTTATAGTAAAACTTATGCAGCTGTATATGAATTGCGAAGTATTGCAATTCATCCTCGCAAAATTATTTCATCCTCGAAAAACTTCATATTTCCCCGCACTACTTCTATCATCGTATCATTTTATAACTCTTTCCTCCTTTATTTATTACGATACTCGTGAACTATTATCTTGCGATATTCAGTACCTACAAATCACATTACCTTCTTTTTCATCAGAAGATATCATTCTTGGAGCGTCCATAAGCATATGGGTTTTTGATAGGAATTCACAATTATCTCAACAAGTAGTCTTAAGATGAAGAGAGGTTTTAGAAAAGAAAAAGGAATGTAGGGTTCGAAACCTAAAACAAGTTTGTGGGCGATCAACTCTTATCCCTATAAATAGTAGAATTGTTGATAGTACCCTTTCTTCCGTTTGATAGACAAAAGGAAAATACTTCAAAAAAAAAAAAACTTTTTCTAAAGCCTGAGAAATACAAAATCATTATCTCTTTTGATCAGGCACATGAGACAAGATTTTAAGAACAACACAATCAAGTTGCGTTGCGGTGAACTACAATTTGTCCACCAATTTCCTCTTGTGGAAAATCCACAGACTTCTGTCTATCAAAACAGTTTGACCATACTTTATTCTCAAATGGTCTTGATTTTTCCTTGGAAACTAACTTCTTAGATGAAGATAAAATCTTACATACTTCTGCGGTCTTCTGTGCAAGTTTAAGATTTCTTCCTAGATGATTTGCTCTTCGTTGAAGTTTGTTGACGTGTCTTTCCTTGTGTTTGAACTTGTAACACTTTGAGATTTCATAACCTTTTAATGAACAATACGAGAACGTCACACTTGGATAGTAATCAGGCTTCTGAAATATGCAAGAAGCTAGGCACATAGTGGATCCTGAAATATTATAAACATAATTTCTTAGAAAATGGTCAATTTTTTCTTCCAGAATGGTTGGATTATCTTCTTAAAGAATATCAAAATTGATATGTGTTTTACTACAATTATCAAAATCAGTATTTTCACCAAGAAGTGCAACACTTGATTTACCATCTTCATTAGAATCCTAGCTATCAGACATTTCATCAAGAGTTATTGCAAGACCTTTGTTCCCAGTGTATTTTCTATGATTTGGACACTCGTTTGCAAAATGACCAAATACCTTACACTTAAAGCACTGAGGCATATCCTCATTATCAGTTTCATTAATATCCATGTTTTTAGGAGAAACACGATTATGAGGTTTGACTGATACCTTCGGCTTATCTCTGGAGAACTGTTTACTTCTCTCCAATAGAATATCTCTAAACTGTCTTGTGATCATCGAGACTAATTTGTCAATATCTTCATCAGATGAGTCTGTCTTAGAGTGATCATCTTAAGAGATATACATTTTTTTACTTTTATCAAGTAATTTAGTGTCCTTTTGTGCTTTGAATGCAACATCCTTAGATTTGGATGAATGTTCATGATCAAATATCTTAAGCTTTCCAACATCGATATAATACGCTTAATTAAGTTAAATATAATATGGAAGGGCCGCTCCACTCATCGCCAATTGGTTTTGAGTTGGATGCCCGCAAACTTTAACATGGTATCAGAGCTAAGCCCCAGACCTAGACTTACGTACGCCGGGTGTAGTCCGAGTTACTGGCCGAAGTGTTTAATCGATATTGTCACTTGTACACCCGGGATGTAGGCCAGTGCCGATATTGTCCGAGGTGTTACCCCTGATATAGTCACTCACATGTGTGCACCTGTTACCGATGGACTGGTAACTTGTGCGTAGGTCCATGTGTGAGGCCCAGTGACTGGCCTTGCACGTGAGGGGGCGTGCATGTGAAGGAAAAATAGTCCCACATCGCTATAATCCATTTAATTAACTTAAATATAATATGGAAGGGCCGCTCCACTCATCGCCAATTGGTTTTGAGTTGGATGCCTGCAAACTTTAACAAGAGATTATCTAGGCTATTTCCCTCAATGATGGCATGCTTCTTAGCATCGTATCTAGATGACAGTGATCTGAGAATTTTCATCACAATGTACTTTTCAGGAATAGTATTACCCAATGCAAAAGATGCATTAACAATTTCATACATTTTGTGATTAAACTCATAAAATGTTTCTTCATCTGCCATACGAAGGTTTTCCCAATCGGAACTAAGGTTTTGAAGCCTATCTTCCTTTTCACTGGTATTTTCTTCAAATACGTTTGCTAAGATATCCCAAGCTTCTTGCTACTTAGTGCAATTAGACACATGGTGCTGAAGATTTGGGGTAATGGCATGTATGATTGCATTCAAACCGTTGGAGTTTTGCTTTGCATCAAGAATCTCTGCAGGAGTGTATTCCGCAATATTCTTTGGAATATGTACATCTCCAACTGCCTCAACGGGGGCATTATAGCCATTAACAACATATACCCATGATTGGAAATCACGTGCTTGAAGAAAAGAACACATAGCAATTTTCCACCATAAGTAATTAGTGTCATCGAAGACTGGTGGTAAGTTTATTGAGATAGCACCTATGTCCATAGAGTCAGATCGCTACAAACACAGACTTATGAGGTCTTGAACGTGTTTGCATGCTCTGATACCAAGTGAAAAAGTGGGGGTCTAACAACCTCACCCAATATTTCGATTAGCAATCTGTATGGACAACTCCGAGTTGTTTTCTAGAGAATCAACTAGACTCAATCAATAGAAAATACTCAAGGAGTTATTATCTCAATCTCTCAATTTGATTTACTCAAGCAAATGTAATTCGGGAGTTTAATCAAAGAGAGATAACTTGGATGGTACCAAAGACCAATATCCAAGTGTCAATCAATTTAAATCAACAACCAATAAGGTCGGATATTCTAATTGATTGATCAACACACAACCTATTTTATTTCAATTATATAAAAATATAATGCGGAAAAGAAATAACACAGATACCAGAATTTTGTTAACGAGGAAACCGCAAATGCAGAAAAACCCCGGGACCTAGTCCAGATTAAACATACATTGTATTAAGCCGCTACAAACACTAGCCTACTCTAAATTAAATTCGGTCTGGACTGTAGTTGAACCCCAATCAATCTCACACTGATCCAAGGTACTGTTATGCTCCTACGCCTATGATCCCAGCAGGATACTACTTACTTGATTCCCTTAGCGGATCTCACCCATAACCAAGAGTTGCAACGACCCAAAGTTGAAGACTTTAGCAAACAAATCTGTCTCACACATAAAAGTATACAAGATAGATAAATTCGTCTCCCACGAATAAACCTATGAGTTTTGTTCCGTCTTTTGATAAATCAAGGTGAACAGGAACCAATCAATAAAACCAAACTTATATTCCCGAAGAACAACTCAGTTTTATCAATCACCTCACTATAGTCTTAATCGACGTAGCGAAAAAAGATATTGTGGAATCACAAACGATAAGATGAAGATGTTTGTGATTAGTTTTATATCTTTCCTATCGGAAATAGAAATCTCAAGCTAATTATTATAATTTTACTCGTACGATAGAAATAACAAGATCAGATCACATAACTACAATAAAAGTAGTATCGGTCTGGCTTCATAATCCCGATGAAGTCTTTAAGTCGTTAACCTGGTTTTAAAAGAAGAAAAACAAAGGTTAAAGGAGAATCGACTCTAGCTTAGCAAACTAGTATCACACAGAATGTGTGGGGATTAGGTTTCCCAGTTGCTATAGTTCTCCCTTATATAGTCTTTCAAATCAGGGTTTGCAATCAATGTTAGCTTAGTCACAAAGCATTCAATATTCACCGTTAGATAAAAACCTGATTAGATAGAAGCTAATATCTCTCAACTGTTAGATCGAAAACTTAGCTTTCCATACACACATGTACTTGACAATTTTGGGTTTGTTTAACAGTACCCAAACGTGTACAATAGTTGGTTCAATACTAGTCAACCAAATGGTTAACCAAATGATAACTTTCATATCAACCATATTCTTCTTTACCATAACTAGTCTAAATGACTCAAATGAACTAGTTAGAGAGTTGTTCAATTGCTATGAGATCTTATGTACTACACAAGACACAATTGAAGAAAAAACGATATGATTCACTCGAATCGATTCATGAACTATAAAGGAAAGTTTTGTAAAAGCATTCCTTAGATAATTAAGATAAGTTCACGAACATCGTTTTTAGACATAACCACTCAAGTTCGAGGACTGGGTTCGCGGACTCAAGTAACCGGTTGGAATTCACAAACTCCAACATAAATTCTCGAGTTCGAGAACTTCCGTCAGTTTGTGGACTAAAACCGAGCTACAACTTTAGCAGAAATTCTCAGGTTCGAGAACTACGCACGTTCACGGACTGAGTTCGCAGACTGCTCAAGTTTCGGTTTTCACTTGATCAACAAAGTTCGCAAACTTCGGTTCAAGTGCTAAGGAATTATACATATATGTGTTACCACAAAAATGTTTATATCCCTAGTGGTTATATTGTATAAACTCTCATTTCAATCATTGAAACATTCTCAGAGAATGTCATATAGTTGTTATTCACAAACTAGTTTTCGTCAGAGCAATTTCCAAAGTGATTGAAACATAACATGAATTTCGTCACTAGGCAAAGATGAACTTGGTTAAATCGAAAGCTTTACCAACACACATTTCGAGAAATAGATAAGCGAGATATACTTAGCTCGAAATGTCACATGTGTATATCTTTAGTCTATATAGTAAAATGACTTTTGTCTCAAGATAGGAGATAGGGTAGATAGACTTTTGAGTGATAGATAAGTTCAAGTATCCACATACCTTTTAGTCGATGAAGATCCACTGGTTCCTTGAGTAGTCATTCGTCTTGTATGATGATCTCCATGGAGTTCTTGAGCTCAACTACACTTTCTTTCCAAGTCCAAGACCTTAGCTATAGTATACTAGAAATCAATAATTTATAGGTTTGATCACTAACATTGCCAAATATGCTTGATATAACAACGCATGAGAGTTCGACCGAGAAATAACACAGACACCAGAAATTTTGTTAACGAGGAAACTGCAAATGCATAAAAACCCCAGGACCTAGTCAAGATTTGAACACCACACTGTATTAAGATGCTACAGACACTAGCCTACTCCAAGTTAACTTCGGAATGGAATGTAGTTGAGCCCTAACCAATCACACACTGATTAAGGTAGAATCTCGTTCGTTACACCTATGAATCCCAAGAAGGACTATACGCACTTGACTCCCTTATATGATCTCACCCATAACTAAGAGTTGCTACGAACCAAAGTTAAAGACTTGATAAACCAATCTGTCTCACACAGAAAAGTCTATTGAATAGATAAATCTTTCTCCCACAGAAATACCTATGAGTTTTGTTCTGTCTTTAGATAAATTAAGGTCAACATGAACCAATTGATACACCAGACTTATATTCCCGAAGAACAGCCTAGTAATATCAATCACCTCACAATAATGTTAATCGTATGGTAGTGAAACAAGATACTATGGAATCACAAACAATGAGACGAATATGTTTGTGACTAATTTTTTTCTTGCCTATCGGAGATTAAATCTCAAACAAATCTTAGAGAAGATATTACTCAATCACAATAGAAAACAACAAGATCAGAACACACAAATGTAGAGAAAATAGTTGGGTCCGCCTTCACAATCCCAATGAAGTCTTTAAGTCATTAACCTATAATGGTTTTAGAAAAACCTAGGTTAAAGGAGAATCGACTCTAATCGTAACTAGTATCACATAGGAGGTGTGGGTATTTGGTTTCCCAGTTTCTAGAGTTCTCCTTTATATAGTCTTCAAATCAGAGTTTGTATTCAATGTTACCTTGGTAACAAAGTATTCACCGTTAGATGAAAACCTGATTAGACTCAAACTAATATCTTTCAACCGTTAGATCGAACATAGATTGTTACACACAAATGAAAAGTGACTTCATTTAGATATGAGTAACCGTACCTAAACATGTACACCTTCTTTGCTCAACAATAGTTAACTAGAGTTAGCCATATGAACACTTTCATATCAACCTTGTTCTTCTTAACACAATTACTTCAAATGACTCAGATGAAACTAGTTATAGAGTTGTTCAATTGTTTATATTCTCATAGAAGTATATAAGACACAATTGAAGCAAAATTTATTTTGATTCACTATAATCAATTCATGAACGATATAGCCACGGTTTGCAAAAGATTGCATTCCTTAATATATAAATGTATTAGTTCATGAACAAACCGATTTTAGAACATAACATACCCAAGTATGCAAATGGGTACGCATACCTAAGTGGTCGGACTTAGTTTTGGTTCGCCAGTATGCTAACAGGTACGCATACCTCCAAACTCGGTTGATTTTCGGACTTGAACTTTCGCCAGTACGCATACGGGTATGCATACTAAGTTCCCGGAATTTCACCTAACCAACCAGTACGCATACAAGTATGCATACTATGGTTCCCGGACTTGGAATAACTTGCAACAGTTAGCATACAAGTATGCATACTGTGTTATATCCAATCATGGTTAATTGTTTAAACTCTCATTTCAATCATTGAAACATTCTTAGAAGACGACAATAGTTGTCTCATACAAACTATTAGCTTCAAAGCAATTTTTAAGTGATCGATAGATCAATACGAAACATTTCGAGTCTACATCAAATGTCTATCTCACATAAATCATGTAAGATGTTACCTGGAGATTTTCACATGACCATTTTTTAACTTTCGTCAAGAATATAAGATGAACTTGGTTAAAGCGAAAGCTTACCAACACATATTTCGAGAAATATGTAAGCGAGTTAAACTCAACTCGAAATATCAAATGTGTATAATCGAGGTATATATAGCTATACGAATTTTGTCTCAAATAGGAGATAGAGTAGAAATAGACTTTCCAAGTGATAGATGAGTTCAAGTCTCCACATACCTTTTGTTGATGATGTCCCACAATCTCCCCTTAGTAGTTCTCCGTCTTCAATCGATGAACGCCGTGATGTTTAATGCTCAACTACACTTTATATCCTAATCCGGGACTTAGCTAGAAATCAAGACTTATAGTTTTGGAAACTAAACTTCACAAACAGGCTTGAGATATCAATGCTTGCGAGATCGACCGAGCAGTGCTCCAACACCTACAAGCATGTGTATGTTGTTATAAATTTTATCCTCCAAACACCTAGAATATCCGTGACCTAAGATTTGAATTCGAAAGACTTCATATAGGATTCATGAAGCATGGGTACGTACAAATTAGTCTTAGAGATTTAGATTCAATTACGGAATAATTTTTTTATATGTCTACCTGATCTGAAATGAAATCATCGGGCGTCCTATTGGAAGAAAGCTATAGTCTTCACGACGAACTATGAAGCAACTTTTAGGGTTGTAAAGTATATCACATAAATGAATCAAGTGTATAGGTTCTTGGGAGAATCAAGAAAATATGGGGCACAACTACAACAAAGTATCTTGGATGGTTTTTTCTTGCTCAACTAGGTTAGAATTTGTTAGAGCATAGCTCGGTTGAACCCACCAAGCATTGGTATGTCAAGTTTGGTTGTCATATTTCGGTATCAAAACTCATCTAGAGTTTCTTGATTAAACACTATAGTCAACTTTGTTTAGGTTAAACTAGAAAGTCTAGGAATGTTGAGACGTACAAGTATTATTCCGAATACCTGAAGAATTTGAAGAAGTAATGATTACAATGTGGATAGCATCCTTCCACTTGAGGTTAGTAATATTGAATTGATCTTGTTTTCATTCCTAAAGTATCTTTCAATAAGAATTATATAGAAAACATAACGTGCGAAGATGTATATAAATAATACTCTAGTGGTTAGACTTGGTCATAACATTATGATTAAATTGTCAAGGAATCTATTGAATTACGAAGTATAAATGCTTATCTTTTGGAACTTCGTAAATACGACATCAACATAATCTTTGTACATAGTCTCTTGATTATGTGTAATATATAGGTATGATTTCACCCTCGAAAATAATATTTTATAACATTTGTTTAAAGGAAGTACATATATGAACTTTTTTCGTAATCGAAAGGAAATCACGATTGGTCGGGATCATTATTGAATATATTTTGAATGACCAATATAAGATGACAAGGTAGAATTTAACTTGTTGAGATTTGAGGTATAACTAGTCATAGCCTATATGATGTAGCATGTGGTAATCGGTCACATGCTACTTTGTGAAGCATGGTGTAACTGGTCACAAGCTACATTGGGAAGTTAGTTGTAACCGGTCACAAGCTACCTTTTAGAAGCATGGTGTAACCGGTCACAAGATAATTTGGGAAGTTAATTGTAATCGATCACAAGTTTCTCGGGAACCAAGGTGTAACCGATCACAAGCTAACTCGGGAAGTAAGGTATGACCTATCACAATCTACCTCTGGGAAGCAAGGTATAACCGATCATAACCTGGTTTTGGAAACATGGTTTTAGATCACTTCTCGGTCGAACTCGCAAGTATTGATATCTCAAGCTTGTTGTCAAGTTTAGTTGCCAAAACTATAAGTCTTGATTTCTAGTCTACTTATATCTAAGTCTTGGATTAGGATAGAAAGTGTAGTTGAGCTTTATATTTCACAGCGTTCATCGATTGAAGACAAAGAACTACTACGGGGATCTTGTGTAACTTCATCAACAAAAGGTATGTGAAGACTTGAACTTATCTATCACTCAAAAGTATATCTACTATATCTCCTATTTGAGACAAAATTCGTATATATATCTATATAGACTTCGATTATACACATTTGATGTTTCGAGCAGGGTTTAACTCGCTTATATATTTCTCGAAATATATGTTGGTAAGATTTCGCTTTAACGAAGTTCATCTTATATTCTTGACGAAAGTCAAAAAATGATCATGTGAAAATCGCCTTGTAACATCTTACATGACTTGTGTGAGACAGTCATATGATGTAGACTCGAAATGTTTCGTATTGATCATTCGATCACTTGAAAATTGCTTTGAAGTTAATAGTTTGTGTGAGACAGCTATTGTCTCCTTCTAAGAATGTTTCAATGATTGAAATGAGAGTTTATAACAAATAACCATGATTAGATATAACACAATATGGGACTTGTATGCTAACTATTACAAGATATTCCAAGTCAGGGAATCATAGTATGTATACCTGTATGCGTACTGGTTGGTTTATGGAAATTCGGGAACTTAGTATGCATACCGGTATGCGTACTGGCGTAAGTTTCAAGTTCCGGAAATTCAACTGAGTTTTGGAAGGTATACATACCCGTTTCCATACTGGCGAACCCAAACTTGGTCCATCCACCTAGGTATATGTACCCATTTGCATACTTGAGTAGGTTTTATTCTAAAATCTGTTTGATCATGAGCTAATACATTTATAAAATAAGGAATGCAATCTTTTGCAAACCGTGGCTATAATGTTCATAAATTTATTCGAGTGAATCAAAACCGATTTTGCTTCAATTGTGACTTGTATACTACTATGAGAATATAAACAATTGAAAAAATCTATGACTAGTTTTATCTGAGTCATTTGAACTAGTTATGGTTAAAATGAATAAGGTTGATATGAAAGTGTTCATATGACTAACTTCGGTTAAATATTGTTGAGACAAAAAGGTGCACACGTTTAGGTACAGTTACTCATATCTAAATGAAGTCACTTTTCATTTGTGTGTAACAATCTAAGTTCGATTTAATAGTTGAAAGATATTAGCTTGAGTTTAATCAGGTTTCATCTAATGGTGAATATTGAATGCTTTGTTACCGAGGTAACATTGATTACAAACCATGATTTTAAGACTATATAAATGATAACTCTAGAAACTTGGAAACCTAATCCCCACATCCTGTGTGATACTAGTTGCGACTAGAGTCGATTCTCCTTTCACCTTAGGTTTTTCCAAAATCCTGTAGGTTAACGACTTAAAGACTTCATTGGGATTGTGAAGCCAGACCCAACTATTTTTCTGCAGTTGCGTGTTTTGATCTTGTTTTTTTCTATCATGATTGAGTATTATCTTCTCTAAGATTTTCTCGAGATTTAATCTCCGATAGGCAAGATAAAAAGTAGTCACAAACATCTTCGTCTCATCGTTTATGATTCCACAATATCTTGTTTCGCTACCTTACGATTAAAAATATTGTTAGGTGATTGATATTACTATGTTGTTCTTTGGGAATATAAGTCTGGTATATCAGTTGGTTAATATTTACCTTGATTTATCAAAAGAGAAAACAAAAAATCTTTGGTATTTTCCTGGGATACAAATTTATCTATTTAATAGATTTTTCTGTGTGAGACAGAATGGTTTATCAAGTCTTTGACTTTGGGTCGTAGCAACTCTTAGTTGTGGGTGAGATCAGCTAAGGGAATCAAGTGCGTCGAGTCCTGCTGGGATTCAGAGGCTTAAGGAACGTGATTGTACCTTAATCAGTGTGAGATTGGTTAGGGATCAACTACATACCAGTCCGAAGTTAACTTGTAGTAGGCTAGTGTATGCAGCGGCTTAATATAGTGTGGTTTTCAAATCTGGACTACGTCCCGGGGTTTTCATGAATTTGCGGTTTTCTCGTTAACGAAATTTATGGCGTCTGTATTATTTATTTTCCGCATTATATTTCTATATAATTGAAATATCACAGGTTATACGCAAGTTCAATTAGTTTGTGAATCTGACAATTGGGTTGTTGATTAAATTTATTGACAGTTGGATATTGGTTTTTGATACCGTCCAAGTTATTTCTTATATTCAATCGGGCTCGTAAATTTCTATTTGTTTGATTGCAGATTGAATTGAGAAATATAGATATAACTCTTCGATATATTTCCGTTGATTGAGTCTGACTATCTAGTTGATTCTCTTGGAATTATATTAGAGTTTGTCCATACAGATTGCTAAGAGAAATATTGGGTGTGGTTGTTAGAGCCCCGCTTTTTCACATGGTATAACCGATCACAACTTACATTGTGAGGTTGGTACAACCTATCCCAAGGAGCAAACAGAGTTTCCAATATTCACATATCTCTTGATGTTTTGTGTGAAGCTTGGAATTAGATGTCGACATATTTGAACATGTACATAACTCTTATCATTAAATGTTCAAAGATATTCCTTGATACTCAAGGTGATCCCAGGCCCGAAAAATTGAAAAACATTTAATTATGATTTTCATAATATATGTTTTAATTACCAGAAATTAAAGCATATCCTATGGAAAATATTATTAGTTAATATGCTAGACTAATAATATAAGTTTTCTATGATAGTTTTCGGAAATATGGTTTGGTAATTAATTGGAAATAGGAAAACCGAAATTAGGTACTTTAATGTGAATATCTTGAGAATATTTTAAGTTTTGGAATTTCCTTGTTGTCCGAACAACCTTGATGTATAAATACTTGAGTTTGCGTTTCTTACACCTAAGAGACAGGAAAACTTCATTCTTGTTGTTTCTGGTGGAGCTGTCTATTTGGAAAGGAAAGTACCATAATTAGGCGAAATCTCTTACGACCGCTCGTTTAAAGACTTTTGTGGGATCAAGAAGCTCTACGAGTACCGTTGATGGGAAACTAGATAATTATGTTTTTATTATAGTTTTGATTTATTGATTTGATTAACTAACGGTTGTTGAAACTTTGATTGCACCTAGCTTATTTATTCTTGAGAACCTTTTCTTCTGATGTAAGGTTCACTCAAACTAGATCAAAGTATTGACAGGATCTTTAAAACCATTTTCAGATCTGAAGACATCTTGTGATAATATCCATTGTTGATAGACTCCGTTCTGTGTGTGATTGATCACAAGAGGATTCAAGTGGTGTTGTTCAGGTTATTATTGAAGATAAACTGAGATCTGAAGACAATGAAGTTTTTCTTATTAGTTTTCGTATCTTGTGAATTGTGTGCACAAACCTTGATCGGCTGGGATCCAACTAGAATCGTGTTTATCTTTGATAGACTTGATTGTCTAGTTACATGAGATCGGCATCACCTTATAGTGTCTCTTTGAGATATATATTGATCGACTGCAAATATAGAGTTTGATTATTTCGGTAATCAAAGTTTAGATTGATCTAACCATGCAAATGAGTTTATTAAATTAAACATAAGATCCATGGTCAATGACTCATTAACATCTTATTATTAAGATTGAATAGAGTGGTTACCAAACATATTTATCCTTTAATGTTTGGAATATGATCAAAAGGATTGGTGATTCACGTGCGTAACTCTAGAAGTCGAAGGCGCATGGATACTGAGGAAGCTAAGTATCTAGGGGTAGTCTACTTGGTCTCAACTATACGAAATTTGTATTAAAAAAACGAGGGTACAACAACCACACCCAATATTTTGTTAGGCTATCTGTATGGACTAACTCCAATATAATTTCGAGATAATCAACTAGACAGTCAGACTCAATCAAGGGAATATATCCAAGAGTTATATCATTGTTTTCCAATGTAATCATCAAATCAAATAGATAAAAATCCGCGAGCCTGATTATTATGAGAAACAACTTGAACGGTGCCAAAGACCAATGTTCAAGTGTCAATCAATTTCAATCAACAACCAAAGGTTGAATTTACCAATTGATTGAACTACGCACAACCTGTGACATTTCAATTATATCAAAAATATAATGCAAAAAAGAAATAACACAGATACTAGAAGTTTTGTTAACGAGGAAACCACAAATGCAGAAAAACCCTGGGACCTAGTCCATATTTGAACACCACACTGTATTAAGCCACTACAGACTCTAGCCTACTACAAGTTAACTTCGGATTGGAATGTAGTTGAGCCCTAACCAATCTCACACTGATCAAGGTAACCATATTCATCTTAACACTTCTAGATCAAATGATAATCAAATGAATATAATTGTGTTACTCATAGAGCTGTTCAATTATCTATATTCTCATAAAAATATACAAGACACAATTGAAGCAAAATCAAATTGATTCAAAAGAATCAGTTCATGATTACTTTAACCATGGTTTTCAAAGATTGCATTACTTAATATATAAATGTTGTTAGAGCACTTCTCGGTCAAACTCGCAAGCGTTGCTATCTCAAGCTTGTTTGTCAAGTGTAGTTGTCAAACTATAATTATTAATTTTTATTCTACTTATAGCTATGTCTCGGATTAGGATAGAATGTGTAGCTGAGCTTTAGAATTCACGGAGTTCATCGATTGAAGACGAAGAAATACTAAGGAGAGCTTGTGGAACTTCATCGACAAAGGATATGTGGAGACTTGAACTCATCTATCACCCAGAAGTATATTACTATTTTATTTCCTATTGAGACAAAAGTCGTATAGCTATATAGACTTTATTTTATACACAGTTGATATTTCGAGCTGAGTTTAACTCGCTTACATATTTCTCGAAATATGTGTTGGTAAGCTTTCTCTTTAACAAAGTTCATCTTTTATTCTTGACGAATGTCAAAAGATGATCATGTGAAAATAGCCTGGTAACATCTTACATGATTTGTGTGAGACAGTCATTTGATGTAGACTCGGAATGTTTCGTATTGATTGATCACTTGAAAATTGCTTTGAAGATAATAGTTTGTGTGAGACAGCTATTCCCGTCTTCTAAGAATGTTTCAATGATTAATATGGAGTTTAGAATGATTAACTATTGATTGGATATAGCACAATATGCATATTTTTATGCTAATTGTTGCAAGTTATTCCAAGTTCGGGAACCATAGTATGCATACTTGTTTACGTACTGGTTTAATAGTTAAAGTACAGGAACTTAGCATGGTTACCCGTATGCGTACTGGCTTAACAGTTCAAGTTCGGGAATTTAACTGAGTTTGGTCGTGAACGATAGTATGCGTACCTGTTCGCATACTGGCGGACAAAGCAAGTCTGGAACTCTAAGTATGCGTTCCCGTTTGCATACTTGAGTGGGTTAAGTTCTAAAATCGGTTTATTCGTGAACAAATACATTTATATAATATAAGGAATGCAATCTTTGCAAATCGTGGCTATAATGTTCATGAATTGATTCGAGTGAATCAAAATCGATTTTGCTTCAATTGTATACTTCTATGAGAATATAAATAATTGAACAACTCTATAATTGGTTTCATTTGAGTCATTTGAACTAGTTGCGATTAAGATGAACAAGGTTGATATGAAAGTGTTCATATAACTAACTACAGTTAACTATGGTTGATCCAACTAAGTGTACACGTTTAGGTACGATTACCCATATCTAAATATAGGTACATTTCATTTGTATGTAACAAGTTAAGTTAGATCTAACGGTTGAAAGATATTAGCTTGAATCTAATCAGGTTTTCATCTAACGATGAATATTGAATATTTTGTTACCAAGGTAACATCGATTGCAAATCCTGATTTGAAGACTATATAAGGGAGAACTCTAGCAGTTGGGAAACCTAATTCCCACACCTCGTGTGTGATACTAGTTGCGACTAGATCCGATTCTCCTTTAACCTAGGTTTTTCCTAAAACCATTATACGTTAATGACTTAAAGACTTCATTGGGATTGTGAAGCAAGACCCAACTATTTTCACTGTAGTTGTGTGTTCTGATCTTGCTTTATTCTATCGTATTGAGTAGTATCTTTTCTAAGATTTGCTCGAGATTTAATATCTGATAGGCAAGATAAAAAGTAGTCACAAACATCTTCGTCTCATCGTTTGTGATTCCACAATATCTTGTTTCGCTACCATACGATTAAGATTATAGTGAGGTGATTGATATTACTAGGTTGTTTTTCAGGAATATAAGTACGGTGTATCAATTGGTTCCTGTTCACCTTGATTTATCAAAAGACGGAATAAAAACTCGTAGGTATTTCGATGGGAGACAGATTTATTGATTCAATAGAATTTTTTGTGTGAGATGATTTTTTTTATCAAGTCTTCAACTTTGGGCCATAGCAACTGTTAGTTATGGGTGAGATCAGCTATGGGAATCAAGTATGTAGAGTCTTGCTGGGATTCAAAGGCATAAGGAACGTGATTGTACCATAATCAATGTGAGATTGGTGTAGCCTATGCCTAAGTCCACGGATTATACCTTAAGCCTAGACAAGACACGGTAATGCGATGGTTGTTCAGCTAGTTAGGAAATTCAATGATGGATTCCCTACGTTGAGACACAGCTAGAGATGCATGCGAAGTGCATTGGCATTGGACTTATGGCCCTAAACCCTTTTTCAGAACAAGGGTAAGTTGGAAATGTGTGGAAGCTTAAATAGATGCGTCATGCTCCACGAGCACGCCTGCAAGGGAAGATGAGCGTGCATTAGCCTAGGGATGAGGCCCGGATCGTAGCTTCATCATGGCGCACCGGGAAAGTTACGGCCTGCGGGGCGACGCGCCGAAGGCGTGATTTTCCGGTCCGTCACAACTTTGGCAGAGAGAGAAAAAATATCAAAAAGGAGAGAAGAAAGGTCTTTATTTTATATTTTAGGGTTTACCCCTTTAGGGGGAAACCAAGATATTTTCTTCTTCTTCTTCATGTGTAACTAATTTCGTTGATTGAGGAGGAATTCAATGTTCTAGCGTGAAGCTTTATTATTATATAAATCTATTCGGAGTTTTAATCACATAATCGTTTTTTTTTCACTATTTCTAGGGTTTATGATTGATTAATTAGATTGTTGGGAGTGCACCCTAGATTAATCTTTTGATCATTCTATTGCTAGTAAAGGGTTAGGATATCCGTGTAATTGTTGAATAATCCTTACACAAGTAGAGAACGCGAGACCTTGTTGTTGATAGTGGTTTTTTAAACAAAGGGTAAAATTGTAAAACCCCAAATAACCTAATGTCACCGGTGACACATTTATTAAAACATTTAATATATGTAGTCAGTAATTAATATGGGGTATTTTTTCAAATTAGGGTTACAACGAACAAAACCATAATTCCCCTCCGTGCCAATGGCAAACCATGCCAGCCACACCTAGCCCAAGCTAGTCGCGCCATGCCGAACGCGCCAAAGCATGCCAACCATGCTAGCCGCACCTCCGTGCCAATGGCAAATCATGCCAGCCACACCAAACGCGCCAAAGCATGCCAACCATGCTAGACGCACCTCCGTGCCAATGGAAAATCATGCCAGCCACACCTAGCCTAAGCTAGCCGCGCCATGCCAAACGCACTCTGACTTGGCCCTAGCTATGCTAGTCACACCAAACGCGCCAAAGCATGCCAACCATGCTAGCCGCACCTCCGTGCCAATGGAAAATCATGCCAGCCACACCTAGCTCAGGCTAGCCGTGCCATGCCGAACACACTCTGCCTTGGCCCAAGATACGCTGGTCACGCCACGCCAAGCCAAACACCCTTACCTTGTCCCTAGCCACGCCATGCCAAAGTAGCGCCCGCACCTAGGCTTGCAAACCATGCAACCTAGGCCTAATGTCCAAGCACGCCATTGGCACATGCCAACACGCTCGCTGGTAGCTTTTCTTACTAGGCCGTGGCCCTAATGGCCGAACATTCCATTGGCACATGCCAACACGCTCGCTGGTAGCTTTTCTTACTAGACCGTGGCCCTAATGGCCGAGCATGCCATTGGCACATGCCAACACGATCGCTGGTATCTTTTCTTAACATGCGTGGACCTAATGGCCGAGCATGCCATTGGCACATGCCAACACGCTCGCCGGTAGCTTTTCTTACCAAGCCATGGTCTTAATGGCCACGCATGCCATTGGCACATGCCAAACACGCACGCTGGTATCCTAACTTACAAGCCGTGCAACCTAGGCCAAACTTGGCCGTACCCTCTATTGGCACATGTCAAAACCCACGCTGGTAGCCCAACTTGCAAGCCGTGCAACCTAGACCAACTTGGCCGTACATGCCATTGGCACATTCCAAAACCCACGCTGGTAGCCTAACTTGCAAACCATGCAACCTACCGCCAAGGCATTCCACACATGCCATTGGCACATGCCACACACGCCACTAGCAGCTCTGGCACTGCCACTTGCACTCAACATACAACCTACCACTAAGGCATTCCACACATGCCATTGGCACATGCCACACACGCCACTAGCAGCTCTGGCACTTCCACTTGCGCTCGAGGTGCAACCCGCAACAAAGGCATTACGCACATGCCATTGGCACATGCCACACGCACACCTAGCAGCTCCACTTGCACTCAAGGTGCAACCAACACTCGAGACATCAACACAAACTGGGGGATGCTTTCCAGGGTCTTGGTTTGGCGGTCACAGCTTGCAGCGTATACTACGCTCACATTAAGAAAGCGTGAATAGGAATAAAGAGGTCAAATAAATGAGGAAATAATGGTGAAAACGTTTTCACCCATAAAAACCTTGAGGTTACCACCTCCTCCCATTATTTCACCCTTTACTCTCTTCCTTCATGAGGCCAGGGTACGTTTCAATCTCGACTTGTATAAATAGGTCTCGCCTATTACCACCAGACAACAAGTCTCGGTCAGGAGAAAAATACAACACTCCCAGAAAAGGAAACTTTGCAAGCTCTCCAAAAAGCTTTCATCTCTTGCAAGCTTCTTAAGATTTCACTTTCTGATACAAGTCGAGACACTACTCTCCCAGAATTATTCTGGTCTCAACACATTTCTTTGCTTCCCTCCCCAAATCAACCCTTCTCCTCCACTTTGTGACCGAAGCAAGTCTAGAACGATAATTTCTTGGTTTAGGCCAGACTTGTACAGATTGATATCTCGAATCTATAAAGTGCTCACGTGCAGCACATTTGTTTAGGGTTTAAACCAGTTTCTCACTCACCTACCGAATTTACCAAAATCAGCAGAAATGATTTTTACCCATAAACAATTGGCGACCACAGCGGGATGATTGATCTTTCGGTTACAATATCAAATTCCAGCTTCCGTCTTCAATTTTTGCGCAAGCATGGTCGGCTATCAGGCCATCTCCACAAACATTGACCCCACTCAAGGTCATGATAACTCGTCAATTTCTGGAAGCAATTTGACCAATGAAGAGATCCCAAGACTGGTTGACCTGATGCGAGCTCAGGAGATCCATGCCAATAACTTGGATCTAATGAAAGATGCGATTAACAGCATACTCGACTTCCTCATCAGCTTAACATCGGAGTTAAGTGGTTCATGTTTCTCAGGAGATCAATAGCAGGGGACTAACATCCCGAATGAGCATTCTCAAATCAATGGTTTCGTCACTGACTGGAAGCTAGCGGATCAGGAGGCGACCATGTTGGTAGAAAACTTATGTGAATTGCTACACCTCTCCAAGCACCAGTGAATAAAAACATTCTCTGATATCAACCGAATAGCACTGAACGCATCACTAGTTCCTGCACCCACGGGGACTCCAAGGATCCCCGGAAGATACACCAACAATATTGTTTTCACCGATGACGACATCATGGTAGAAAACGGTCACAACTGGGCCTTGCATGTTACGACTCTCGTCAGGAACATAGAGTTTCAGAGAGTGCTCATTGACACGGGTGCATATTCCAATGTCATCACTATTAAGACACTTAAAGCTTCCAAGGTGCGACCTGACGAGATCGTACGACAACCCACTACGATGACGGATTTCGAACTCAACCAAACTAGCACGTATGGCTACATCAACCTGGAGCTGGCAGTAGGGCCAATTAAATCAAGCGTGAAGTTTGAAGTGATTGAAAAAGAACCAGACTACCACATGATACTGGGAAGGTCGTGGCTGCACAATCTCAGAATCGTTCCTTCAACATACCACCAATGCCTGAAAATAATACTGAACGGATAAGTTGTCCGCATCCCCGCGTCACTGTCCCCCTATGCATCAGTCTACTGCATTGAATCACATGGGCCGAAGGAGGGTTCAAAAGGCGTGACGACCAAGATTCACAGTTTTCTTCTACCAAAATGGACATCGCTCAGAGATAGCGACAAACTGGAGATACTCCGCAGAGGGGACCGTCCTCCCACCGTCTCCTCAGAAGGAAGACCTGCCAGACTCCCGCCACCGGGCGTAACCCATGCCCGCACCAAGCGAGAGTGCACCCTTACCGCAGGACGAAGCAAAAAGGAAAAACTCACACATTACCACCACTGTTAGAAATTAGTAGGGGAGACCATGACCCGACCTCTCCGCCCGACAGAATGTTTTCACAATAACCAGGAGGAAGTTCCAGACGACTCTCAGAAGCTGCAATACGGGACCGACTTAACAACCAATGAACTCGAAACTGTCAATATATGGAATGAGGAATTCCCGCGACCCATTCAGATCAGTTTGACTCTACATTCTACGGAACGCTCAAAGATAGTCGACCTACTCAAAGAATACCAGGACGTTTTCGCATGGACTTACGAAGAAATGCCGGGCTTGGATAAAAAACTGGTCACCCACCATCTGCACGTGATACCCGGATCCAAACCAGTCAAGCATCCTCCAAGACAATTCAGACACAACGTAGAGGAACAAATCAAGGCGGAGGTCCAGAAATTACTAGCCGCTGGCTTTGTCAAACCTATTCACCATCCCACCTGGTTGGCCAATATCGTTCCCGTTAAAAAGAAGAATGGTCAGATTAGATGTTGTGTCGATTCCAGAGATCTGAACAAGTGCTGCCCTAAATACGATTTCCCGCTCCCTAACATCGACATGCTGGTAGACGCTACCAGTGGACATGGTATGTTATATTTCATGGATGGATATAGCGGCTACAACCAGATAAAGATGTATGAGCACGACGCGAGTAATAATGCTTTCTGAACCCCTCTCGGAAACTTCTATTACACCGTAATTCCTTTCGGTCTGAAGAACGCTGGCGTTAATTACCAACGCGCCATGACTACCATCTTCCAAGATATGATGCACAAGCAAGTCGAAGATTACATAGATGATGTGGTGGTTAAATCGAAGACTCGATCGGATCATCCGGAAACGCTACGACAAGTGTTCGAAAGATGTCGTGAATACAAGTTGAAGATGAACCCTTTGAAATACGCCTTTGGTGTCTGTTCGGGGAAGTTTTTGGGATTCCAAGTGACGACCGCAGGGATAAAAGTTAACCCATCCAAGACGCAAGCTATCCTCACGATGCCACCACCACGAACCGCAAAAGAGATCCATAGTTTCATGGGCAAGGTAAACTACATTCGTCGCTTCATACCGAGTCTGGCATAGCTCATTACTGCGTTTACCCCTCTGCTAAAAAAGGGAGCGAATTTCACATGGACTACGTCTCAGCAAAAAGCGTACCAGAAGATCCAGCAAACGCTGTCCTCCCCGACCGTCTTTACACAACCTTTAGCGATACTTCCATTGGATCCCTCCTCGCTCAAGAAGACGACAAAGGAATTGAATATCCCATATACTAATTCAGTCTAACGTTGAGAGACGCTGAACTCAGATACCCCAAAGCGGAAAAGGTGTGTTTAGCATTAATTTATTCCATCCAGAAGTTCAAGCACTACCTCCTCTCCAACAAGGTGGTGTTAATATCCAAATCAGACCCTATAAAGTTTCTCCTCTCAAAACCCGCCCTGATAGGGAGGCCGGCTAAATGGCTCCTGCAGCTGTCAGAGTTCGACATAACGTGCGTCTCCCTGAGGGCCATAAAAGGATAAGTTTTTGCAGACCTATTAGCAGCATTCCCAGGAGAAAACACCGCGGAGTTACGAGAAGATCTCCCGGATGACCTTCCAGATATCTTCTTAGTCAAATAAGAAGCATGGCTACTGTTCTTCGACGGCTCTTCCACCCCCAGAACTAATACTGGAGGAGCGGGTGTGGTACTAGTATCTCCTGCTGGAGAAGTCTTCTCGCACTCTTTCAAGCTAGACTTTCCATGCACCAATAACTCAGATGAATACAAAGCCTTCCTCATTGGACTATCACTATCTAAACGAGATGGGGCCACGCGTTTGGAGATAAGAGGAGATTCCAAATTACTCTTCAACCAGGTAAACGGGATTTACGCATTGAAAGAACTGACACTAGCACCATAGAGGGCTGAAGCACAAAAATTACTAAATTATTTCGCCGAAGCAACCATCACACATGTCGGCCGTAACGGTAACAAGCATGCTGACTGCCTAGCTACACTAGCTTCAAATATACAATTCGAAGGATCCGAGGAAACCCTGACAGTAAAACGGCGAACCATAGCTTCAACATGGCTTTCACAACCTGAGAAAGCCAAAGAGGATGACTGGATAACTCCTATCATTCAAGAACTCAACAACTTACTTTTCCAAGGGAAGGTCGTACCTCAAGACTTAGCGGAATTTCTTTATGCTTCAAGATGTTTTGTATCATCGAAATCCAGAAAACTCTCTGTCAAGGTGTCTCGGAAAAGAGGAAGCACAACAACAACTTGAACATGTTCATATCTAAGTCTGTGGAATAACACCAGTAGTAACCCTCTACCGTCGTTTACAACAACTTGGATACTATTGGATGGAGATGGAAGCTCAATCCTGATTACTCCATAAGGCGTGTCCCAATTTCCAGGCTCCCCCATGTCAGACAGAGGTCCTCAACATCAGTCACACTGGGGACTGGAGGGAGACGTACATCGGCTTCCTTCGCGACGACATTCTTCCTGCTAACAAATAGGATGTGTCCAAGATAAAACAAAAGTCCAAAAGATTCGTGTTCCATGATGGGGTTTTATATCGCAAGAGTTTCATAGGAAGTCTTCTGCGGTGTTTGGGCGGTACAGAAATCCCAGTTATGTTAAGAGAAATGCACGAAGGCGAACACTAAGGGAAACAAAGACTGTTCCTACAGATACACGAGAGGTACTACTGGCCGACCATGGAAGACGACGCAACTACTTTCGTTCAGGAATGCCGAGAATGCCAGATTCACGGAAAACTCATCCACGCACCTCCAACACCCTTGCACTCGATAAGTTTCCCGTGGCCCTTTTATAGCTGGGGAATCGACATCATTGGGAAGATCAACCCACCATCCTCAAAATAGCATGAATACATAATAACCGCAACCGAGTACTTTACCAAGTGGGTTAAATCTGTCCCGCTAAAAGGAACCACTGGATCCACGATCGCGGCATTCGTCAAGGAACACATCATCTGCCGTTTTGGCGTACCTAAACACGTCATCACCGACAACGGCACGCCTTTTCCTAACAAGCAAGTACATGAGCTACTTGAGAGGTACGGAATTAAACAAGTCTTCTCTACTGTCTATTATCCCCAGGGAAATGGGCAAGACGAAAGTACCAACAAGACTCTGATCTGAATCCTCAGCCGAACGGTACACGACAATCCCAGGACCTGGCACGAGCAATTGCCGATGGATCTCTGGGCATACAGAACATCTCCTAGAATCTCCACCGGCATGTCTCCCTACTCCCTCATCTAAGGTACAGAAGCGATCCTCCCAGCAGAAATCAAGATCCCGTCTGCCAGAATCGCCGCAGCGAGTGGACCTCAGTGGAATGAAGCCGAATCACTCAATACCAGAATTACGGAATTAGATACTATGGAATCCAGAAGATCCCGGGCAGAGGAGCATACACAAGCATACAGAAACAAGATTTCCATGGCGTACAACAACCATGTAAAATCCAGGGTTTTCAAGGAAGTAAATCTGATGCTAAAAACTGCCAAGCACATCCAGCAAGATGCATTGGCACCGAAGTTTTTTCCCAAATGGGAAGGGCCTTACATAATCATGCACTAAAGCGTATGACAGTGGTTACTACAAGATTATCAAAGAAGATTGGGGAAAACTAGAGGCAATCATCAACGGAAAATGGCTTAAGGCATACTATGCCTAAACACTTCCCTGCAACATGCTACATCAAAAATGTGAACGTCCAGACACCCTCTCTGCTTTTACTTTCTTTCTTGACAATTATCGAATTTCAATACAATCCAACAGATTAATAGAATTTCTTTATTTCTTCAAAAAAAAAAAGAGAGGAGCCTTCAAATATGTCGTGATACAAATAAGAAAAGCCCATCTAGTAAATTATAATCAATACAAAATATCATCTTCAATCGACCATGATATCTTTCAGTCCTACTCTCCAAGTCTCGAGTTAACTCTTCAATCCTCCGAGACTCCAGGGCCAAAGATTTCTCCTCTTCCAACATGGCTTTTGTGGCAGGAATCACACCAGCAAGAATACCATCTCTGTCGACCTTCACAATATTGAGACGATGCCGCAACCAACTAATATTAAACTCCCAGGATTCACAGGTGGAAACCATGTTCTCCCACCTTTGAATGACTGACCCTGCAACATCATGGATGGACATATTCTCAATCTCAGCAATCATTGGCAAAAGACAGTTCACTACGGAAACCAAGGCGGACGAACATTACTTCACTACGCTCCTGGTAGCGATATGGCCGTATGTCTTCCATATCCTCATATAAAGGGCCACAAATTATTTTCACACTAGGAAACCACCAATATTCCGATAATTGGAAGAGAGACACATCATACGAGTCCCAAACGACAAACCTGCATAGGGGTATTCATGACAAGAGATCCCTAAATCAGCATTCTCCAAGTCTGCAGCAGTCAACAAGGTTGGATTTGAAGGGAGGGGAACGACTAGGTCATCCTCGTCGATAACAGTAACACATGATCCAACGGGATATCTCTGCACAAAAGGGAAATTTTCCATTCATCAAACAAGTGGTAAAGCGAACGTCAGTCCACCAAAGAAGAAGAAAACATACCGGTATGATTTTATTAACCCAATTAACCTTTGTTGGGATACTCCTGCAAGAGTCAGGCCTCACGCCTTCTCCTGGAGAATCTGGTTGGTTGGAAGATGATTCGTCTCTGTGCGACATGCCGAAGAGAGAAACTCGACAAGAATAACCCTTTCTCAAACGAGAGAGATGATGCAATTACGTTAGGTATGAATACAAAACCTTAAAAAAGGAAAGGAAGCAACGAGGGACATAACGCTTCCATATTTTAGCATGGATAATACCCTGATTGAAGCCGCGCGTGTGAAGGAAGGCAAAACAAGAAAACTTTGCTATCTGTAGAAACATCTACTCCCTCCTTGTTTAAACCGGTCTCGCCATCTAGCACAATCAGCTTCCCCACCTTGCGCCGGTCCTGCCAGCTAGCACGCTCAGTTTCCCAACTCGCGTCAACTTCTCAATTCCGCCCAGCTTCCTGTCTCTCAATAACGCTGACTTCCCAATTGTACTAGCCTCCCGATTTGTGCAAAACTGCCAGAGGCAAGGATTCCAAATCCTATTTATAAAAAAGGTCAGACAAGCCTCCTCAATTCTCTTTACGATTTGTTGTTGATAGTTTGTCACCATCTTATGCTTACCTCACAACAAAGCTCATGTTCCGAGCTAAGCATGGGACTTAATGTTGATGGTGATTTATTAAACAAACCCCAAATAACCTAATGTCACCGGTGACACATTTATTAGAACATATAATATATGTAGTCAGTAATTAATAGGGGGTATTTTTTTCAAATTAGGGTTACAACGAAAAAAACCCCAATTCCCCTATGTGCCAATGGAAAACCATGCCAGCCACACCTAGGCCAAGCTAGTCGCGCCATGCCGAACACACTCTTCCTTGGCCCTAGCTATGCTAGTCACACCAAACGTGCCAAAGCATTCCAACCATGCTAGCCTCACCTCCGTGCCAATGGAAAATCATGCCAGCCACACCTAGCCCAAGCTAGCCGCACCTCCGTGCCAATGGAAAATCATGCCAGCCACACCAAACGCGCCAAAGCATGCCAACTATGCTAGCCGCACCTCCGCGCCAATGGAAAATCATGTCAGCCACACCAAACGCGCCAAAGCATGCCAACCATGCTAGCCGCACCTACGTGCCAATGGAAAATCATGCCATCCACACCTACCCTAAGCTAGCCGCGCTATGCCAAACACACTCTGCCTTGGCCCTAGCTATGTTAGTCACACCAAACGCACCAAAGCATGCCAACCATGCTAGCCGCACCTCCGTGCCAATGGAAAATCATGCCAGCCACACCTAGCTCAAGCTAGCCGCGCCATGCCAAACACACTCTGCCTTGGCCCTAGTTATGCTGGTCACGCCACGCCAAGCCAAACACCCTTACCTTGGCCATATCCACGCCATTCCAAAGTAACGCCCGCACCTAGGCTTGCAAACCATGCAACCTAGGCCTAATGTCCAAGCATGCCATTGGCACATGCCAACATGCTCGCTGGTATCTTTTATTACCAGGTCGTGGCCCTAATGGCCGAGCATGCCATTGGCACATGCCAACACGCTCGCTGGTAGCTTTTCTTACCAGACCGTGGCCCTAATGGCCGAGCATGCCATTGTCACATGCCAACACGCTCGCTGGTAGCTTTTCTTACCAGGCCGTGGCCCTAATGGTCGAGCATGCCATTGGCACATGCCAACACGCTCGCCGGTAGCTTTTCTTACCAAGCCATGGTCCTAATGGCCACGCATGCCATTGGCACATGCCAAACACGCACGCTGGTAGCCCAACTTGCAAGCCGTGCAACCTAGGCCAACCTTGGCCGTACGCGCCATTGGCACATGTCAAAACCCACGCTGGTATCCCAACTTGCAAGCCGTGCAACCTAGGCCAACTTGGCCGTACACGCCATTGGCACATGCCAAAACCCACGCTGGTAGCCTAACTTGCAAACCATGCAACCTACCGCCAAGGCATTCCACACATGCCATTGGCACATGCCACACACACCACTAGCAGCTCTAGCACTGCCACTTGCGCTCGAGGTGCAACCCGCAACAAAGGCATTACGCACATGCCACACGCGCCCCTAGCAGCGCCACTTGCACTCAAGGTGCAACCAACACTCGAGACATCAACACAAACTGGGGGATGCTTTCCAGGGTCTTGGTTTGGCGGTCACATCTTGCAGCGTACACTACGCTCACATTAAGAAAGCGTGAATATGAATAAAGCGGTCAAATAAATGAGGAAATAATGGTGAAAACGTTTTCACCTATAAACACCTTGCGGTTACCACCTCCTCCCATTATTTCACCCTTTACTCTCTTCCTTCATGAGTCCAGGGTACGTTTCAATCTCGACTTGTATAAATAGGTCTCGCCTATTTTCACCAGACAACAAGTCTCGGTCAGGAGAAAAATACAACACTCTCAGAAAAGGAAACTTTGCAAGCTCTCCAAAAATCTTTCATCTCTTGCAAGATTCTTAAGATTTCACTTTCTGATACAAGTCGAGACACTACTCTCCCAGAATTATTCTGGTCTCAACACATTTCTTTGCTTCCCTCCCCAAATCAACCCTTCTCCTCCACTTTGTGACCGAAGCAAGTCTGGAACGACCATTTCTTGGTTTAGGCCAGACTTGTAAAGATTGATCTCTCAAATTTGTAAAGTGCTCACGTGCAACACATTTTTTTAGGGTTTAAACCAGTTTCTCACTCACCTACCGAATTTACCAAAATCAGCAGAAACGATTTTTACCCATAAACACTTGCAGATGGATTTTGTGGAGCAATCGTGTGTGAAGACAACACTAGTAAGTAGACCTTGCGCTAAGAGTCTAACTGCTGGGATCAACCTAAGTTCACATAACTTAAAGCTTCCGCTGGGTTACACCTTGAGTGCGCTACTACTTGGTGGTTCGGTTGGATAGAATTTCATATGTGAGCGCTTCAGTATGAAGTTACATAAGGAACTTTGGGGATAGAACTGCGCCAGTTGCTTTCCTACGGTTGGTGATGATTGGTTCTTACGAAGATAGATAAGTATACTATTGAGTCAACGTTTGGTAACGGCGAAGGACTCCTTGATCATCTTTCTTTTATTTGTTATTATTTTTATTTATATTTCATAAAACAATCCCCTTTGTCTTTTATTATTTTGCTATCTAAATAACATATCAATTACACTGCTCTTCGTGGGAATGATCTCTTACTACCGCTATATTACCAGTTAATTAGTGGGAAATATCTTAATTAATTTGTTGTGGTTACGACACGTATCATCTGTGTTATTTATTTTCCGCAATATATTTTCTATATAATTGAAATATCACAGGTTGTGCGTAGTTCAATCAATTAGATTATCCAACCTTTGGTTGTTGATATAAATTGATTGACACTTGAACATTGGTATTTGGTATCGTTCAAGTTGTTTCTCATAATAATCAGGCTCGCAGATTTTTATTTTTCTGATTTTCTTATTACATTGAGAAACAAAGATATAACTCTTGGATCTATTCTCCTTGATTGAGTCTGACTGTCTAGTTGATTCTCTTGGAAATATATTGGAGTTAGTTCATACAGATTTCCGAAACGAAATATTGGGTGTGGTTGTTAGATCCCCGCTTTTTCAAATGTATTTGTTCATAAGTATGAAATCATACTTAACCGATTTTAGAACTTAACCACATAAGTTTGCAAACGGGTACGCAAACTTAAGTTCCGGACTTTGATCTTTTACGACAGTTCGCAAACGGGTACGCATACTATCGTTCCGGACGGAACTCAGGTGAAACAGTTTGCAAACGAGAATGCAAACTTGGTTCCCGGACTTTAACAGTTAAAACTGTTCGCATACGGGTATGCATACTTGGTTCCCGGACCTGAATTATTCTTACAACATTTTGCATACGAGTATGCGTACTATGTCATATCCAGATAATGATTAATTATTTTAGACTCCCATTTCAATCATTGAAACATTCTTAGAAGACGATAATAACTGTCTCACACAAACTATTAGCTTATAAGAAATTTTCAAGTGATCGAATGATCAAAACGAAACATTCAGAGTCTACATCAAATGACTGTCTCACACAAATCATGTAAGATGTTACCAGGTGATTTTCACATTATCATCTTTTGACTTTCGTCAAGAATAACAATGAGTGTGGTTAAAGCAAAAAGCTTTCCAACACATATTTTGAGAAAGACATAAGAGACTTAAACTCAGCTCGAAATATCAAATGTGTATAATGTAAAGTTTATATAAGATATACGACTTTTGTCTCAATATGAGATAGAAAAGAATATACTTCTGAGTGATAGATGAGTTTAAGTCTCCACCGATATTTTTTTGATAAAGTTCCACAATCTCCCCTTAGTAGTTCTTCGTCTTTAATCAATGAACACCGTGAATTCTAAATCTCAACTACATATTATATCCTAATCCGAGACATAGATATAAGTAGACTAGAAATCAAGACTTATAGTTTTGACAACTAAACTTGACAAACAAGATAGCAATGCTTGCGAGTTTGACCGAGCAGTGCTCTAACAAGTATTAGATTTTGTATAACGGCTTAATTCTGAGAGTATTCAAAACTGGACTAGGTCCGAGGTTTTTCTGCATTTGTGGTTTCCTCATTAACAAAGATGTAATTTAGTTAAACGAATTAAGATTTATGAATTTATTAGGTTGATATTAGTAGTTAGACTCTTAGATCAAGGTCTACTTGCTAACGTTTTTTTCACACACAATTGCTCCACGGAATCCCGGATCCTCAAGGTCTCGTGTTTTCTACTTGTGTAAAGAGTCAAAAAACGATTACTTATCCCCTAAATTTCACTAGATTTAAATTGAGTTAACAAATCAATTTAGTTGGCCACCTAAACAATCTATCAATCAAGCATAATCATTCTTATTAGTAAAAACAAACGATAATCACGTGAAAAACTTCAAAGTAGGTTTAAAACAAAAACTCAAATCATATGTTAAGAACTAGGAATTCATCCCCAATCAATAAGAAAATTAGCTACTCATAGTTTGGAGTTCACATAATAATAATAATAATTAAAGAAGAAATAAGAACTTATTGAAAAGATGTTGGTTGCTCCTTCCTCCAATCCTTGTGCACTTTTACTCCTTCTCCCAAGTAAGTGTTTGTAAAAAGTTGTAGAGAACTCATTTATTTATAGGCTTCAATGCTCTCCAATCCTTGTAGGAAAAGAATCATTTTCTCAAAATAACACCACTTTCCCAATTTGAGCCTAATTCCAATTTCAAGTCCAATACTCCAAATCTTCCAAGTTTTCATCCAATTCTAAGTCCAAGTCTTCACACCCATGAGTCTAGAATACTATTCACAAAATTTTGCACAAATCCTGGTACAACCGGAATCCGTCTAGAAACGTCACCGCCGGCATCCTGAGTTCTGTCGCCGTCGACAGAATATGTCGTCAAGATTCCGTTAAAGTAAACGGTCAAGAAGGTCAAACCATCAGTCAAGAGGGTCAAGGGAAGTAGTCAGCTATCTTCAGCTTCTCAGTCAGTCTCACCGAGCTTACTGGTATGAATTGGCTTCTTGGATCGTCTCGCTGAGTTAACTCGTCAGCATAACAATCCGACATAGTTCCGTCTGTTTCTGGTTAATCCCGACCTAATTCAGGACTTCATTTTTTATCTTCTCTTGTGACAATTCCTAACATTTATCTAGTTCATTTCATCATTCCCTGTAACAGCAGCCGCATCACCACCAGATGTCATCAATTTCAACCACCAACAAACTCAATCTCAATTTCATACCCAATTTAATTCAAAACAGCACCAACAGTTCTCATCACCAACTGTGACTCAAATCGAACAGACCCATCTTTTTCTTTGCTAATCAACTCGACCCCAAATTCGTATTACCATCTCTATTTCCCTGAGTTCATGGAAGTGGCCCATCTTCAATTCCTTCTCTGAAATTCAGATACAAAACACCCTTAGATCCATTCTCAGTTCATCAGAATTTCATCAAACCCTTTAAATCTGTCTATGAACTTCAAAATCCAACTACAAATCATCACAGATCCAACCTCAAGCTTATCATATCCTTGATCCAGATTAAACGGCAGTAGCCACTGTTCGTTCTTCATATCACTACCTTTATCTTCCCTATCTCGATCATTTCCAGAAAACCCATAACAAAAATCTCTTGGATCTCTCGATTACACTCTCAGTTTCACAATAGCAGCAATGGCTACTTTCCTCTTTCTATTTCCGGTTCACATTGATTGAGAATGATTTGAGAATTGGTTTCTCGATTTATGGGGTAGGAATTAAGGTTAGATAATCACACCCTACTCATTAGATACCCCAGTGGGTGCCCTATAACATATGGTCACCGCTTAACATCAGATAGCTGTTTTTACTACTCCTCTGAGAGAGTTGCCCCCTTATCCTTGACTCGGCTCCCAATATGGTTGGCGTAAGAAATGACAGCTTTGCCTTTTTTGCTCAAATTAGGTGATTTCTTATTCTTTTCCACCGTATGACTCCAGAGTACCTAATAACTCAAAAACATACGTAAAATACATAATTTACAAGAAACATAGCAAAGAAAGCATAACCACTAGATATAAAATCAAGGTGTATTTTACACCTATCAAACACCTTGTCTTGTGAACAAGCCCTGCGATTCACGAACAGTTGTACGAACTCTCCCGACAATGTTTAACAGATGCTTAAAAAAATATTATTTTACTATGTTTAACATTGATAGAAACTCTCTTAAACACTTCTAAGACTTCATTGGTCACTTAAACACTTATGTATAAGTTTCATGATTAATTTTTTAGGTGTTTAAATGAATATCAAATAGATTTAAGTTTTGCTAATGATGATGTGTTTCTATGGATCTGTTGTTGTCGAGAGAATGGTGCTAACTGCAAATCAAACTATAAGAAGGAAACTTTTATCTTTAGTCGTCACCCTCATGATTGACGGAATCGTTAGCACTCAAGAGATCAAAACTAGCTAGTGCTAAAATTGGTGCGAAGTGGGGTAGATCACCATTCTACCTGGAATTAGCGTACGGTGACACACACTCTAAAAGGATAATATGGTCAGCTACAAATAGTTAAAGGTCGGTGCCTCGCTTGATGTGAATATGGTTAGTCGCCACTAATGATTGATCAGCAACTATAATACTAGATATCTTTTTGCACCTAATTTTCCACCGACAGTTTAAGTTGAGCCCCAAACAGTAATGACTTCTCCCAAAGATTAAACACCTAATTTGTGGTATGCTCTAGCAATTCTAAGTTCCATTATTTCGAAGAGAATTATGTATGTAAACATAGATAGAAGTCTACTAGTGACTCTAAAATCTTTACAATTTGAAATTTTTATGCAAATATTTACAAAGTGTTTTGAAAAACTCTGTATGCAAAATATTCAAACACTTCCCCACACTTAAACTTTACATTTTCCTCAATGTAATTGAGTCATCCAAAGTAAAACAACTTGGGAAATCCTAATACGATACGCAAAACAAGAAAACCGAAAACAAAAAGGATAGAAAATACAAAACCAATGGGATGCCTCCTATTCATCGCTTAGTTTAACGTCCTCAGCCCGACCTTCTTGTTATCGTCCGTAAACCAACAATCCGATTCTAATAACAGCTTCACAAAAATGTTAGCATAAGATATAAATATTGAAACTATCACTTTATTGAAGTTTCCCCTACACTTAGTCCTTTCTACACTTGGAAGTGCATAGAGAACATAGAGTTCGGGAACTTTAAAAAGTTCTTCTCGGTGAACCTGCCCAATGCTAGAATCAAACAATCTAGTGGTGGATAGTTAGAAGAAAAATAATTCTTAATAATATTAATAGCACATACACCCAAACTTAAATGAGGTATCTCCTTAAAAACCGGGTTAACAACTCTTTCGGTAACTATTTCGATTGGGGGAGGAGAATCAAAATATGTAGCAGTATCATTCAAAGGATTATACATACCTTTCACAATCTCTTATGTTGCGGAATCCTTATCATTCTTAAAGAATTTTAATGAATTATTTACCTCATATGTACCGTGGTCCTCTATTAAACTTTTTAGCCATTCTTCATCGGTTTCTGCTTCAACTAAAGTCTCAGCATCTTTAAAATAAAGTTAAAATGGGTCTTCCATGAAATCAATCAATATGGTTTCATTCTAAATTACTATCTGTTCAACAACCTCGTCACCGAAATTGGAATCCTCTCCCAAAAAGTCTAGTTCGTTGGTGCAAATCCTAAAATCTTCGCTTATATATGTTACACCATTGATAACAACAATTATGTCATATGTGTTCTCATGCATATCAAACACCATACATATCCATCATTGATCACGGGAACGTCAGAATTGATTTGTCTTTGAGGCCAAACTTCTTCCTTAGTTATTTCTGATCCATGTCTTTTTTAAGTTGTCAACAACCTCTTAAAATTCTTGAAGTGTATCTTCAGTCTTTTTGTTGTGCTCACCCAGCTGTTAATTTTCCCGATCCAAACTATTCATAAATTGGTGCATTAGATTTTCCAGATTAAAGAATAATGATTAGGAGCATAACTATCCTCTCATCCATGTGATTGTTCACTTACATACCCGTCATAAGGTTGTTGATATGCATGGGAATAACCAAAAGGAACCATAGGGCATTGATCATAACCAAAAGATTGGTTTTGATTGGACCTATGGTATGGTTGGTAGTTTTCATAAGTATGAGATTGGAAACATATTTATTACCACTATTATGTGATTGATCTTTTGCTACATACATGTTATTTCCGTAAGGAAACATGACGACTCACAAGAACAAAAGAGAAAATCTAAACTAATTAAAGTCAAAAAACAAAAACAAACTAAACAAATAACAAATCAATTACTCAAAATATTTCACATTAATTAACTAGGAGTACAACGGTAGTAAGGATCTTCCTCACATAGAGATGTGTAATTGATAGGTTATTTGGATCAGCAAAATAAAGTAAATAACTGAAGGGTGGATTGGATTGATTAACTATCTATCTATCTAATAAAGATAATAAAAATCCAATAAGAATAAAGAGATGATCAAGGAATCCTTCGCCGCTACAAAGCGTTAACCGAGTTAGTATACTTATCTATCTTTCGTCATAATCATTCATCACCAACCGTAAAATAACAGATAGATTAGTGTTATCCCCAAAACTCTTTATATCACTAGATACATAATTTCTTAACTACCAGATTTTGTTCATTTGAACCACCAAGTAGTATATTACTCAAGTTGTAATCCAATCGAACGCTTTAAGCTTTGTGAATTTAGATTGATCCAGTAGTTAAACTCTTAGATCAAGGTCCACTTGTTGAAGTTATCTTCACTCGTAATTACTCAACAGAATCTCTCTGCAAGGTCTCACGATTTCTACTTGTGTAGAGAGATATAAGACTATTACTTGTCTCCCAACTTCTACTAGTTTTAGAACAATTAATAGATCAATATAGTATGCATCCCAAATCAATCTAAAAATAACTCATAAATATTAGGTATGGTAAAAACAAACGATAAGATGATAAAAACTCTAAACAAAATTGTAAAACTGCCAAAGCTTCATGCTAGGGCATTTGATTCATTCTTAATCAAAAAAAGTTTTAGCTATTCATATTACAAATCAGAAGAAGATGGAAAAGTGGATGGTTCCACCTAAAGGGGTAAACCTTAGGTTTAGATGTAGAATTGTAGTATGAGATGTAGAGATATCCCGTTGAGCGCCTTGGATGTATTCTTTTATAGCTTTCAATGCTTGGATGTCAATTCTTCTTTCGTTTCAGGTTTAGAATCCTTTCCTAACCATGTTTCCTTGTTTTAGAAGTTAAAATATGTCGAAAGACGTCCTTTGGGGTTTGTATCAGTCGGCATAAATGATTTTCGATGAACTGTGCCGACTTTAGGGTCAAAATAACTCCCAATCTCTGCCCCTAAACTTGCTCCAGTCTTCATAGTTGAATTCCTATTAACAAGTAATACCCAATAATTATTAGATAAAACAAGTATGGATTTGAAAATCTAAACATGTAAGTTAAGCACTTATCAATTACCGGACTCAGAACTAAGGGGTACCTACCCCTATTCCGGAACTTAGATGACAATGGTACACGTACTGGGTACGTGTACCATCATGTACCCAGAATTTAGTAGTTCTTTTAGATTTTTTTTTAGTCAATTTAAAACTTTCCCAATATCCATAGATGATGAACCTCATTGCTAATGAGCTATTTTCAAATGATTAACTTGAATTAAGAATAGTTCATAAATAATAAATTGTTCTTGAACAACTATTGTTTGAATCTTATTTCGAGATGTTTAACAAGGAAAGCTTGACTCGAAACTTCTTCTTTGCAATATATACTAGAAGTCATACGACATAGTTTCATATAGATAAAATGATAATACTTGTGAGTAAATAAAATGGTTCAATCTTCACATACCTCTTTGTTGATGAAGTTCTGTAATTATCTTTGTTTGATATCTAGTCTTTAATTTCAGTGTGGAGAGATTCATTGGTGAAAGAATGAGCTCTAAATGAATTATATCCAACAAATGAATACATGCTCAACTTCCCTGACATGAAGGTGCCTGACTTGATATTAAATGGAGATTGGGTAATTCCTGCAGAGTTATTGGAAATAATACAACAAGATGAACTTCCTGTGGTGGGTGCAAATACGGACAAGAAAACCTGGTGCAACACAATTACTGGAGAATTCTTAGTTACTTCTGCTGTAGAGAGTATAAGGAAACAAATTCCCAAAATTATCTTGGACTAAGCAGGTATGGTCCTCCTCAATACACCCTAGTATTTCAAGTAATGTATGGAGGCTATTTAGGGGAGTTGTTCCTACAGGTGATACAATGAAACTTAAAAAGTTCAATTTATCTTCAAGATGCTACTTTTGCATAAAGTCAGAAGAAAATCTTAACCATATTCTATGGCACTGTGACTATAGTGAGATCATCTAGAAATGACTTGGTGGGATATTTTGTTTTTTGAATCTAGGGTCTTTTGAGGAAATGCTATCAATGTCAAGACACAGAAGCCCTGCAATCAAAGAACTGTGGAGGATAGCATCTTTTATTACAATGAAAGAACTCTGTTTTCAAAGAAACAAATGTTTGTATGATGAAGAGAAATTTAATGTGAAGAACATCCAAGATAGAATCTTGAAGCTTACTGCATAATGTGAAATTAGAATGAAAGCTCACATGTGGAATACAACATATGATCTGCAGATCTTAAAATACTTTGGGTTGAAGTGCAGACATGTTAGAACTATTAAAATCCAAGAAATATTTTTCAAATTGCCACAGAGGAACCAAATTTTTCTCTGCTGTGATGGTGCTTAAAAAGGCAACCCAAGTGCTGCTAGTTATGGCTTCATATCTAGAGATAGTGGAGGATAATGTATAGCAGCCACTGTAGGTGGATTGGGATTATCTACAAATTACTATGCTGAGGTACTAGATATACTGTATAATAATCAAACAATAAAAAATTGTTTAATATAATTTACCAAGTATATGGTCTGAAGTATTACAAACCTTTGACTAAGGTTGTTTAGATTAACAAAATATCATGTAAAACTGATGATTTGGATTAACAAGATAACATGTAACATTGATTAAGAACCAAATTAGGGAAAAATATTCAAAAGTATTGTAAGATTTCCTGATGGGTATGTGGATTATGATCTAATAATAAATCTCAAACCAATTTTAGGTTGTCGAGTAACCATAGAAGAATTTTACAGAAACTGTTGATGTTCAATGAATGAGATTACTCATTAAAATTCATGAAAAAAGTTTAAAAAGTGATATGCTTATCTTGTTCATTAGTTTTGTTGGTGAAATGAGTGTTATTCGAGTTTCTTCAAAAGAAAAATCTGCTAAGAATTTATCATTATGAACAAATATTGGATACAAACGAGTACCGATGTTGTTGTTTGAAGGTTGAACGAAGATCGAAGGTCCCTGTTTATGCTAAACCATAAGGTATTGTTGTTCGAAAGTTGAATGAAGATCGAAGGTCCCTGTTTATGCTAAACCATAAGGTATTGTTGTTCGAAAGTTGAACGAATATCGAAGGTCACATGTTGGTGCTAAACTATAGGGTAATCAGTTTTTATACCTCATGCGTGACTTGTGGGTGTGACAAGTTAACTTAGCCAAGACAGAGGCGACCTTCACCTTATTTAAAAAGCTAAGATAACAATTAAGTTAACAGTCTATGGTCACTTTAGGACCCTAACGCATCAACGACATTTTCAACGACCTAGAACCTAACTAAATCATAAAATGATGACCACTTTACAAAATATCTCTTGATTTATTATAGGATTAACTTTTTAAATATGATTTATTAAGCATTTGATTATGACCTTTTTATTTATGAAGGATTTAACAATATAAAATATAAACTAGGTTAATTAGATTTTAGTAATTATCTACGAACATTATTCTAGTCTCTACAGGTTTTACTTTTTTTTGGTCGTGACTGGTGTCTATGATGCTTGACATATTTGGAGAATGGCTGCGAGTTATATGCGTCTAGTGGATGTATTTAGGAGAGGTATTGTAGTCTGAGTTAGAAAGATCATGTTAAATCGATCCTAATAATGAGTTGACTACGGTTTTCGCACTCCTCAAATCTTTTTTTGCTCTCCCTTTAACAAAAATCAAACTAAACTTCTGAGTTTAAAATAATTGGGTGATGATACTAGTAACTTGAGTTCGAAACACGCAAGCATCGAATTCTTTACTGATCAGAAGAAAAAAAAATCTGAGTTTAAGATAACCTTAACCAGACTATGCCTGGGCCTCAAAATCGCCGAACCACAAGAAGGTTGAGGGATACCAAACAGTTTATTTACAACAGAAATAAAATAAGAATCCTATTATTGGGGCTACAAACGGATGAGTTTTTTGGGGCTAAATGGGGTCATGAAATAAAACCCATAGGACCCCTTATCCATCATTTTTTGTAATGTCTAGTCTACCCTTAATTTGATTAGTGCTAATTAACTTGATTAATCTAACTAACCAATCTTAGTGAATCGATTAGACTAATCAAAACCTTAATCTTTTGCAAACCAAAACTTGATTTTTTTGAGTTTTGAAGAAGGAAAAATGGTGATTTTGGTGAAATTTTTTTGAAGAAAAATGATGAAACCATTCATCACGAAACTCAAGATAACCTTATAATCAACTCCCAACATCAATTTCATCAATTCAAATCCGTCAAAAACCTGAAAAATCTGGAATTTGTTTCTATTACGGCCGGAAAATAGTGTCGACCCAACCGTAATTAAGCAATCACGGTTTGGATATGATAAATTCCCAGCCGTAAACACAAATAACGCATTCATACTCAAGAGTTTCAAAAACATTTTTAAATGCTATTGAAAAAGTTATTATGGTGGAGTTAACACCATTAAAACCACAAATACATAACGGTCAAAATTAATGCAAAATTAATTTTTCTTTTATGGAAAACATTATTAAGATGTTAATTTACATCATTAACTCATTCAAGAAAAAACAGTTTTTGACATTAACTCAAAACAAATTTATTCTTTAAGATGAAGAATAATTTTCATATTAAAATCATTTTAATGAGACACTAATTTATTGGAAATAAATAATGTTTTTAAAACATATATTACCAACATTTTTTCCCATGATTAACCACTTAATCAATAAAAAGTTTATCTCTATGCACTTTTTCCATGATGGTGCGGCTAATCTGCCAGCCCACTTGGCATGCCAAATGATTGGTTTGCTGTCCCCTATAGGAAAAGGCATTAATTTGTACAAAAGACTCATGCTATTGTATGTATCATTAGTATGAGTCTCTAGAGTACCTGAACTCAACTGCATAGGTACTATCGATTGGTGAGATACCTGAGCTGATTAGTACTTAAACGCCAAAAACACCCTCAATTGTAAATAATTAAGAGGATTGTAACCCAACAAGAAAAGCGCTCTCGAGCATAGCAATCTTAGAAGTAAAAAAATAACAATAATTCTTTACGGACCGTGAAAATAAACTCCCCCAAAACCGTGTCCTAGTTGGAGCCCACATAGAGTTGCCAGTTCATCCGGCATTAAAGGAGACGTGTTTTGTACTACAATAATTCTTTCAACCCTTCTAAACATACCATCCTAAAACAACACTAAAACAATATCCTACTTTTCTCCTCACAAATTTTTCCCATTTTTTTTTTTTTTTTTTTTTTAATGGGGCGGAACTTAACAATTCCGCCCCTTCTTCTTTTTTCTTTTCTTTAAAATGGAAAGCTAGCAACTTTAAGGCGGTCCCACCATTAGTGTGGGAACTTATTGTGAACTAAAGGTTGTTTTAGTGTCTTTTCTTTTTTGGTTATTTGATCTTTTTAGTTTAATTTTTGTAATTCTTTACGGACCCAGAATTTATACTCCTCCAAAACCGCTTCCTAGGTGGAGCACACGTGGATCTGCCAGCAGCGCAAATGATATGAAACGTGTTTTATGCTATTATTATTATATCTCTGGTCAATTCTAGTCTGTTGAATTTATTTATTTCTTTAATAATTTTCCTCTCTCCAAATTAACTTCATCTTCATCCTTCATCAAAAAAACCAGGATTTACCTGAATCAAACTATCACCATGGTGAACGGTGAAGAATTATATCGTATTGTCTTACTTACGAAAAGAAAAAATTCCTCGTCCTTCGGGAGATCCTCGAGCCGATACGAATAATCTATCTGCATAGAATCATAGTTGATACAGAAGAGCTTAACATATCATGTTCTTAGTTGCTAGATGAAATCAAGAAAGAAACTCAAATACCAGGGAGGATTAGACCCATCTCTAATAGGAGGTTTTTTAATTTGGAGCAATCAACCTTTATATTGTAAAGAGTTCATACCAAATTGATAAGGTACAGATTTTATTACTTCCGATCGACAAAGATTGTACAATTTTCAAAATATTCATATAGGAGACCTTAAATGTTGTCATCCACCTAATGGTTTGCTGCTTCATCGCGCATACAAAATTTCACAAATTCAAGCTGGCCTGAATCCACTAGCTTTCTCTCTACTTCTTGTGTTAGCCCACTTCCACCCACCATAAGTTGGAGAAAAGACTATTAACTAACCATCAAATTTAATCGGATGAAATCCGAAACCGATACAGTGCTAATGTTGCTAATAAAACTAATATTTACCTTCCCACTACTATTAATTTGACAAGGGCTTTTTTTGTTCTGAATCAAGTCTGAAAACTTATCTTTCCATATTGGCCGTTGATATTAATCAATGAAATGTTGTATGTTGGATCTGGATCTGGTCAATCTTCCGTAATTTTCTTCTCTTTAAAATTAACTATCACGAGTCTTCATCTTTTTATCTATCTTCTTTAATTAATCAACAATCGCATTAAATGTTGATGTTTTATCTACTTTATGATGAATTGTCCAGGTTGGTTTATATCAAGCTATGCTACTGGTTTCCAATTTGGAGCAGTCTACCTTTACATCATAAAGAGTTCATAACAAATATTCTTATTGCTGATTCCACTGTAAGAGATCTTACCATGAAGAATACAATTAATTTTAATTCTCTTACTGTTATTTGATCCAACACAAAATTAATATAACTGGAATTACATAAGACTTTTTTGAGAACTTTGAACAACACGGATGATACTACCATTGACAATAAATATGATTTCTGTAAGTATTCAAGATGAATTATGATTCATAAAGACTAGCTATATCATTGACGTCAGGTATTACTACTTTTAAGTCCATACCTTCCATTTCTGTTCTCAAAATGTGCAACTGCAAACGTCTCCAGTTTTTCTTCAGCAAGGATAGAGGAGGGTTAATAAAATATTTAAAGGAAGCCTTGATCATGATCTTGATAAACCAGTACAAAACAAGAAGCACCATTTCCACAAGTTTTGTAGATGCTCTTATGGAGGAAGAAATCTTATCCTGCCACCACTGTAAATCCATGGCGCCGAGGACCTTAATGTTTCACCTAGCTTAATGGAAACAATTAATGGATAATGTGTTTGTTCCATGGTTATTTTATATTGTTGTGAATGTGGATGTACTCTTGGAATTAATTAAAAAAAAATCATAGTCTTTGTGTTTCGAATCTTTCTACTGGTATTTAGGCTGGCACACAAATGGAATGAGCAAAGATGCCAGATATATATGGCGCTTGGGTCGAGCCATGGCCTACTCTTGTTGTTGACTCGTTGTTGATGTTGTGATATGCATCACTAAACTATGGCAACTTGCACCTTTTGGCTGCTTGATCTCAGTGTCTCGCTAACTATGAAGCTTTTGGATATATATATTTATGCCGACCAACGTTCCTACTAGCAACTCAACACCGGAGCTAACACCTTTGGATGATATTGACTATTCCATTAAAGTTTTATCTTGACAGCACAGCCACACATGTTAATCACATCATTGTTATAAAAAGTTACGAGGTTTATGTCCATGATAATTAGGGTTATCAGACGGATGATGTTTAACGGGATCCTCATCCGGCGGTTGGGATATTCCGGATGAGTTTTTTCCATTGGACGGCTAGGAAAGTTACGGTATTTTTATGTGGGTTAACAACAGATGAGGTTGGTGACGCTTAATTAACTTATGGCTTGGAATTTTTATATTTCCAGTCCGTAATTGAATCTGTAAACTGATTTTTTTTTTATTTTCAACATGAAGACATACTACGATTGAAAATTAGTAATACTTTAATTAATTAGACCACAATAAAACCCATTACATACTTAATAGATCCCCGTTACAAAGCTGTAGTTTCAGCCTTTGATGTTTGTGTGCAGGCTTAAGATTTAGCTTTTCTGATTTTAATGACCATTCATGTTCTACTTTGAGATAGTTGTGTCCATGTTACGAAATTACGTCTGTATTATCAGTTTTTCATTCTTGTGTTCGGGCTTAAGATGAATGAACAAAAGTGTGGAAGCCTACTGTGTAAATGTTATTTTGGTCCAAGTTTGAGCATGAAACACTGATACAACATGTGCTTGCAAGTGTTAAGATACAACATTTTTTGCGAATACTGATTGCACTCCACTCACACAATAATTCAACATTCCGGGCAAGTGCTTAGTTTTCCTAGTACGACATCAGGCTTTAATTATGGGTTTATTTGATCCCTAATTGTTTATTACCTGCTGTCTTTACTGACCGTGTCGTTTTCCAAATTTCTCATGTGTTCATATATGATCCAGCTTACACATTCGCTGCTTTGTATGTTTAAACCAGTATACAATATTACTGCAGTAAGAGTTAAGGTCTGATTCTTGTCTTGATTTTCCGCCAAATATCTTGTTATCCCACACTTAACTTGAGCTCTTTGTTTTTATGTAGTAACTATGCTGATTGTGTTATAATTATGTTTGGCGTTACTCCCTGTGTGGTGTACGATAGTCTCTCGATGGCACAGAAATATTCACAGGTTTGTTTCATCTATTATTAACCGTTTGTTTAGTTTGAAGATGTAATGCGCTTGTGGCAGATCTTTAAATATGTGAATGTATATACAGGGACTGACAGATGGGTATAGGATGCTCATGCATATGATAGACCAATGGGAATCGACTCTTGCACCTAGTGTGTCTCTTTCTCTCAGGTATTGCGTTTTGTAACCAACTTTAACTTGTTTTGTTTCAGAAGGAAAAAGTAAAAAAATATGGAGATTGAAAATCCTGGCATATTTAGGGGCGACTCGGTCGTAATTAGGGGCGACACTAAAAGACAAAAGAGGTCACCCAAACGTAAAAATGAGCTACCCCTTATCCGCAATTTTTTAAAATGGCAACTATATCCTTTTATAATCGGTAGCCAAAACAATAATCGGTAGGTTAGTTGTTAATCGGTAGGTTAAATTGAAACTATACCTACCGAATATTGTGTAGATACTTCGACAAATAATCCTTTGTTTATTCGGTAGCTTATCCAAATTTTAAGGCTACCGATTATAAGGTGCCCCTTATATAACCTTGGCCAAATTCTGGAGGTTCTAAGGGGTGAAGAGCCTACCATAACCACTTGGCTTGAGCTGTGGATTTAGCTGTAATCGGACAGATAATATGTTACAACCCTACCGATTATAAGTTGCCCCAAAATGATATTATTTCTAAAATCCTTCACGTAAAGAATTTAGAAATTTTCGATAATCGGTAAGTTATACAACTACAAAACCTACCGAATATATCGAGCCCCAGATTGAACCTTTTCCATATTTCATAGTTTTTGAGTGTACATAGCCATCCATAACCAGTTGGTGCGTGTTTTGGGTGCAGCCGTAATCGGAAGTTTTATATATTACAAAACCATCCGATCATAAGTAGCCCCAAAATGATTTTTTTCGAAAATCCTTCATGCATTGAATTTTCAAATCTGATATAATCGGTAGGTTATCCACCTTAAACAACTTACCGATTATAAGGAGCCCCAGATCGAACCATTGCAAAATTCCATAGGTTTAGAGTGTTTAGAGCCAGGGATAACCACTTGGTTCGTGTTTTGAATGTAGACATATTCTTAAGGAAAATTGGTTCCACAACCTACCGATTATTGGTTGCCCTAAATTCAAATTTTGTAAACTACCATATTCGGTAGGTATTATTAATCAAATTACTACCGATTATTGGTTTCTCCGCTTTCAACTTTCGTCAAATTAGCCGTTGCATGTTGAACCAAATTTCAGAAATATCCGTTGGAGTTTTTGGGAAAAGGAAAAAGAGCCGTTGGACCCTAAGTCTATATAAAGAAACCAATATCTATCACCTCAATTGCACCAAACTCTTTTCTCTCTTCAGTTCTAATTTAGAAAACCTAAAACATGGATATTTAGAAAACCTAAAACATGGATATTTGATCTTGTTCACAAGCTCCACAAAGAATTGTGTACTCTTCATTTCTAGGGAGGAAAACCTACGCGATCAAGGTATACAATTATAGAAGAGTATATGAAACAACTCTCTACCCTCATTGTTACATTTGTTTTGTCCACCGACGAGGTGGATGGGGATGGTAATTGTGGGTTTCACGTCGCTACGGAACAAATTGGTTACTTTGGAGAGGTCGTGGACGAAGATGTCACCGAATGCCAATATTTAAGAATTAAGATGGCGGTACAACTAATAAAGGACAAGGATTTCTATATGGGGATGATGAAGCAAGGAGATAGAACGACAAAGAGCTAGAGTTCAAAAACTTAGTTGCGCGTGTAAAGTGCCGAAAGGGATTTAAGACTATCATATCCAAGTATTGGATGAGAATTCCTTCATGTGGATATCTCTTAGCGGACGTTTTGAATTGCGTGGTACATTTCTTTGTTCCACCTAAGTATGGACATTCCTTTACGTTTGCACCTACAAGGACGGTTTGCGATGATTCGGTTAAAGATAGAAGAATTGTGATGGCATTTGTGAATGAGATGCATTTTATCGGTTTAAGAGTAAAGAGAGATTGCCCATTACCTCCGTTGGATGGTGCAACGGATTACTTCACAACGAATCATTGTAAGGATTGGTTGAAACAATATGAGACCAACATGTTCGATTGGGATCGCGTCATGAAAATCAAATTTCCGGCAGGCATACTCGAATTAGTTCCCTCGGATGATGAAGATGAATGATCGTTACTTGCAAAATTTGTATTTTTTGGAAATTTTTGGAATGCTCTGTGAAGTATAAACCTATAATCGGTAGTTAAATTATAAATATGTCAACCGATTATAAATGCTTTTGTAAAAAGACTCAATCAAATTTATAATCGGTCATTAAAACTTCTAAGTTACCCTCCGATTGCAAGTATAACAAAATTACTGAAATTTATTCCCCAGAATTGGTAAATAACATCTTACATTAACATCCGATTGTCACCAAACTCTGAAAAAAATTTGAAAAAGTTTCCAAGAATCGGTAGACAAAACAGAACATATACGTCCGATTATTACCAAACTCTGACATAAAAAGATGAAAATCTCCCCAGAATCGGTAGATAAGTGATAACAATAACTTCCGATTGTAACAATTAATCAATATTTATCGTGGTCACGGACTTGGAATTCATAACTCCCATCATAAGTGAATTCTTCGCCCTTTTCCACAAAGTCTTGTCTTTTTGGAAAGTGCCTCCTACATAAACAAACTCAAAATAATGCCAAGTTGGTTTTAGTAAGAAAGATTAGACACAACGACTATTAAAAATAAAGAATTTAAACCATACTTACAAATTGTTGGATTGACAAGCTTAAGTGACTAGTATTAAACATCCTCTTTTGTATCGTTATATAATCATTTACCCCTTTTTGGACAAGTCGGAAATGATCATGAACTTGTTGGAGTGATCTTTGCTTTGGATTTCCATACTCTCGCACAAATTGGATATATATCCTCGACCAAAAGACTTCGACTATTAACGTTCCCGCTATGATATCTTCACGTCTTGTTTCATGATACCAGGTTTTCACAATGACCAAATCTTCAGCTGCGTCAAACGTTGCCATGCTAGTAAGTTGAGATATATAAGGAATGAACTAGAGTAGACGATGGAAAAGATATTTGTAGAATACACAAGTTGAGATAAATAAGAAGAGTTTACCCTCCTTATATAGATGACACTCCCAACGTCTCTTTTTTTGGAAAATATGGCCGTTGATGCGTACTTTACAAGACTGTACTGAAGTTGCGTACAATTATTACACATAATCGGTAGGAAATTCTGTAACATAAGTAACCGATTATGTTAACTCGGAACCTTAGGATACTTGTGAAATTACCAATTATAGACTGTTTTGTTAACAGGGTAGGTAGAAAGTTTCATTAGGGAGGTATAATCGGAGGTTTCACTAGTGGATAATGGGTTTTAAACAACTTCATGGGCTTTAATAAAACGACTTCCTTGGGCTAGTGGTAACTATAGGTGCTGTGAGACACAGTTGTTTTCATGAAAAAAATTGAACGTTTTGCATTCACAGTCGTTTTATAAAGGTGTATTTTGATAATAAATTATGGTTGTTTTATGGACTAAAAGAATGACTGTGGGAGAAACTAGTTTCTATAGCAGTTCCAGGCGTTAATACCCACACGCCATCTTCTTCTTCTTATCCATTCACTCAACTTCAATCTCTTTCAATCTCTCATAAAAACCCAAAACTGCTCGATTTAAAATCCAATTCATCTAGCCTCATGCCCTCAATCTCTGAATCCATTCATTTTACCTCTCTCTCTTTCCTATTTTTCTCATCTACACCGACCAAAAAAAAAAAAAATTCATCTGCTCTCTTTGAATCTTGTCTGATTTGGTCCTTTATGGATTAAATGGAGTAAGATTCATTTGTAACTACTGTAATTAGGTATGTATAGGTTCTCTTTTACTGTGGATTTGCTCTTTTCATGAATAATCGATCAGTGAGTGCACCTCTTTCTAGATCTATGGTTTGGGTCTGTTAGTTGGTGGTTTTTTGGGGCTTTTAGTTCGATTCTGATTTGAACATTTCTGGAACCTAAATCAACTGCATGTTTAGGATTTAGACATAATCTCTTTAATTTATTTTTATCCTCTTTTGATTGATTTCTTTTTTCAATTCTCCGAATTATCTTTATACATTAACTCTTTCCTTTAATCTCTTAAACTTTTGGGATTCCAAATCTTCTTCATATTAATAAATCAGGATTAATTTTTTTTTTAATCTCTTAATTCTTCTTTTGTTTGATTTTTGATTGCTTCTCTGTATTATCTAATTACTTTATCTCTCCCCTTTCTATGTCAGGATGATTAGCTTTGGTTTGCCGGCCATGTAGCCCCATTAGGGGCCGTTTAATCTATCGTAGTATCTGCTTCGTATCTGCTATGGAGAATTTCACCCTTCTCATCTTGCTGGTCGTGTGTTTCTGAAACGGTACAAGCTGGGGTTCACGTTTTTTACCTTCAATTTTACATGATTCAGAGATAAATCTTAGGGATTTTTTTCATCCACTTCAATTTGACTAAATCAGGGGCTCCTCTTATCATTCCACAAGGTTTGATTTTGTTTTTTGATCCTGTAGAAAGTGTTTGAGATGAGGGTTTTCCCCCTGTGTTCTTTTTATTAGTAATTGAAGGTATGGTTCGACTCTATTTGATCTTGTTACAACTAATTGAATCTGTATTCAACTATTTTTTTAACCAACGGGTTTTGTATTTGTTAATTCAATCGTCTCTATAACTATCTATTCACGACAATTTATGCTTGAACAACTTTGGGTTCTTCAGAAGCTATTTTTTTTTACAATTTCTCTCTGCTAGTTCATGATTTGGGATAGATCTATGCTAGGATTTGATTTATATATATTGTGTTACTTCATGATTCCATAAATTTTGGATTTGATATGAAATTTGGTTGCACTGAAATACACAGCAACACTACAGAATTGTTATGAATTGTTCAACTTTGGGGAATTAACTTGAATAAATTATCTATGTTCTACAAACCCTGTTAACCTTTAATTTTTTTTAGCTAAGTCTGGATGGTAATGATGTTGAGCTAAGTCTGGTTCTGCTAAGTCTGATATTTTGGTCATGTGTTATGACTGGTTGTTTTGATGTGTACACTGTCAAGGATATTTCCATGATTTATCAAAATTCTGGAATGCATTTGGTAGGTAATAACCCAGCTGCATCATTTTTTCGCGAAGCTATTGAGAGTAATTTGTCTGCAGTGTGTACCATGAGGCTTTATATTGTAGTGTCTTGTTAATTTTTTCTGTACCATGAAACATTCTAGATGTAAATGGGTGTTCCATCTGCAATTAGGCTACATAACCATTTTGTTTACTTTTTATTGACATGAGATGTCTCACTTTTAACTGTCTTTGTTGTGTCTCTATGCAAGTGTGCAATTTTATCCAATTTTATTTTGTTCACATCACATTTTATTATCCAAGTTCTGTTTCCTGTGGGTTTATTATGTATGTTTCATGAAATTATCTGCTCAAAACAAAAAGTAAGAAAATGTGAACTACCTGGTTTTGTTTCGGGTATGATAATATCTAATGTATCTCTAATGCCAAGAGTCCATTCACTGATTCTTCGTGTTTGGAGCATGCTTGTTTGATGTAGACGCGGTTCTTAACACCTAAAGAATTTGAGGCGATTGGGCTTCTTTGGAGCATCAATACTGGTTGATAGAGGTGTAGTTTTTATGCAAGTCCTGCTTTACACCTTCCTCCATGGGTTGCACTTGTTTCGTCCTGCGCATTTTGGTTCATGAATAATATTTTACCCCGATCTTGATTACTTTTTTACTTGACTAATGGTGTAATAAGTACTTGGGTAATTGCGTATTTCAGGTTGCGGATGAGCTTGTAGCTGAATTTTCAAATCCTCGCATAAGTTCAACACAAACTCAAAGAAGGCTGCATATTTGCTAGAACTAGAGGAGAAAGTAAGATTTCCACTTTATTTTGGCACCTCCATACGGCAAATTTCAGAGTTTTAATATAAGCTTGTTTGTTTTTTCATTTATACTTTGGCTTATAGGATATAGTAGTAGTTTCTACCGAGGAGAATTTTTAAATTTTCGGTAGAACTGCTAGATCCTAGATGGTTAGATGTTGTTCACTAACTTCTCTGTATTTTTCTCAAGTTTGTAGGTCTTCAGAATAGGCGAGAGACCAGTGAGAAGATGAGGGAGATGGTGGTACGAACTATATGTCAAGTTCTGAATTAAACCAATTGAAGAGAAGGTGGAGCTGTTGACTGTTGATTTGATGATTGATGGTAGTAAATGAATGTTTGAATGGTTCATAAATATGGGTTGTGTTTATTCGCATTGTGCAGGGATTTTGAGAGGCATAGAAGGCGATTCTCGATGCACAACAACCCCACTATATCATGCTCAACAAATTTTTGCATAATTGCCTGAACCAAGACAACAAGAAATCAAGGAACTGATAAGATGATTTTTTTCTGCTGCTACAGCTGAATTCGAGAAGAAGAAGAAAGAATGGAGTGAGTTTGGTGACTATTGAGCTGTGGTCGAATTTGAAGAAGTTTGGTGATGTTTCAGTTGAGAAGAACAAGGAGAAATGGCTGGTTCTTGGTGGTATTACAGGTCGAGCTTTTGGCAGTTATAATGTTATCAGTCAAATTGCAATGATCGCACCACTCGAGCTGGTTTGCCGCGAATCTATGGGTTGTGTACGAAGGTTGCAACAGCTAGGACTCGTTTAGGTGCTGAGATGAAGAATGTGTTGTTGAATCAATGAGTCTTGGTAGATGAGATTGTCATGAAGGTCAGACATAGGTGGTGACTTTGTAGCCGGTTTTGCGGATCGAGATGGAATGGAGGTTGGTACAAGTCCGGTTAATGTTCTGGGATGAACTGAATCGGGATTGTTGATTGCAATTGGGAGTTATTGGTTTGCAATTGAGTCGAGGAAGTGTTGTGCTGCGGGTATATGTGGTTGATTACGGTGATGTACACGAGCTAAGTTTTGAGAAGTCGAGAAAGAATGTAAATTGAAAACGATGTTGCTATGGATTCGTTAGTTTACATGCAACGATTTTGTCATGTTGAGATGCAACTGAAACAAGTATGCTGTTACCAATGGTTATAGAGTTCTGTGGCTCAAATTTGGGGGTTGTTTTGATTATATTGATGTCCAGGAAATGGTAGTTCTATCTTGGTCTTTGTAGCTATTAACTATGGCTCTGGAGGACATGAATTTAATGGTGAGAAGAACGAAGAAAGATTGCTGGAGTTCGAAGTGCAGGTCTGGTAATTATTGGTTTCAGTTGGGAATAACAAGGCTACAAGTAGTCCAAGTGTGGGGTTGTTTGAGTTGCATCTTGGCCTGTTCTGTGGCTGAGTTATGGTGGTATAATAGTTCGAATTTTGGCAGTGAACTAGATGGATTTTGATCAAGTTCTGGTTCGGGAAATCTGTAAGCAGTGAAGGAGGGATAATTGGCACTTGTTAGGAGTTTGGTTAAGATGGGGTTTGTGGTGATGTTTTATGGAGCTGAGGGTAGCTGGTTTTCCATGGGTAAGGAGCTCTAAAAGGATGCTTGAAGTCTCCCAAGTAACAAAGCTAGGCTCTTGCAGACATTTTACATGTCAATTTCAACATCAATTTCTCCCAGCTTTAAACTATTAGCCAACCTAACTGCATCCTGATTTGCATCCTAATGACTGGTTTATGGTTATTTTCAGTGATCACTCAAAGAATTATAATGCAAAGCATGTTATATGGAATCAACTAGAAAGGGACAAGAGTGGTTGTATCCATTGTTGAAGAATAACTACAGCTACAACAGTCAAATCTTGGTGCAAGACAAGCTACATAGAGTCGTGGTGGTTAGTTGCAGAGTGGAACTTCACACCATTATCTAATTTCACGAGTCTTTTGGGTACCTATATTTTGTTTTAATTCTTTCATATTACTTGGTATAGATGGCACAGTCTTGCAGGTTAAATGCTAAACTGTGTACACGAGTCTATGAGATAGATTATTGAAGTTTTTGGTTGTTTGGTTTGTCAAAGAGACTCGGGTTTAACATTGTTCTTAGTATTGAAATTTTCATATTTTAAACTTTGGTGATTTTAATGGGTTGAATTTGTACATTGAATCTATCTTTCAATATAAATTTTTATTTGGTTCCATTTTTAATTTAGTTTTGTTGTTACTTATGATTCCAGTTTAGATTCAATTGAATCACTTTGATTCATCGAATCAAATCTTTTTTTATTAAATATAATCGAAATAAACTAAATCTCTATCAAGTACTTATAGATGTACTTGCTAGAGAAAGTCGTTTTTTTAAAGATATCAACTTCAGCGAGAAACAGTTGTTTTGGAAAAAACTACTTCTAAATTCCAACTGATGGAAACAGTCATTTTTAGTGATATTACCTCTTGTCTTGGCAGTTGTTTAACTTCCATTTTCCACTAGTGTTTATCAATATGTTTGCGCTACCGATTTTGTGTGGTTTTCGAGGCTCGGCTTCAAAAATAGCCATTGAAGTATAATCGGTTGTTAAATAAATAACATAAACTTCCAATTTTATTGGTGTTTGGGAAATTCATTACAATATCACCTCAACATCATCATAAATTTTACGTTGAACTTCCACAAATTCTATTACAATGTATTGTGATTAGCGTCGTGGACGTGTTGGACGAGTCCTAAACGGATTAAATCTTTCCATCGCCATAAGGATTCTAAAATGAGCTTCATAACGGAAGCTTGATCTTTTCCATCTCCGCCATTCCCCGAGAGATTGTTCTATAACCTCATCATTGGTTGCACCCCTCAATCGATATTGATTCACAAGATAAGTTAAATCGACAAATTCTCCGACACGTCCGTTTATTGAACCAATTCTGCAGAAAATATCAGCAGAGTGACGGTTGTTTGGGTTACAGGTGTCGGCGCAGAATTTTTCGTGAATTCTCCCCAAATAACTCATACTCATTATTCCTCCGTTCTGCTCCCCGTCTCGGATAGAATTGAACGTAGCGCCTACATAAAGATAAATCTTCTTCAATCGTGAACTCCGTTGGATTAATGAATGGTTGGGCCATTATGTTGAAGATGAAGTTGGAGAGAGTTAAAAGGTATTTGTGTTCCATAGAGGGTACAAGGATACAATCCTTATATAGGGTATAGATTTCCAACGTCTCTTTTTTTGTTGGGGAAACTGTATAATCGGTAGCCAAATAAGGTATTTAGCTACCGACTATATAGTTGCCCCAAATTTTGTTTTGGGAGAAATCTCAAATTTACGAATTTGAGAACTTTAATAATCGGTAGTTTATATGACTACCGATTATAAGTTGCCCCAAATTTTGTTTTGGGAGAAATCTCAAATCATACGAATTTGAGAACTATAATAATCGGTAGTTTATATGACTACAGATTATAAGTTGCCCCAAATCTCTTCTTTGGGAGATACTATAATCGGTAGTATAGTGAGGTTATTATTACTACCGATTGTTATAGGACCAAGATTCACGTTTGGCACGAAATCTATATTAATCGGTAGTCAAATATGATTACTAACCTTCCGATTTAGTGTTAAACAATCGGACACAAAATTGCTTCCGATTATATAAGGGCATTAACGTAATATCCACGTTTTTCGACACCCCTTAACGTGGCCTCTGGGTTGGGAATAAAAAAGTCGCCCCTAATTGCGACCGAGACGCCCCTAAATGTGCCAGGTTGAAAATAAGGTATTTCAATTTTTATCTCCTACTTGTGTCATTTTATTTATTTTTTTTCTTCAAAAGAATATGATATGTACCTTTTTTTTTCATTTATCTTGCATGTTTCCTTTGTATCCAAATTGAAGTATTGACTTCTCCAGGCTCCCCTTTCTAGTCACTGCAAAATTAGAATTTTTTGTCATTATGGTGCATACAGAGTTATAATAATCTTTTATTTTTCTTAATGAATGTTCTCGTGGTATGATCTCTAATTTAAGATATATAGATTGTTATTACTCCCTCCATCCTAGTTTACTTACCAAAATTGGGGATTTTTTTTTGTCCAAAATTACTTGCCAAATTTCATATTTTTCCACTTTTTATCCTAATTTACCCCTCTGTTGGAATCAAGTCATATTATTGAGAATTGTGTAATTATATTGAACAATTAATTGGGGGATATGGATTTTAATCGGGGGATATCACTAGAGGACAAAATAGGGATCCGAATATCCTAGCTGGATTACCCCTTATGTAATTAATTTATTATTTCCTAATCTAACCCTCCCTAATTAGGATTAGTTACTAATTAAAATTAGTAAAATCTTAATGATTTGGGGGATATATTTAGTGTTTTTGAGTTTATTTGAAATTTTTGTGGGTAGAAGGAGGGGAAAAAATTTAGAGTAGAATTTTTTTTTTTGAAAATGGAAAATGAATTTGAAGAGAGACTTACTTGTTTCTTTGAATCCTTGGCTCAACTACAACAACAATCATATCTTCAATCTTCGGTTAATGATAACACCTCCCAATTGGAGTTATATGATGAACCAACACCCTTGGATCACGATTTTCGTGACCATGAGGAGTTATGTGAAGAACCAACTCAAGAAAGTAAACATGTTCAACATACAAGCATCCCCCATCACAGGTAATGCTTCAAAGAGGTCGAAAATTTGTTTTTTTTTTGAAATCGCCATTTCTGTCCGAAAAAGCGTAAAACCGGCATGCGCGTTATATGAATACCATGCCGGAACCTCTATAACCGGCATTGTATTCATACAAATTTGAATCGGTTTAAAATATCCCCAAGCTCAAGAACATACCGGCGTACCATTCAAACCAAGATTGTATTTCGGTTTGAATTTTTACTTTTTACCAACCACCGAATATTGTATGGAATACTCAAACTGGCACTAACCGTACATGACACACCATGCGGTTTGTGATACCGGCATATATCCTTGCATGTCGATGGTGCGGTTTAATAGGAAAAAATCAGAAACAAATTATATTTTGAACTTAAAAACCGGCATTCCTTTTTTTGATCTATGTATGCCGGTACTATATCCCGGCATAGTAACTTAATTTGTAAAAATGCCGGTTTAATACTGGCATAGAATGACAATTACCTTGTATGCCGGTTTTGAAAACCGGCACTTTAATTTACTTATCGACACTGCCGGTTTTAACTAATCCAATTTTATTTTCATTTAGATAATTCTGTACAACGATCAACCAAACTCCAAACCGCTCCATCGGGATACGTCGGAACACTATAAAATACCTCGGGTATGTTACCAAACAAGTCTTCTACCTAGTTTTTACAATTTAATGTTGGGATTTGCTTGTAATCTCTCATTATTATGTAGGGAATAAAAGATGAAAAGGAAGTAATTTCTTGGGCAAAAGAGACGGCTCTTAAGAACATGTGTGTCTTAGTGAGGAATAGTCAACATTTAGATGTTCGTTTTGAGACGGTTTGTGAGAGAAGCGGAAAATACAAGGAGAATAGCCATAAGAGAAAGGGTTATGTATATGAAAAGAAGACTAAGAGGGTATACAAAATAGTTACGAGAAAGGATGAGTGCCACTTTAAGCTTGTATTCTATCTAAGAGGAGAAAGTAAAGAAGAAAAAGAATGGGAATGTAAGGTGTGGTTTGGCGTCACAACCACCCGATCCGAAAGATTTTGAAGGTCACTCCCTAGTTGCGAAGCTAAAACCTGATCAATTCGAGGATGTCAAGATGATGACAAAAGCATGTATCAAACCAAGAGTGATTCTCCGAACCTTCAAGGCAAAGGATAAGATGAACGTTTCTTCACTAAGTACAATTTATAGTGCACAAGCAACTATTAAAAGGTTGGAATGGGAAGGAGGAATGTTATGCAAGAATTTGAGAAGATAGTTTGGGATCACAACTACACGCGTATCATTAAAAGAGGTACGGACGAGAAGCCGCTTCAAATATTCATTTCGCATCCTTTGATTTCACAATTGGCTCATACGTGTTGTGATGTTCTTATGATGGACTGCACGTACAAGACAAACAAATACAACATGCCGTTGTTCAACATCGTGGGGCACACATCGGACAAGGTAACATTCACATTGGCTTGGTGTTTAATGGAAAACGAGAGGGATTACAATTATCATTGGGCATTGCGACAATTGAAATTATTGTTCCTGGAAAATCGTGGTCCGAAGGTCATCATAACCGATCATTTGACGCACTAATGAATGCCATATCCGACGTATTTAGGATGCACAAAATTTCCTATGTACATTTCATATAGGTGAAAATGTGAAAAAACATTGTCATGCTTTGTTTGAACCCTCTAAGGCTGATATTAAAAAAAGAATGGTTGGTCAACTTGATGAAGATGTTCGTAATGAGAAACTATCACCCGAAGAAGAAGAAAATGAAAGAGGAAAGATTAAAGAGCGAGTCGACAAAGAACACGATGAAAACCATAAAAGGTAATTGGAATTTCTAAAGGATTGGGAGAAAGTTTATTGGTCTCTTACCGAGGACATGTATGAAAAGAGATTGAAAATGTTTATTGCCATCTACAACGAAGTGTATCCAAGTGCCGTTTCATATTGTCGGGATAAATTATTGGATAAGTTCAAGGAAATATTTGTGCGTGCGTGGACAAATCGTTATAGACATTACGGGAATGAAGAAACTAGTATAGCGGAGTCCTCACATGGGAGATTTAAAGATCTCATCCAGTACGGCCTGGGAAACGTGGTTACGGTCGCCGAGGCAATGGAACAAAACTTTAAGGCCGATATTGATAGGATCAAGAAGGGTTTTGAGAAAATCTCCATGGATAGGATGACTCCATTTATTAAACATACTAAGTTGCTCCAAGGAATAGAGTTTAACGTCTCTCGGTGGGCAATAAAACATATGATGAGACAAATGCAATATGAAAAAAATTATGGAAAACCGGGTGATGTGTGTATTTGTCCCGACATGTCTTCTTTGGGCCTTCCGTGTCGACATATGCTTGTGAAGTATGAAGAAGTGATACCTATTGGTGTTATTGATCCTTTTTGGAAGCAATTATCTTTCGACCTTCCCCTACCGAAGTTCCGGGACAATCACCATGGGATACAAAGGAGGCCCAAGAATTTTTGAAGCTTACTCATGTGGCAACTCGGTTTAGCCGACAAGTATTGTTGAGTCAACTAAGACTAATTACACGGCCATGGATAGCACGAGTGAAGAGCCAACAAAGGGAGATCCGCCGGGTAGACCACAAACTAAAATTCCAAGGAAAAAACAAAGAAAAGAATTCAAAGAAATGACTCGCCGTGAAGAGGAACTCGCGGCAACAAAAAAACTAGATCTATGTGCAAGTGAGATTTCAGAAGCAAGATTCGTGGAAACTCCCGGTCCAAATAACAGGGATAGGCCGAGGAAGGAACCGATATCAAGTCAACAACAATCGACGAGTTCCGAGGCTACACCAATAGTCGATGTATCCGAGGTTCAAAGGAAGAGGGGAAGGCCGCCGAAGGTTCCCACATTAAGCTACGAAGGACAACAAGGTCAACATTAGAACCTACACCAATAGTCGATGTATCCGAGGTTCAAAGGAAACGGGGAAGGCCGCCGAAGGTACCAACATTAAGCTACGAAGGACAACAAGGTCAACATTAGAACCTACACCAATAGTCGATGTATCCGAGGTTCAAAGGAAGAGGGGAAGGCCGCCGAAGGTACCAACATTAAACTACGAAGGACAACAAGGTCAACATTCCGAACCTACACCAATAGTCGATGTATCCGAGGTTCAAAGGAAGAGGGGAAGGCCGCCGAAGGTACCAACATTAAGATACGAAGGACAACAAGGTCAACATTCTGAACCTACACCAATAGTCGATGTATCCGAGGTTCAAAGGAAACGGGGAAGGCCGCCGAAGGTACCAACATTAAGCTACGAAGGACAACAATGTCAACATTCCGAACCTACACTAATAGTCGATGTGTCCGAGCTTCAAAGGAAGAGGGGAAGGCCGCCGAAGGTACCAACATTAAGCAACCAAGGGCATGTCTTTGAGCAATCCGAACCTACACCAATAGTCTATGTAGCCGAGGTTCAAAGGAAAAGGGGTAGAGGAAGGCCAAGGAAGAATATTCTCCCGTCTAATACCATAGACATTTGGAGTGTAGGGATTGCAGATGATGGTTTGGATATAATTAAGCTAAAAGATGGTAATATGAAGATGTATAAGGATCCCATAACAGGTAGGACCATTAGAAGTTATCATACGAAGATATAATCTTACATAGGCCAACTTCCTGAGGTTATTCACGAGTTTATTGCGTACACAGATGATGTCGATGGAGATGGAAATTGTGGATATCATGCCGTGACCGAACAATTAGGAATCTTCGAGATGGATGTTAGTAAAGGAATGACACCATGCCGCTATGCTAGAATGAGAATGGCCGATCAACTTGTGAAGAAGAGGAGCTTTTATGAGCAATTGCTTGGTCACGATGAGGTGTTTGATGATATGTGTGCTCAAGTGTTAGGACTCGAGTAGGAAATGACATTTCTTCCTTCTCAATATTGGATGAGTATGCCTCTTTGTGGGCATCTAGTAGCGGATACATTTAATTATGTTGTTCATTATTTTTCCCCCACCATAGTCTCCACATTTACACCAAAATGGCAAAAATGCGAGGGATCCCTTAAGATGAGAAGAGTTGTTTTGGCGTACGTGAACGGCAATCATTTCGTTATTCTAAAACTCAAGGACAATTGTCCATTGCCATCTGTTTGTGGGATGGTTAAAAACAAGGAACTTGATCCAAATATATGGAAGGGATGGATGGCATTGAATGAGGAGAATCACCAATTATGGGATGCTTTGGCATTATCAAAGAAACCTCTTGAAGAGGATGACTTGCAACTTCATACGTGTGGAAGTGATGATGAGTAATTTGGATATATGTGGTTTACTTATACGCCCCCTTTTTGTTGTTTTGGAAGTTTGAATTGTAATCATTAAACCATATGTGCCAATGTGATTTCGGCAATGTTTGGACATCTTCATGTTTGGACATCTTCATGTTCCAACGACAATTTCCACTCAGCCGCGGCTTGGTTTCGGCAAACACGCACAGCCTTAGTATGATCCTACAAATAAGACATAATACGATTAAGAGATAATGTAAAAAATAAAACAATGCACATGCACAAAATAAAAAATACTTACATAAGTTTGAAAGATTGTACGAGCCCAAGAGTTCTTGTATCCAAAGAGTACTTTCGGTTCCGGAGCTTGACCCCAAATTTTACCATCATCGCGGTCGGGTATCATGTCATCAATGTGAGGAAGGTGACAAACTTTAACTTTGTGTTTGCCCTTGCCCTTGCCTTGTGTTGGTTGTTGACTAGTCTCACCAACTTCGGTTTGGATTGCTAATTGACTTGGGGGAACCTCATCATCTTTATCCTCACTGTCCCCTTCATCATTCTCATCGTTCACAAATGTACCTTCACGGATTCTAAGTGCATTACGTTCACCACCACTCTCCCAATCTAACCCTCTTGTTTGAAACCCCAAACGCTTCTTGCGACCCGCATCTATCCCCCGGGGAGGCAGGGATTAGGGAGTATCAAGATCGTCCTTTCTCCTTTTTTTAGTGAGAATAGGACCTTTATTTTTCCTCGATACTTTGGCTTTTGACCTATAACATAAACAAACGAAACAAACATAAGAAAAGTCATCACAGTTTGTAAACCGGCATTGAAATTCTTAAAACAACTAATGCGTAACATGTACCAAGCATATATGTTCAAATATCGATCATGTTAGGGTTTTGAGTTTTCTTCTTGAATGTTTCAAGTGTCAAACCTAAGCATACACGAATTGAACTACCTGATGCCGGTATTTCAAAAACCGTGCAATGACGAAACCTAGATATAATGCCGGTAAAAAAAAAAATATTCTGTGTGTTTTAGTTGACTACCGGAATAGCTTTCAACCCAATTCGAATGCCGGTCCTAAAATCTAATTTTCGGGAACTCAAACCTTTCGTCTTGCATGTTTCCTTTGTATCCAAATTGAAGTATTGACTTCTCAAGGCTCCCCTTTCTAGTCGATGAAAATTAGAATTTTTTGTCATTATGGTGCAAAAAGAGTTATAATAATCTTTTATTTTTCTTAATGAATGTTCTAGTGGTATGATCTCTAATTTAAGATATATAGATTGTTATTACTCCCTCCATCCTAAGTTTTTTACCAAAATTGGGGATTTTTTTTTGTCCAAAATTACTTGCCAAATTTCATATTTTTCCACTTTTTATCCTAATTTACCCCTCTGTTGGAATCAAGTCATATTATTGAGAATTGTGTAATTATATTTCCTATACACATTTTTAAATTCTCCTCTCTCTATATATCCTTTATTTTTATTTATTTTTGAGTTCTTCAAGTAAATACCAGAAAACTAGACATGTAAAAACTATGTATCTTAAATGCTAGCTTGGGGTAATTTTGGAAAAAAATCCACTCTCTAAATTTCTTAATCTGCGTGAAAAAACCAATTTTGGCAAGTAAACTAGGGAGGAGGGAGTATAAAAGATCGTAATAGTTCTCTTAGCAACATTTCCACCCAGATGATTGAATATGTTCCCTTTCCCTCTTTCTCTTGCAGGTGCTTATTTAGAAGCTACACAGAGATGCAGAGGAAACTGTGCTCAGATGGGAAGACTTGGAAAGGGGATGGTTTGGTGATTAAGAGTCTTCTAATATCCAATGGTGGTGTTGAGTATATGTTCCATGCTTTTACTTAATTATTTAGCTTTATGCATTTTTTCCGGAAATGTAATAACAATAATTTTTCGATAATAAATAAAGAGCACTTGAGAATTTTTCAGTAAATAGATTCACTAGAATCAGTGATTAATTTGTATTTGTATTAATGACCATAGATTCTACTTTGCTACACTTGATACAAATAGGCGGCCAATAGGTTTTTAAAATCTTGACATACATAGAGGCCTAATAAAGACGGCTGCAAATCGTCTGTCCCAAAAAAGTGCCCCTGTCCCAACCAATGACAGGGTGACACGTGGACATGGGCAAAAATTAATTAAAAAAAAAAACTGAGAAAGGACAGGGGGCAGGGGATGAGACAGAGGATTCTAGCCCAATAAAGACACCAATACCAGAAGATTACCTTTCTGTGGCTGAATATGAAATATAGTCACAGTTTACCAGTTTTCATGTGTCCAAAATGTAACCTACAACCACATTGAAAACATTTGATGCGTCTTTCCAAAGCTTTTGGTCATGGTGCTTTTGATTCCGTGTAACTATAGCTTATGAATTAGCCATGCTAATTTATTTATTTTTGTGTGTGTGAATGATGGGGATGACCATGGTTCTATAGATTTAGTGTAGCTATAAGTCGTGAATTATCCATGCTGAAACTATTTTTTCGTGTCTAAATAATAGAGGTAGCCATGGTTAAATAAATCTACGTGGCTTTAGGATAAAAAATCGCCACATCCAAACCATGTATTTTGTATATTAAGAAAGTATATTGCCATGGTGTTACATTTTCAATGTGACTGTAGGTCACGAATTAGCCATGATGAAATGACTTTTGCGTGTCTAATTGCTAGGAAAGTCCATGGTTCAAATAAATCCATGTAGCTTTAAAGTAAACACTAGCCACATTAAACATAAATTGTGTGGCTATAAGGAACTTATGGCCATGGTTGTAGAAAAAATGCTCAACTACTTTAAAAAAATAGGGTACCATATAGACACGGTTACAGAGATCTGGCCATGGTAAATCATGTGCAATAGTCACTCAAAGTTTATGTAGCCATAAAGGTACCCAGTTGTCACGGCACCTGATGCCACATTTTTGGAGTGAAAAAAATCCATGGTCAAAATCCTATAGACACGGTGATTAAGTGTGGCCTACGTGAAGATTTGTACTAGTGATTTTTGCAAAGAGATAAGTCTTCTTCCAAAGTAAAGTTGGGTTTATCCTTTGAGTACATTGCATTGAGTTTGTAGGAGTTTTAGTGGAGATTATTAGTGTAGAAAGTGTGATTTTGATTTGGAGTGGGTGGTTATATGGAGATGGAGTTATTTCAATTAAATAAGTGGTTGAACAACTAGAACCTTCTATAGATCAGTCTTCAAACGGATCTATTTTTCAAAATTCAAAAAATTAGCCGATATGATGTGGTATTCAAAATTATAGGTATTTACGGCTTGGAAATAGCAGGGTAGACCCAGCCGTTATTCTGCATAAACTTGCAGGATTTTTGGTTTGTCAGGTTTACGGCTAGGTAGTTCAAGCCGTAAATAATACTTGTTGTTTTTTGTCAGAATTACGGCCTGGATATATTGGAATTTCCAAGCCGTAATAATTTTACGGCTTGGAACTTCAAATGTCCACCTAGCCGTAAACCAGAGCTGCAAATTGATGTCATTTTTACGTCTCGGAGTGCCAACCGCAAACAAATACACGGCTCGGAAACGTAGCCGTAACCAGGCTCAGTTAATTTTTGAGTCTCCAGTGAAATATACAGACATGTATTTCCTGACCGTAATGGGGTTACGGTTAGGTTTCCTAACCTTTTTTGTATAATGGTCGGGACTTTCCAACCGTAATCTTGTGCAAGTACATTTGACAAGGATTATGTGCACTTTCGGCTAGGTTATGTGAAGGATCGACCTAGCCAAAATTGCACAAAAACTTAGTGAATCTTGATTGTTTCCTCAGTTTTCTTAGATTAGACAATTGGAAAGACTAACATTCATTAATAAATGCAAAGTTTTAAAAGTTCTTCCATCCAAATCCATAACCAAACACAAAAACAGTAAATAGACAAAGTCTCAGATAATAAAAGATCCATGAAGTAATATAATAAAAAGTAAATAGTCATTCACTTTCACTTGATCCCTCCTCCGACGTGGTTTCCAAAAACTCATCCAAATCGTCCCTTGCATGAGGTTCTACAACTTGTTCTATAACTCTAGATTTTTTACCTCGACCGCTGCCACCTTGAGTTGGAGCCTTTTTACCTCCACCACATCCACCTCGAGCACTTGTTCCAACACGGCTAACTTTTGCACTTGGTCCAATACCTCGACCTTTTTCACCTCGACCACCTCGAGCACTTGTTCCACCTTTTTCACCTCTACCACCTCGACCGGCTTTTCGTTTCTTAGATTGAACTTGGTCACAGGGGGAGTGTCCGAGTCATCGCTATAAGAAGGAGACCTAGCCCTTTTAGCTCTCCTCGGTGCTTCATCGGGATATAAAGCTCATTTATCAGGGATAATTATGCCTCTAACTCGATTCCGCATTAATCTTAGTTCATCTACCGTTATATCCTCACCAAAATTAATCATATGGATGATGTCATTGGCCACCCAATTAACTCGGTCGACCTATTTTTCATATCAAACACACATACTCCCATTATTCATAGATAATTAAAAAAAATATCATATACAAACATAATTAGTAGTATACGTACCACCATCTTCTCCCAATCATGTTCTTCATTCCTTGATGTCTTTGAACTCTGTTTCTCCACATTCTTGAAATGTCTCTGCGCCTCCGGATCCAAATTTTCCACATAAGGATGAGCCCACCCTCCATACCATTCCATGTAATTCGTATCCGCTTGGGAAGTACCATGTTATGCTTCAAGGAGTCTTCTACTCATTTGGTTTACTTCTTCGGAACGAGCATTCCAATGGCCGATCGCCGGTGCATTTTCATAGTTCAATTTCACATATTTATCCTTAAATTGGGAGGTGGCTACGCTCATTCTAAAACGACTCTCTTTAGGCATAATTTTCTGGACAATTCTGATTTGGCGGAGCGTTCTAAGAGGATCTAAAATGACGAACCCGGTTGCATGAAACAAAGGTCCCGTATAGGTTGCCACATCATAAAATACTCTATCACCAACTTCATCTTCTCCATCCTCATCAAGTTTCAAATATGGATCAAAAACCACATCTTCAATTGTCAAAGCATCCAACTTTTTCCTCATGTCGACCATTTCCGTCTCTTTAGCCTTGTGTTGGGTCCCTCCAAAGGGGTATCTTCCTCCTGTAGGTTTATCTAGAGGCCAATTTGTATTCCGAGCAGACCCCAAGCTTTTGAAATGGTCTTAAGCCCATGACTATGGCAAAAAATTAAAAAATTTGTTTATAAATAAGTTATTACACACAAATCAGTATCTAAAAGTAAAACAAATAAACATTTGTTATATTAAAATAAAAAGATACCTGGATAAGAGCAACACATCCCGTAATTTGTGTTTCGTTCCATCTAGAAGCTTTGCAAAGACAATCCAACACATCAGCAAGGAGGGCGGTGGCCCACGAGTATCTAGGTACCTCGTTTGTTTCCTTATCGAGACTGAGAGTCTTTCACCACTGCAAGTAACATGCATTTAACTTATTGCCTGAGAAATCGGGGAAAAGGACGGTCCCAAGAGCATGCAACAAGTAAGCTATAGCCGTATGTCTAGCTCTTTATGCATCCATCACCACCAATCCACTATCCGTCTTGCGTTTAGAATCCCCAAACTGTACCCTCAGACGACCCAAATTAATATTCCTTGACATATTAACTGCTTCACCAATTTCGCCCGGTGCACTAAATTTCCTTTTAGATCTAGGAGGTGCTCCATACCCTATCTCAAACTCTTCTTCCGCTTCATCTTTACCCCACCCAAGACAGTTCTTCCAAGGCACAAAGCTCATAAAAAGGCATGGAATTGTTGAAACCCTCAAACACTGCCTTTCCTTCCAAAGCTAGACCAGTGATTTGCTTTGCGTCATCCGGAGTGATAGTCATCTCGCTGAATGGGAGGTGAAAAGTCATGGTTTCGGGCCAAAATATTTCTCTAAAACCACAAACTGTGAAAACATCATATGTCTTCTGCAAAGCATCGATTCCAGACCATAACCTTGAAGCTTTTACCAAAGCTATCACATCTGGATGCTCATCGTCCAACGGCCAAAACTTTCCTTGTTGGTGCTTTAGTTTAGAGACTGCTTTATCCGGAATCTACAAAAAAAAAAATTGGTTGTAAAAATAATAATCCATAACAAAATGAATATAACATATATGTAATTTGATTTATTACCTTTGTGCCACAAATCCTAGCAGCCCATGAAGAAGTGTAGCCAATCAAGATGGAACGATCTCTTGGCTCACCCCAAGGTCTCCCATTTCTCTTGGGAGGTAAAGCCCCTATACCATCAATTACTTCTCTTGGCGTTGTCTTAGGTTTATACTTCTTCTTTCCATCATTCTTGTCCTCCTCTTTGCCCTTCTCAACTACGGATTTACCTTTATCAATAACAGCACCACTAGAAGTGCCAACTTCAATACCTCTGGTAACAACAACTACACCTTCATTTCCACCACCACTAGAAGTGCCAACAACATCAGTAACAAAAACTTGAGTTCCTTCAGTAACAACTTCAGTTCCTCCGGAAACTCCAACTTCAGTTCCTTCAGTGACTTCAACTCCATCTCCACCACCTTCATGTACTCCAGTAGTCACAACTCCACTTGCTTTCCTTGCGTCTGCACCCAATGGTTTTGTGTGACGAGGTTGCGGAGTCGGGTCACTACGAGGTGTTACTTCTTGGGATCTTTTCTTCTTCTTTTCTTTTCCTTTGTTCCTTGACAAGGCAAAAAAAAAAGTATATCAGCAATACGTTTGGGAAAATTTGACAGATTCCAACCGAAACTTATTACGGCTAGGAAAATTGGACAGTCCAAGACGCAAAACTTATTACGGATGGGAAAATAACAATCGACCAAGCCGAAAAACAAATTACGGATGGAAATCATATACGTTGGTATATTGTTACTTAACTACTCAACACAGGCCAAAAACACGGCTAGGAAAGTTGGATAGTCCAAGACGAAACACATATTACAGATGGGAACATAGTAATCGACCAAGCCGAAAAACAATTACGGCTTGGAAAACCTATACGTTTGAATATTGCTAGTTCACTATTCAACACATCCCAAAAATAGGGCTAGGAAATTCCAAGCCGTAATATATAAACGGCTAGGAAACTGAATATTACGGTCAGGAAATAAATATACAGGTAGAAAAACAGAGACGTAATTATACTACCGCTTAAAAATTTACAAACACAGGAGAATATACGGCTAGGAATATCCTAGCCGTATACAACTAGTTACGAATAGGATTTCTCCATCTCGTACACATGATTTAGTTACGGCTGGGAGTTCTGAGATATCCCAACCGTGTAATTGATAAACGGTTGGGAAATCATTAATTCTCAACCATGATACATATTTACGGCTGGGAACCAAAGAACTCCCAGCCGTAAGCAGTTTCAGAAACCGTTTTTTCAGACCTAAATTTTCGAAACCAATTGAATAATCAACGAAACGCTTCAAAGAAGACTGGTTTTTTCAATTCATACCTTATTGCTGTCATATCAGGAGACTCGACGGCTGTTGGAACTCCTTCATTCACTTCCTCTTGATATTCAGTTTCATCTTCAGTTGATGAAGTTGCTTTCTCTGCTTCAGTAGGAGGTTGATTCGACGAAGAATCACGTAGATTTTCCTTATCTTTCATGGTTTTATAGAATGAGTTTAATCGACGACGATTTTTTTTTGAATCGACGATTAATCGTTGAAAAATTTTCGATGAAAGAAGAAAAGAAGAAGAAGGAAAGAATAAGAGAAGAAGAAGAGGAAGACGAAATTAAAATGGGGCGGTTTTTTTTCTTTTAATGCCTCTTCCGTTTTCTTATTTTTTTTTTTATTAGATTAGGTAGTTAATGAGAGGGTATAAGAGGAATAAATTAAAATTATGGAGGGTATTTTAGAACTTTTACACAAATCTAATCTCCCCCTATAACATTTAGGCTCCACTTAGTAAATTAACTCCCAAAAAGTGTCCCCATAGCCCCAATAATAGGATTCTAAAATGAGGACACGGATTGCACCAAATGACGAATAATCGCGACATCTAAGGGGACGATGGCAATAATTGCGACATCTAGGGTTTTTCTTTTATGTTCTCTTTTCTTTTTGAAAAAAACATAAACCCCTCTCCTTCCTCCTTGGGAGGAAATATAAAAGACATCCCAATCTGATAGCACTGACTGACAGATACAGAGTCATAGAGATGGAGAAATGCAAGGAGAAGAAAGTGTTGCTATTTTATTGTGTTGAGTCTGAAAATCTTGCTAAAAAAGTTGCTTCACAGTCCGATTCTATACAGCTTCAGTCTATTAATTGGAGGTTTGTCTCCTCTCACTCTATAAATCTTTTGGATGTTAAGATTAATCAATTGGTATTACCCATAATAATCCACTCTTAATTGGAAATTTATGTTGTGATTCCAGAGAGAGGGATAGTATTCTTAATCATTCTTAATTTGAATTTTGAGGTTGATAATGGAAAACCCTATGGGGGGTTAGGTTTAATTTTTCAATAAGACTCAGACACAACGGGATAAGCCAACTAATCTTGTTATTGATTTAGTTTGGATTGCCAGAGGGAACAATAATGACTCCCCGGAAAATTTACATTGAATGGTATCCATGGTTGATAAGCAAGCTTAGCTACCCTACTCTTTCAAGCATTGTATTTTACTTTTTTTGCTACCATATTTTATTTTTTCCCTACTTTTTACATGACTTGTGAATTGTGATGTAAATTTGAATTCGGTTTTGGTTTTGCACTCTTTTGCATTGTGTGATATACTTGCAGTTTTATAATTCAGTCATTAGCGCTTTCTATTTTCACATTTCATGAGTGCGACTACAACTATTCTGGTCATGTGTAGATGAAGTGAGTGTTTTTTTTTTGCAAAATTACGGGACTACTGATACAATTTTAATGTTTGTTTCAGGAGCTTTGATGATGGATTTCCTAATCTTTTCATCAACAATGCGCAAGACATCCGAGGCCAGCACGTTGCTTTCTTAGCTTCTTTCAGTTCCCCAGCTGTCATCTTTGAACAACTCTCAGTCATCTTTGCTCTTCCTAGGTTATTTGTAGCATCGTTTACGCTTGTTTTACCATTCTTTCCAACCGGTTCTTTTGAACGCATGGAAGAGGAAGGAGATGTTGCAACTGCGTTTACCATGGCAAGGATATTATCCAATATACCCATATCAAGGGGAGGTCCGACTAGTTTGGTCATCTATGATATACATGCTTTGCAGGTTGGTTCTATTTGCTCCATTCTCTCTGTAAATATTTCCCGATTTACTCTTTTTTAGATTTCCTAGGTACATTGCAAGACTGATTAACACATATAATAGTTTTACAGCAACATCTTTACCCGTCTAATCAAAACTTCACCAGAATACATGGTATTTCTAGATATCTATTTTGGACAAATCTGTGGGTCACATATGGCTTAGTCATCCCCTAGTTCGCCTGAAGTTTGTCCAAATAAACCATTATAGAAGTAGAATTAAATTTTCCTTTTTCTGCTTGATTTTGTCTTCAAATTTGATCTTTTTCACAGGGGTGGTGCTTATTTGTTGATTTTAATACAAGGTTCAAGTTTTTATCAGAAATAGACTTTACACCTCAGAATGATCTCGATACCCTTCACCCTCTTAAACAAATTCGTCTTACAGACATCAACTTGAATTTTGTTGTGTAACAAAAAGATTAGCATAATCAGTTCAAAGAATAGGTATTTTATCCAAAATCAAATTTTTAACTTGAAGCATCAACATTGCTTCTTATTTGTTGGTTGTATCTCTGTGTATATTTTCTGCTTATATTTTCTGTAATTTATAACTTATTTAAATTATGATTACTAGTCAAGTTTGTATTCTTATGTTGTGTGGTTGTTTTCCTCAGCTATGTTGATTTGATCTATGTGTTTATCTTTGATAACCATCTTGTTTTACAGGAAAGATTTTACTTCGGAGATCACGTTTTGCCATGTTTCGAGACTGGAATCCCCCTATTGAAGCAACGACTTGATCAGCTTCCTGATGCAAACAATGTATGTACAGATTAACCTACTTAATCAACCTTTCAGTTCAAAAATAAATAAAAAGGAGTTTCTGTTGCTTCTTTCCCCCTAAGCGTATTCAGTTGGTCTCTTTCCCCCAAAGCATAATCAGTTGGCCTCATAAGGTTTATCGGTTTCTGGATGAAAAACATGGCTACGCATCTTAAAGATTTGTTATAATTATCAGTTTACTATTATTTAAATCATTATTTTTCCCCTCCTGTCTGGTTTGACCTAAGTCGATTAATCTAACAATCAATTGCTTTCTAGATTGTTGTGGCATTTCCGGATGATGGAGCATGGAAACGTTTCTACAAGCAGTTGCAGCATTATCCCATGGTTTTTGTGCTACATATACACCTATTACATTTCACTAGTATTTGGTATTGTTACCTCTGTTTGCTCAGTCTAATGTATCTTGTTGACAGGTCGTGTGTACTAAAGTTCGCGAAGGTGATAAAAGAATAGTTCGACTTAAAGAAGGAAACCCAGCTGGGCGCCATGTCGTTATTGTTGACGATTTGGTGCAGTCTGGAGGGACCCTCATTGAGTGCCAGGTATGCAGTTAAACAGCCACAATATTTGGTTTCATTAAGAATCATTTCATTGATTCATGAAAATTCCTTGATTTTTCTTTTCATTCGTATTACTGTTTTTCTTGCAAACAGCTCTATTGATGTTAGACTTAAAATTTAAAAGTGGGCCATATATGATTACATCAAGTACTGGCATACCATCCAACTCCAATTATCCTTTATACGTGTAAGTGTAAAGGTGGATGGCTTATAAACTTCTCCGATCATCATAAATGACCCAATATATATAGGAAGGGGAGATGGTTATAACACTCCCCCTTGGATGTCCACTACTCTAAAATGGTCGCAATTTTTCCTCCTTTCTGGTTTTTGTCCTTTGGGCTTCTCCAACCAAGATTTTATGGAGGCAATTATTTTAGAGTTGATAGACATCCAAGAGGGATTGTTGTAATCATCTTTTCATTTTTGGCTCTTTATGTGTCTGTTCTTTCTGCCATGGTATGATACCATCCTTGCAATCACGTGGCCTACTGCATTCATCTGTATTGCTTTCATGTCTCCATCCAGGATTCCAGGTATATCCATGGGGTTGCATTCAATGCCTTACGGAGAAGTTAGGAACAGTTGGCACATATCTGATATCTCTATGCTCATATTGGCATCTGAAATCGCCATTTTTCTTCCACATTGACAGAATCAGTTTATTAAGTGCAACAACCTTTTAGATGTAAAATCTGAATCTCAATGCACCATAAAACCAAAGAAATCTACAACTAGGAAACAGATATGAAAAATGAGATGGATCTGCTGTTCAGTAGGTTGTCAAGCTAAACTACTGGCTTGCTGAAGCATTCAATAACACTTGAATGAGCAGAAGCAGAACAAAAGTTTGTCCAAGTTCCATGATGAGGACAATCGCTAAGGCATTTGTTAGAGGGATACGACTAATGCTGTGGGCAACATTAATTATTTGACGACCAGATCATGTTTGTGTGTTTGACTTTGCTGAAGTGACATTTGGTCAGATTATGTAGTACTAGTACGGCCCATTGTTTATTTATCGGAATAGACTTTTATCAATCATGTATAAGACCCCAATGACCTGCTATTGTATCGATGATCTTTGTCTTTGTTTTCTGTATGCTCAGAAAGTTTTGGCGGCTCATGGTGCTACTAAGGTCAGTGCGTATGTTACCCATGGTGTGTTCCCTAAGCGTTCATGGGAGCGATTTACATCCTGCAATGAAAGTAAGCACCCTATTCACCTGCAATCATTCTGATTTTGCTCATTCATGGTTGTAACTGTTTTTCAACTGTTACTTTTACCTTTCAGAGGAGGGCTCACAAAGAGCGTTCTCTTACTTTTGGATCACGGATTCCTGCTCACACACAGTGAAAGCTATAGGTGACAAAGCTCCTTTTGAGGTTCTGAGTCTGGCTGGGTCTATCGCCGATGCCCTTCAGATCTAATGACAAAAAGCATCTGATCTTAGAGTTGGCGTGGTGCAAGTACCAGCCCATGGCTGAGTTTATAAAAGAGGTTGAGGCTGAGATCTCTGATGGTTTTCTTTACTGCTGTAATACTATGAAGTTAAATTTTTTGTGCAGAACTGATAGCTTTAATCAAATGGTATTCGAATAATATCCACCAGGAAAAAAGATCTGCTGTTATTTTTTTTTCTTAAAACTTTTTCTGAACTTTTACCAAAACACATTGGCCTGTCACAGTGGCCAAAGCCGAATAACATTTTTGTTCCATGGAGTGATAAAATCTACCCAAACATTTTTTTTGTTCCATGGAGTGGTAAAATTTACCCAAACATTTTTCTGGAATTTACATATTGAACTTTGCTGAGAAAATGGACGATGATCCAATGGAATTTCTAGAATTTCCAAGGTAGGGGATATGTACAAATTATTGCAGAACTAGGCTAGTGCTTGAATGAACATTGAAAATAGGAAGACAGGAAGCAACTAAGCAAGAAGTGCCGATGATCCTGCTGATATTCTTCAATACACAAAAAGCCTGGGTTATCCTTCCACAACCACATTTTTATACATCCAGGGTTTGCTCCAGCTCCAGCTCCTAACAAGGAAATCCAGTAGCCAAGTAGCCTAGTGGTATGAACAGTTTTACTTTGGTGTCTCGAACGGGCATTTGGTCTAGTGGTATGATTCTCGCTTAGGGTGCGAGAGGTCCCGAGTTCAATTCTCGGAATGCCCCTAAATTTTTGTTATTTATATGAACAGTTTTACATTTGCGTCATGAACGGGCATTTGGTCTAGGGTATGATTCTCGATTAGGGTGCGAGAGGTCCCTAGTTCAATTCTCGGAATGCCCCTAAATTTTTGTTCCTTTCTTCAAACACATTTTTTTTGTTGCCAACAAATTTAAATAAATTTAGTTAGGGTACTGTAGTTGGTTCTCGTGAAGACATGAACTACAGTAAAAACTCCATATATTAATAGACTTGGGATTTCACAAAATTATTAATATATGAAGTTTATTAATATAGGGAGGTATACCAAAAAAAAAAATGTTCGACAAGAAGCTTTAAACATGCTTGACAGGTTGGAAATATTTTAGCTTCAACAAGAAGGTGCACACAGTAACAAGGTCTCACGCATATGTAAATTAAAAGATGCGATAACAATCTAAAAAGTTGCATCCTTTTCTCAAAGAACTATAGATACATATTTTTCTTTATCTTAAATTTTGATGTAACAAGATCTATAATTTCCGATTATATCTATTATATTAATATATAGAGGTAAATTCCTTATGGTGGGACTAGAAAAATCTATTAATATTAAAATGTGGAGTTTATCACTATTTATAACTGGCCCAAGTTGGGACCATGATTTTTTATTAATATATACAGTTTATTAATATATGGAATTTTTTACTGTATTTGCGATCCTTCAATATTACTTTCAAAGCGCCTTGGATTGCAGTGAACTGTTCCTTTGAAGGAATATGTTACCATCATCGAATAGATCGATTTGTGCATCGAATAGAACGTCGATCTTCTTTTGCACAGAAGTGCATTGATCCATCATTTGAATTACTAGAGTCTTCATGATTTCCATGTACTTCACTTTCAACATGATGGACCTGCTCCTGGTCCCTCTCATGCTCATCAACATGACGCTGCTCGAACCACATGCATATATTTAACAATCAAAACTCAACAGAAATACAACAAAGTGTAACAATAACATACCTTTGATAATAGAATGATTCCTTCTGCTGCAACATCATCCTATTTATTCAAATCTATGTTTATGCTTCCCTCACCAAAGCGATTTTCATCATTGCCATGTACTTCACTTTCAACATCATCAGCCTGCTCCTGGTCAATCCCATTCTCATCAGTGTGTGTTGGCGTTCACTTGATTTGCAATTTCATCCTGAACGGTGGCTTGTTCAGCAGCATTTTCTGAACTGAAATTTGTTTCCGATGGAACAAATTTTCCATTAAGCAAGGAAAGAAAGTCAAGTGAACGCCAACACAGACACTGATGAGAAGGCTTCTCCATATTTTGCTTCTTCGTCTTTGGCTGGTTGTTTAAAAGTTTCTTCGTCTTGATCATTAAATCTTCCTTTCTTCGTTCTCCCATCCAGTACTGGTATTTCCTTTCTGTGATGCCGGTTTCCTGAATAACTCTGTTTTTGTCCTCGACTGAAGGGTAACATCTCTCTGGAGATCATAGCTCCACAATTAGGTTTGGTGATCAAACACAAAAGAAAAACAATAAAACAAGACTAACCTTTGTACAGTTCTCTGAGAGTTACTATCATATGTGGATTTTTGCTCCATTTAACCGAATAAAAAGAAAGGAAAATTATTGTTTATATCAATAATAAAGAAGTGTGAAGCTCTCTCTCACACATACACACACACTCTTGCCAAATGTTAACAAAATGTGTTATGCAGGAATGTGTTATGCAGTTATATAGGCAAAAATGGACCAAAAGGCTTGTAATTCACTTTGGCTAATGTAACAAAAGGTGCGCACTTGTTGCTGAAATTTAAACATACCTTGTCCTAGTGATATTCTGGAAGCATCAAATTAGCAAAATCTTGAGTCTATGAAAAGATTGTACTTAAAAGATACTAATACATATTAATTCATGGTGCGACTAAATTACTAATACATGAATGTTGATATTGTAACTAATCATATCTATATTTCAAACAAAAATATTCAGGAAGCAAGCTAGTTATCTTGAATGTTGATATTGTAACTAATTGGTCAGTTGCGTGTTGTCCTAAAAACGAAAGAGATTTAAAACTCAAATCTCGCAAATGTTTTCCCAAGAACTCAAGAAGGAAAACAACAATTATCAAGAAGTAGTCATAAGAAGATCAAGAAACAATGTAAAGGATGAACAAACCTGAAACTACGGATCAAATCAACATCCAAGAACGAGATGAAAAACAAACCGCAAAACCAAATTTGCAGAAACCAAAAATTGATTGTCCAAACAATCAATCGAAGGAAAATTGAAGCATAAATTAGATCCGGATATGTAAAAGATCAAAAGCTAAGCTGGTGATCCTCTCAGACTTATGTGATGGAAAATTGAAAAATAAAATAGAAAATGTAAATGTAAAATCAATCGAAAAAAAAAATAGAAAAACCAAGAGAGTACACAAGACAATGACTCACCACACTCTCACAACTAGATTAACCATATTCAATGCAGATTTTACATTGGCATGGAACAAATGCAGGAAAAACCAAGAGAGTACCAAGAAGGTCAAGAAATCAAAACCGAAAGAGATCTAAAACTCAAATCTCGCAAATGTTTTCCCGAAATTCAATAAATAAAACAACAATTGTCAAGAAGTAGTCGTAAGAAGATCAAGAAACAATGTAAAGGATGAAAAAATCTGAAACTACGGATCAAATCAACATTCAAGAACGAGATGAGAACCAAATTTGCAGAAACCAAAAATTGATTGTCCAAACAATCAATCAAAGGAAAATTGAACTATAAATTAGATCCGAATATGTAAAAGATCAAAAGCTGAGATGATCCTTGGACTTATATGACGATCAAATTGAAAAAGAAAATAGAAAATGTAAAATCAATTGAAAAAGCACCTGTGGGGGGGGGGGGGGGGGACTATATAACTTAAAATGAGAACTTTGCTGTTTAGTCCACTAAACCCGACCTGGATTAATGGCTAGTCCAACGGGAAAATATATTTACTCTTTAGTCCAAAAAGTTTTGAAAAGAGTAAAATTACTCTACTAACCCTAACATATAACACTATGTATGTTACTAAATATATTACTACATACTACATATGTTACTACATACTACATATGTTACTACATATTAGTAGTATGTATTGATACTACATATGTAGTATCAATATGTTATGACTACATATAAATAAATATTGTTATGTTATGTATTGATAATATCAATATGTAGTATCAATATGTTATGTACTACATATAAATAAATACTGTTATGTTATGTATTGATACTACATATTAACAAGTGGAATGCACGTGCTTTGCACGTCAGCAAACAACAATTTTCTGTTTCTGAATTCCAGACCTCAGATAAACTTAAGTAAAACTTGAATTCCAGACCTCAAATAAACCAAAGTAAAACTAAAAAGAACAATTGTCGGGTACCTAGTAACTTGAGCAGTATAAGTACACACTTTCTTCCGCGGTATGATTTATATATACCCCAACGGATGTGAAAGAAAAAACATGCATGGTTATATGAATATAACCAAATATTCTGCCTAAAATGAACTTTTTTTTTTTGATTGTGTTGTATATAGTTCAATGAGCTTAACTTAACTCTTCCATTCAAACAACATGACTCTTTCATGAGGAAATAACTTGGCTCCACAATAGTCGCATGAGATAATATTAGTCAATTGCAGGCGTGGAAGCGAATGCAAGTCCACAAAATTCCCTTCAGAATAATAAAACCCCTGTTAGGAAAATGAGTTCTCCTTCTTCTATTATTATTTCTCTGACCTACACAATCAGAAAGCAATAAGCATAAGAGTTTAGAAGTTTAGAAACATGTATTGATATTTGGGTTTATCACGGGGCAATAAGAAAGTAATGAGAAACAATCATCCTACGTGGATGAAGATCATGGAGTCTAGAAATCACAATCAGCAGCAGCAATTTCATGTGGCAGCATCAACATCACCACAGTAATGACACACACCATAGACGTAGGGATTTAACATCTGAATTGGGCAGATTAAGCAGACATATATCTATGTATATACTATACACAGCTGAATAGACGAAAAATTCAAGCCTTTACTGTCCATGGAGCACATGATCAAACTTACTGACAGTTAGGCCCTTCCTAATCTTATTGGACGGTAATAGTGTAGTAGTAAACATTTTTTGCAAGGTCTTTATAATTTAAAAAACAAAAAAACAAAAAAATCTAAGTTTAAGCATAAGTGAAAGTTACTTGAAAATGGCCTTACCTCCTTGCATAGTTGTGTCCTCTCGGAGATTCTCATCAGGAACGTCCTCTTGTCGGCCTAGAGTTTAAACACAGTTGCACAAAATGTTTTGGAATATCAAATTTACAACTTCTTTCAAATTAATAATTAAGAAAGTGTAACTGGCATTTCTTCAAACACTTCCATGGAATAATTAATGTATCCAATATTATACCCAAATTTGTATTTGTAAAACCCATTTTTTTTTTACCTGTTAGATTCAATCCCTAAAGCATGAATACATGATGAATTCCTCCATCGTGATGATATCAGTAGGAATAAAGGATGAAACTTACATTAATTTTTCGTATAACAGAACAATTAGGGTTAGCGAATTTGAAATCAAATTTAAACTCAGTCCTCAGATTTATCGATGGAAACTTGATTTTTTGATAATATTGATTCTTGTCATCATTAGTACCAAAAAATAACTAACCTGGCGATGAATCAGTACAAATGCATGTTGAATTCCTCCATTAAATCTTCGTTTCAACAGGAAATCTATAGAAGAAGCTGAGGGAGAACGGAGATGAGAAGAAAAAAAAGACAACCCAGTTTCTCTATTCGTTTTTTCTTTTTTTCTTTTTTTCAGTCTGCAAATTGGAGCCCTTAAAGTTGGGATTATTTACATAAAACCAAATGCAGACACCAAATTTAGTCAGTGCATCTGACGGTGAGTTTAAAAGTTAGTTCATCTGATGGTTGATAATTGATGTGCAGACACCAAATTTAGTCAGCGGATTTTAAAGATCTAATGGATGATTTTCGAAGTTAGTTCATCTGACGGTTGATAGTGCAAGATTGGTTGGTGGATTTGAGACACGGAAAGTTTTCCAATTTATGTTGTTGTTATTAAAAGGGGGGAGATATTGTTATGTTATACTACATATATTACTACTACTAGTAACATATATATGTTACTACTAGTATAGTAAAGTAGTTACATAATTTACTAGTAACACATTTTTGTTACTACTAGTATAGTACATATTAATATGTTGTATCACCATATTGATACTTCTAGTATATAACATACTATTAGTAATATTAACATGTGTTGATATTAATTAGATCTGGAAGGTTGTTTTAGGCATTTAGAAAACACACTTTATAATCTCCACAAAGTTTTTGGACTAACGAGTAAATAATCTAGTCCAAAAAAGGGAGTAAATGTTTTTCATGGGTGGACTAGCCATTAACTGGGTCATGAAAAACTGGACTAACTAGTAATTCCTACATTTAAAATCTATATAATTCTTTAGTTATACAGACTCCAAAATCTTCATAATTCTTGAATGCAACCATATTATGCATGCAAACTAAATATTTTTTTATTTTTTTTTGATAAAATGCATGCAAACAAAATATGCCATTATTAAGTTTCAAACAGTAGACCTACATACATGCATCAACTTTTCTGTTAATTTTGCTTCTTCGATCCATATTGATATTGATTAGCTTTTCTTCTTCTTCTTTCACAAGTTTTTCTTTTTCTTAGCTAGTAGCAGCTTTAGGGTTTCTCAAACTCTCTATTTGGACGGTTTAATCTCCACTCACTGCTTTGTTAAAAGAAAATTAATAGAAGTGGTTGCGTTTATAAATGAGCATACATTCTGGGTAAGGATTAAAGATTTGAACCATCTCAGTGGCAGTTCAAATGGGGAATGGTTAGTGAAAGTAAGTAAAGATTACCGAAAGGTTAATATTTTGTGTATAATAAAATTTCTTGGAAGGGTGTTTTTTCGATCAAGAAGGGTGTTTCTTGAGTCAAGCCGGGTATCAATATGTTATGTACTACATATAAATAAATAATGTTATGTTATGTTATGTATTGATACTACATATCAATATGTTATGTACTACATATCAATACTGTTATGTTATGTATTGATACTACATATTAAGATTGTTATGTTATACTACATATGTTACTACTAGTATAGTAAGTAGTTACATAATTTACTAGTAACACATTTTTGTTACTACTAGTATAATACATATTAATATGTTGTATCACCATATTGATACTTCTAGTATGTAACATACTATTAGTAGCATTTACATGTGTTGATATTAATTAGATCTGGAAGGGTGTTTTAGGCATTTAGAAAACACTTTATAATCTCCACAAAGTTTTTGGACTAACGAGTAAATAATCTAGTCCAGAAAAGGGAGTAAATGTTTTTCATGGGTGGACTAGCCATTAACTGGGTCATGAAAAACTGGACTAACCAGTAATTCCTACATTTAAAATCTATATAATTCTTTAGTTATACAGACTCCAAAATCTTCATAATTCTTGAATGCAACCATATTATGAATGCAAACTAAATATATATATTTTTTTTAATAAAATGCATGCAAACAAAATATGCCATTATTAAGTTTCAAACAGTAGACCTACATACATGCAGCAGATTTTCTGTTACTTTTGCTTCTTCGATCCATATTGATATTGATCAGCTTTTCTTCTTCTTCTTTCACAAGTTTTTCTTTTTCTTAGCTACTAGCAACTTTAGGGTTTCTCAAAATCTCTATTTGGACGGTTTAATCTCCACTCACTTCTTTGTTAAAAGAAAATTAATAGAAGTGGTTGTGTTTATAAATGAGCATACATTATGGGTAAGGATTAAAGATTTGAACCATCTCAGTGGCAGTTCAAATGGGGAATGGTTAGTGAAAGTAAGTAAAGATTACCGAAAGGTTAATATTATGCGTATAATAAAATTTCTTGGAAGGGTGTTTTTTCGGTCAAGAAGGGTGTTTCTTCAGTCAAGCCGGGTTACTCTTGGTTCGAAAAGGAAATGAGGTTGTGACTCCTAATCTCAATATATGGTCAATATTGTCGCTCACAAGGTATGATTCTTTTTATGGCAGGTCTTTCACAAGTAAATGAAAACGATAGACACCCTTTACAGAAAAGGAACCTTGGTGGTGAACGGATGTTTGTTGTATTGCAAAGCGGGCGAGTCTGCCGTGCATTTACTATTTCACTATCCAACAATTACAAAAATATGGAATTATTTTAGAGCCTCTGTAGGTTTATAAACCTATAAGATTGGGTAAGGTTGGAGAGCAAAAGGGTTATCTTCCACGGGTCAAACTTTGTGGAAATTTTTTCCTTTGACCATCACTTGGACAATATAGAATTGTAAAAAACACAAAACTGGTTAAAAAGACCAAATCAACAATTTCTGGGTGAAAAATACATGTAAAATTTGATATTGTTTAAATGGACGAGATTGTAAAAATAGTCGAGATGTAAACAGTTTCATCCTGCTCAATTTCAGATACTTTTTCTTATTTTTAATTTACATCATGATGCATCCAGTTTCATCCTCACTATTTTTTAAGTTTAAGCCAGGATGAATCCAGTTTCATTCTTGCTATTTTTCTAGTGTCTATTTCACCCATACTAACTTTACACGTCCATTCGAACCATGTTTTAAGAATATTTGAACGATTGACCCAATTTCCGATTTTAAAAGTGATTAAGTCTTCAACCATGTTGACTTCGAAGTTTCGCAAGTCATCGGGAAAGTGAAGGTACAGGCGTATTACTCGAATACAGAACCTCTTAGAGGCATTCCTTTGGATTATGTAAAATCAAACTGGGCCATTTTTTTGATTTTTAATTTCTTTGTAATTTTTTTTAAATTGTTCTATGCGAGATTTTTTTGATAGGGGCACATTCGGATGATGGCATGGGGGACTAATTGAAAACTGCCATTTTTCATTAAGTTTTCGAGCTAATTAGATTTCTAATTTTTACCATAATAGTGTTTAGGGAAATAGTCAGTCGTTAGTTTCCTTGTTTAAAAGAAATCTGAAAGAAGAAAACTCTCTTCATCTTCATGGAGAGATACAGTATAACATGCAATTTTTATTTTGTCGGATCTAATGAATTTTAAGACTAAAATTATGGATTCGGTTTGGATTCAAGGAAAAATTGAACGTAAAACTAAAAACTAGATTTTTATGCTCATGATTTTGGATCTTGATCGTGAAAAATCTATTAACACCACCAAAACCCTAACAGTCTATACATTTGATCATCGTTAATACTTTCTTCGTGTTATCAAAGGCTACACACGTTAATTTTGTTTCGCTGAAAAGAACGCATATCCGTTCATTTTACTTATCATCAATGGTGATTAATATCTCAAGGCGATTCTCAATAGTGATACCGTCGTTGCGCTGACGATATTTTAATTTTCTCTATTTTACCAAGGTCTGTGAGTCACCAATCAAACTGCTAAATCCTTAACATTTTTCGGACCAACAATAATATCACTAATCAAGATTGACAATTTTAAGATTAATACTTTTCTGATCCAAACTTTCCTAGTTTTTCTGACAAACCTTTTCAGAATTTCAATTGCACAAGGAAGATAAATTCATAAAATTTCCTTAGAAAAATTAATTGTGGAAGCATTGCATAAAATTGAGGATACGGTGCATTTTGGTTTGGGTGGAAGAAAAAGATAATCAACTATAGACAATCAACCATAGGTAAAAGAGCAAAAGGGCTATCGTCCACGGGTCAAACTTTGTGGAAAGTTCAGCCCGCGGACATCACTTGGACAATATGGAATTGCATAAATGATTTAGTCTTCAACAATGTTAACTTCCAAGTTTCATAAGTCATCGAGAAAGTGAAGGCACATGCGTATTACTGGTGCAAGAATGCAAAACCTCCAAGAAACATTCCTTTGGATTATGTAAAATCAAATTGGACTCATTTTTTTGTTTTTTAATCTCTTTGGGTTGCAATATATTTTGGGTTGTTACGTGCCTGTAGTTTTTTTTACTAAGCATTTGGAAGTTTAGCCTTTTTTGGTGTCGGTCCAGTTTTTTTTGGAGGTTTCCTTTGCTTACTTCTTGTAACTCTGTGAACCGTTTTTTATCAACTTTATCGAGAAAAGAAAATAATTACTTGTATGGGTTTCTGTATCTAGAACAACTTCATGGTGTGTGAAACAGAGATTTATGGACCTTTCCAGCTAAATTACGATGATTTATGAGGAAAAAAGAGAACCATTAAAGAATAACACCAAGATATACATGTACGCCAAAACATCCTTAACTACAAAAGTGTATCATCCATATATATACTCAAAATGAGTGAAAGCGTCTAATTTTTGGATTCATCACAATACTTTTTGGTGATGCCTATTGAAATCAACATTTAAGAACAAGTCATATATATGATAATGACAGTAAGAATGGGGGGAAAAAGTACCCGATAGGTATTCCCCAGGTCAGTTTCATTTTGACAAATAATAGACTGGAACAAGATTTTGTTCTGGTTTTCCTGATCAACAAAGTACGCATACTTTGGTTCAAGGAATAAGGACTTATACATATATGTGTTACCACACAATGCTTATATTTAACAATGGTTATATAATCTAAACTCTCATTTCAATCATTGAAACATTCTTAGAGGACGTTATTATATAGTTGTTATTCACAAACTATTTTTCGTCAAAGCCATTTTCAAGGTGATTGAAACATATCATGACTTGCGTCACTAGGTAAAGATGAACTTGGCCAAAGCGAAAGCTTACCAACACATATTTCTAGAAATAGATAGGCGAGATAAACTCGGCTCGAAATAGCAAATGTGTATAATCAAAGTCCATATAGAAAATGAATTTTGTATCAAGATAGGATATAGATAAAATAGACTTTTGAGTGATAGATAAGTTCAAGTCTCCACATACCTTTTAGTCGATGAAGTTCCACCAATTCCTTGAGTAGTTCTTCGTCTTGTATGATGATCGCCATGGAGTTCTCGTGCTCAACTACACTTTCTATCCTAGTCCGAGACTTTAGATATAATAGACTAGAAATCAAGACTTATGGTTTTGATCACTAACATTGACAAACATGCTTGAGATAGCAACGCATGCGAGTTTGACCGAGCAGTGCTCTAACAATATCCCCCTTTGTCAATTTTAGTGACAAAACTATCAATACATATGGAATACAAAAATAAGTAAATAAACTTTTGTAGCTCCTATTCCACATGCCTAATCTTCAACATTACTCGAAATCTTTGTCACTTCTAAGTACACCAATGATCCCAAAGGTTGTAAGTTCAGCATCATCGTTGTTGAAAATCCGTAGCTATAACAATGACAAAACAAGTATTCTCAATCATTGTTATACAATGTCATAGTATCATTATGCAGTATCAAAGTTTAATTGTATCACAACTTCGACAACAATACTATGGTGATAAGTATTGCTCCCCTTTATTCAATACTCCATCTCATATGGAAACCACTCCCCCTTACATAGTGATCCGAAAACCATATGTATTTGTAGTGAACAACATATTAATTCTCCCCCTTTTTGTCAATAAAATTGGCAAAGGTACGAAAACGGGATCCTAATGAAATTTCCAAAAGAGATATTTCATGACCAAAAGAAAGCACATATCAACTTGTTTAGACGCAATCATATAGACGAAGCTAAATGCATTCATCAAAGAGTTTATAAAGATACAAGATAACCCCTATAATATTCCACAACCGCACTCCCCATAAAGATTTGACAATTAAGCACAAGTTCAATTAAGAACCCTCCCCCATATTATGCCATTCCCGAAAGAACAACAAGAACGACCTTAATTTCAAAAGAAAAGAAGGATTTCTCTGGACATAACAAATCACATACAAATATAAATTTGAATCCAAAATACACAATTAAATTAATCACAAGAGGTGATAAATTTGACTGGTCATGCTCAACATAAAAGAACTTACGGAGCAATAACTAAATTGACCACACAAATAGGTTTGGGCCGGATCAAGTCTTGGTACCCTCATCATCATCATATCCAACATTGGCATGTCACAGTGGCCAAAGCCGAATAGCATTTTTGTTCCATGGAGTGGTAAAATCTACCCGAACATTTTTTTGTTCCATGGAGTGGTAAAATTTACCCGAACATTTTTCTGGAATTTACATGTTGAACTTTGTTGAGAAAATGGACGATGATCCAGTGAAGCGTGATACGAATTTCCAAGGTAGGACGAACGCATTCAGTCCTCCCATCTAGGCCTGAATGAACATTGAAAACTAGGAAGACAAGCAACTAACACGAGTACGATGATCCAGCGTTTGCTCCAGCTCGTAAGCAAGGAAATCCAGTAGCCAAGTAGCCTTATCTGAATCAGTTATTTATAAGATCAGTTTTACTTTTGGATCACGAACGGGCATTTGGTCTAGTGGTATGATTCTCGCTTAGGGTGCGAGAGGTCCCGAGTTCAATTCTCGGAATGCCCCTTATTTTTTGTTCCGTTCCTCAATACGTTTTTACCTCTTACCTGGAAAGAGGACTGGAGAACCAACATACCAATAAAAACCCTGCACTTCAGTTTGTCTAGCCTCGGCTCATCAGCATTCAGCATATTCACTCTTTGAAGAATTTAACAATTCTCTGCTACAGATTCTCCATCTTGATTATAAAGTAACAAATCCAGACATTCATAGAGAGGAAGGGAACAAATGGTGAATTGCAGAGTAAGAAGCACAAAAAGGAAAGATGTAAATCTCTCAAATGAATAATTGATGTGTTACCGCATTGAACGTGTTCCGACATGCAAAAACAAGAATCTACATCACATACAGCAACCTCAAATTTTGGTTTCGTAAATGTATGTTGATGACACTGCCAAACCCTCAACATCGTACGTACGTATAAGTCTCTGTCTCTTGGTGGGGGATTCTAACCAACAGAACTCCAAATGGAAAGACTTCAATTCTGCTATGCTGTTTGCTATATTACATGGGCACGCCATGTACATTCCTCCAGGTAAAAGAGTCGTTTGGAAGCCTCCATCAAAAGTTATTAGGTTATCCGATACAGTTCCTGTCCAGTGGACGTTTGTAGTGACATCTCCGCCATCAGATGTTGATGTTATATCCTGTTAAAGTACAATATGCGCTCAGAACTTAACTCCATCGAAGTTACAGCACAAGTGCCAATAGGCACCACAAAAATCTAGCATAATGAGACTCATTACGTGCATGAGGTGGAACTAATGTTATGTTAATTCAGACGACCTTTCCTGTCCAAACCCTCCAAACCAGTAAAAAAACAACCATTGTGGTCGAAGGATAACCTATATCGAAAAATATTAATTATGCCATTTAGTTAGTTGCTTAACGTTTGTGTGCCATTGTGCTAACTATTATGGTTCTGTGTCGTATTATACATCAGTTGATTCTTGAAGTGATTGATCTGATCTAACTAGCAATTTAAAACTGAATAGTTGGTCACATACTAATTGCATTTTTACGAGAAAAAACACCAATAAAAGCTTAAATGATCAAAAGTTTGGTGATTGGAGGATAAATGACCTGAATTAGCTGACCCTTGTCATCAAATTCAAGTAACGCCACAGTGTCGGCTTCAGCAATTGTCGCATCATACACTCCACTCCGATTAGTAATAGAATGACCTTCCCACCTGCCTAAGAATGATGTGATCCTACTCGCGCTATCCTGCAAACAAACAGGAAACCTGAGAATCCCACTAAGAAATTTTGAAGAATGAAAAGAGGCTGGGCATTTCTGTAGTTCTATTCAAATCTTATAGCGGAGAAGCAAAAAAAAAAAGAGCGCACCAGCCATATAAATAATGGTGTTCAGAAGATGTCGTAGACAACTTTTGGACTTCTTTGCACATAAAACACCCAGAGCAAGTAATCAGATACTTATGAAAATTAATAAATCACCTCAGAAGAAGCAAGGGAAGGCGGAAGAGGCGACCCATCTCTTCCTTCAACAAAGACAAGAAGCATTTCAAGAATGCCTTTTGGGTCCATTATATGAAAGGCCCTCGCTCTCAAATCTTTCGTTTGTGAATAAAGGCAGTTCTCACAAACAACGGAAGGCTGACGAGAAGGAAGCTTCAGGTTTCTGTGTGCACAAAACAAAGAATCCTCAGCAATGTAATGCTAGACTTACACTAGTTAATGAGAAGCACTCATAATTTGTTGTTCAAATCGCTACTTCAAAGTAAAGTAAATTATAATAAAGGAGATAGCTCTTTCAAACAAACAAACAAAAAAATACTACTGACTTAGGTGATTCCTCGCCAGTATCATTTTCTCCAAGAACCCCTTGCCTCAATACATGTTCAAGCATTCCAGCTGTTTGGTACCGTAGAGAAAACGCTCGTTCTTTAGGGAAAAAACCAATCTGAAGACTAACAAAAACGACAATTCAATAAATAACAATGCCTTGATTGCCAATAAAACTGTACTTTCCATTAACACCAATTACCCTTTGAAACAGCTCAAAACTTGAAACGAATTTATCGGGCGATAGTCTCACCTGCTGATATTTGTCTATGGTGAACATATTGGTTTCTTTGATCTTGTACTCTGCCCATTCTTCCTCATCCTCGTATAATAGAGGTTGTTTTATGTACAGCCTACAAATTATTAAAAAAATTATCCAAGTGAATCCCTAAACTGTGACATTCAAGTTAACTTCGAAAATCTTGAAAATACTAGATAAGACCATCAGAATTACTTACGTTTGGATTAGACTAATCAATTCACCATCACCATACGAACTCGAAGAAAGCTTTGTAGTTACTTCTTGAAGCAACTTCCCATGAGAATCAAATTGCTATTACCAAAAAAAAAAAAAAAATCACACACACATTGAAATAAAACCCTAAGAAAACAAAAACAAAGAATTCAACCAATCAACACTTACATAGAAGAATCCATTCCATTTCCCTAGATTGATATCAATAAATCGCTTCAGGATATCAATACTGATGGCTGTATCGTCTAATTTCTCATCTTCTTCTTCTTCAACTGTAGAAGTAGTAGTAGTAGTGGAAGCTGAAGATTCAGCAGCTACTTGAATTCGAGGAGGTCTGGTAAATGATGAAGAGATGGTTGGAGGAGAAAATGGGATTGAAGTTGATAGTGCAATTGAGAGTTTAGGGTTTTGCTTGGAATTCAGGAGGGGTTTTGGTAAATGAGGCGGTATTGGAATTGAATAAATTGCTGCCATTTTGATTTCTCCTGAAAACAAAAAAATACAATACAGGGAAAAAGCAGTAAGCCTTATCTGGTTATCATCAGGATTAACGGAATGATTCGAATTTTCAAAGTACTAAGGTTCATATAAATTTTAGTTTTAATTTTGGAACACAAGCGGGCATTTGGTCTAGTGGTATGATTCTCGCTTAGGGTGCGAGAGGTCCCGAGTTCAATTCTCGGAATGCCCCCTAAAATCTGAACCTTTTTTTTTTTTGCTTGGAATGATGATTTTCCATTTCTTCCATTTTTCCATTTCTTCTACCGGACCACAGGGATCATCCTCGTCTGCCTATAAGTGTCATAAGCTTAGAACACGTGTCGTAGGTCCGTCAACTTCTATGGTATGGCGGTCTAAAGTAATAAGCTTCATATAAATTTTAGTTTACTTTTGGAACACAAGCGGGCACTTGATCTAGTGGTATGATTCTCGCTTAGGGTGCGAGAGGTCCCGAGTTCAATTCTCGGAATGCCCCCTAAAATCAAAACTTACTTTTTTTTTTTGCTCGGACATTTCTTCTACCGGACCACATCGATCATCGTCGTCTGCCTATAAGGAAAAGAGGTATTGCAAAGAAGAGGGAGCAGATTTTGAAGGCTCTGCTAATAAAATCTCTGAACTTGGATTGTAAGATTAAGAGATGCTAATTTTCTTTTCAAAGTAATAAGGTTCATATAATTTTTAGTTTACTTTACCAACAAAAATGGGCATTTGGTCTAGTGGCATGATTCTCTCTTAGGGTGCGAGAGGTCACGAGTTCAATTCTCGGAATGCCCCCTAAAATCAAATTTTTTTTTTGCTCGGAATGCTGATTTTCCATTTCTTCTACCGGACCACATGGATCATCGCCGTCGTCGTCTGCCTATAAGTGTCCTAAGCTTAGAACATGTGTCGGAGGTCCGTCGATTTCTATGGTATGGCCGTCTAAAGTGCCACCATCATGGGAAAATAGGTATTGCAAAGAAGATGGAGCATATTTTGAAGGCTCAGTTGCTAATAAAATCTCTGAACTTGGATTGTAAGATTAAGAGATGCTAATTTTCCATTTTCTATTTCTTCTACCGGACCACAGGGATCATCGTCGTCTTCCTGTAAGTGTTGTAAGCTTAGAACACATGCCGGAGGTCCGTCGACGTCTATGTTAGGGCGGTCTAAAGTGCCCTCATCATGGGAAAAGAGGTATTGCAAAAAAGAGGGAGTAGATTTTGAAGGCACAATTGTTAATAAAATCCCTGAATTTGGATTGTAAGATTAAGAGATCTTTGGATTGGGATGCTTCTTATGGTGATAAAGCGTTAGAGAAGGCAAATGCTCATTTTTTTAGTCAATTATTCATATCAAAGTGTGATTACATGATCACTTACAAGAATAACAAAACCATCAAAATACAAAATAATAGGACCCTAATATAAATAAAGATATCAATTACAAGTATATCGCGAAGAGAAAGAGCCATAAACCGCATCGATATCCAATTTCTGTATATGTAGTAGGGAAGAGTGACGGTACTATGGTATTCTCCTAAAATAAAGGAGTACTTTACCCATAATCTTTTAGATCCAAACGTACCCCGATACCCTAAATCCATTTGATTGAATATGGATTCAAAGAAATACCTTTTTGAATCATTGATGTTCTTGAATCGATAATAGCAAGCCACAAACCAGCGATCAAGGTTTGAATAAATTGCCCTAAAAGCGAAGACAAAATCGCCCTAAATGACGAAGAAAATTTGCTCCACATAGCGAAGAAATATGTCAAATGAAATAAAAAATAAAATAAAAATAAGTTTTATTCAAAAACTAGCTACTAAAACTTAAAAAGAGAAGAAATTTTGCTCAGATCTGGTCCAAAAGGAATGTTAGGTCCAAAAAGGACCAAATCTGAGCAAGATGGTAATGGATGCTAGGTCTTTTTTTCTTAGGGAGAAGAAGAAATGAGAGGAGAGAGATAACGATGAGTATTTACTCGGTTCTGGTGCTTTGAATCTTTGACAACTTATGAGTATTTACTGAGTTCTCTGCTGAAGCAACTACTCTTCTCACTCTAATGGAATGGACTCAACAACTCAAGCTAGATAGAGTCTTTTTTTTTGGTAGATCACTTAACTATTGTCCATCCACTGAAAGATAACTACAGTGGTTTCTAGTGGGAGGACCAAAATCTACTTTCTGATTGTAAAGACATGTATGTACAAAGGAAGTGTAATCATGTGCTGCTGACACTTCGACTAAAAAAACCTTTGCTATCTACTTCTTCTTTTGCTTGTACTATTTATATGTTTCCATTTTGATTAAATTTCCTTTGTTTCGTTGTGTCTCTTTGTAATGGACATTGTCCAAGTCTGGTTTGAGTAATAATTTTCATCAAAAAAAAAATCCTTTTAGAAAATCCCTTATATTATAGCTCAGTGGTAGAGGGTCAGTCTTGTAAACTAAAAGTCCGTAGTTTAATCCTACATGAGGGTATAAGGTAAAATAAAAAAAATCACACATTTTTTAGCTGGAGTTTCACGCATATTTTCACTCTCATTATATGACTTCTTATTTTAAAAGATTATGCAATTAAAATATATCATTCAAGATATTTAGAGACTATCATTATCTTTTACTAATTGTTACTATTTTGATGCTAATAAAATATGTGATAAAATAACACTTTTATAAAGAATAACTGTAAAGCTAATCCAACAAAAATAAATATCATCATTTCAAATTAATTTATCAAGAACATTTAGAACGCCGACGATGCAAGTTGGAGAAGAAATAGAGGCCAACAATATCAATGTATTTTCCCAGAACTGATTTCAGGATCCATGATTACAGAATAGAAGGATTGCAATATGGAAGGAATGATTATAGAGTATGAACAAACGTATCATTCACTTGTAAGCAAACAAAAAAAGTATATCACAATACAAATTATGGCATTACAAAGACCATTCATTATCCCCTAAAATTCCAAGTGAAATAGACAACAATGACAACTAAATTATTATAAACAAGATTGACCGTGCTTTAGAAAAAAGAAAAAAATTACAATCTACTTGAATTTGAGCAAGATATCAATATCTTCAGATGCTCTTGGATATGTTAGTAACTTTTCATGGATTTCTTCAACACTTTTTGTTTAGAAGATCTAATAATAATTCAAAATAATTAATTGCTATAGTAAATCGATGCCCCTACAGCCTTGTAGTTCGATCCATGCATCAGTTGTTTCTTTCGATTCCTGCACATAGTATAATTTTCAAAAACCCATTAAAGGAAATGTTTTTCTTTCCTTATTTGTTTTAAAAATATAAAGTAAAGAGGTTTTAGTTAGGATTTTGTACATAATTTCTTCTCACTAACATTTCTGTCCGACCTCTTCTTCCTTCTCCAAAGCACAGAAAATTTAGCATCACTAGATTTACTATTAAAACTTCATCAAACAACAATGGTAATACCTTAAAGTATCTAACTCCAACTATATATATCATATGTCTATCATAAAGATTTTTTTTAGGGTTTAGGACACTAATGGAGTTTATAAATAATGATAAGTGCCCGGAAGGGTTACGTGTTTTGGTGGTTGATGACAACTCTCTTTGCTTGAAACTTCTCGAGGATTTACTCAAAAAATGTCGTTATGAAGGTTGCCTTCATTACCTTTATATGATTTTTGATGTAGGGTTTATTATTCATTTTTTTTTCTTATTACAAAAGTGATCCTTTTGATTTTTACAGTAACTACAACGATGTCTGCAAATATGCTGCTCTTGGTTTATTAAGAAAGAACAAGAGAAATTTCGATATCGTTATAAAATATGTACAAATGGAAGAAATGAATGGTTTTGAGCTATTGAAAACCAAAAAGGGAGTGAGAATCAATTTTTCTAATGCTAAGACATTCGTCGGCAAAAAATCTAAAAACTTCATCTCATTTAAACATCCTTAGATACCTTTGAATCTCAGCAAACTTTAAGTGATCTATCATGCATGGAAACAACAACCATGCTTCTCTATTATTTCACACTATTCCTGAATCATATGGTACCTAAACAAAAGATTATATTGGGGATAACAACTAACCATGTAATCTTATAGTTTATAGTTAATTAGATTTTGCTACTCAAAATCTTTAATATATGGTGTTTTAAAAAAAAATACATCAATCAATCAATTAAGCGCACATATTATATATTATTATTCGTTAAATGCATGTATCTCTCATTGTTCGAAAGAAACACATTGACTTAATATTTCAAAGTAAAATAAGGAATCTAACTTCAAATTGTTAGCAGTTAAACAAGTGAGAAAGTCAAACCAGAGAACTTCATAACTTAATACTCTTAGACATGAGTTTTATATGAGAAGAAAAAAATATTTTTTATTTTATTAATATTACAATTAAAAAAATAAAAAATATAATTTTTTTATTAGAAACACAATTTTCTTTTATTAAACGCTCGAGTCACTGTTCTCTATTCATGACCAGGTTCCTGAAATTTCTTACAAAATTGTTATAAAATAGGATCACCAAACCTTGACAATTTACAAACCTAATTATATATTTATCAACTCTTATAGCTAACCAGGATTTAAGAGAGTCATAACCGCTCTCTTTGTTAATTCCCAAAGAAAGACGTCAAAAAAAGTCTAAGTCTTTTCATGTAATGGTGAGCAAATATTCTATAAAAACTGTGTTGTTATACTTTTTCCCCCACATAGTATTTCATCACTTGTTAAAAGATACATAAGGAAAATTTTATTTAGATTTTTAAAGCTTCTCAGTAAAGAGGAATATTTAGTGGTTTGGAGATCCTCAGTTGTTTCAACGTTGCAGCAATTCAACTACTTAACTCTTAACTATTAGAGAAACGTAAATTGAAATCTATAAATGATATTAAATCACAAACATTAAAAAACTCTCTGGTAAATATTAGTAATACAATATTAATTAATACAAAAAATGTTACACATTAACAAAATATAGTTGATGTACAACATACCTAATTTAGGTGGGAAACTCCCAGTGCTTCGTGTGGTTGTTTAATTATCCAAAGCTTCGTAATGACCAATGACCAAATTAACAGGGATCATATCAGGAGCAATAAAAAACCTGACATCTATCGGTACAAAAGAAATATCTGGCTCGCTCACCGACAAAACCACTTTGCAATCCTCAAACGTAAATTTTAATAATCTGGTCATTTTAAGAAACAAGACTAACAATAAGTTGTTGATTTCCTTTTTCCGTCCCCAATAATACATATATTTTTTTTAATAACCCACAAAAAAATGTTTCTTTTTTCTTTCAAAATAACTAATGTCTTTACAACCCTTAACTAGTACCTCACTCAAATCAACCCAACCAATCCACCATTAGATTCAACAATCAACTATTTTAACATTGGTTACAAGATTCCTAATAATGTCAAAAACAAATACTACTATCATTTGACAAATACTACTAATTTAATATGTTTTCTTTTTAATTATATATATTTTTAATATACGTGATATGACACACGGAAGCGATTTGAAAACAAGGAGAATCCACTCCTTAAAGTAACCAATAAAACACTCCAATCCAGGAGAAAACTCTAATCCAAGATCTAAAGAAAGTAAAAATGGAGTTTAACCCAAATAACAACCAAATGGTTAATAATAATTAATAGACGAGCTCGCAGGCTGATTACAATGATAAAAGAACTTGATACTTATAGTTCTAACTAAACCTAGAAAACCCTTGACTAACCATAACTTCACATATGTGTGAAGTTTATCCTAGCAACTTTAATTACTCATGATAACTCCTTATCTCATATCTTATTGGACTTGGAAATAACCAACTAACATAATTAAGAAAATCCTAACAAACAATATGACTAAACAAATAACATGGATTGGATGTATATCACTTATAATAGAGACCCTAAATACGTCCCATATCAGGCTCCCACACTGCGACAAAATTCTTCTCGAGGTTACATTGAAAATGGCGAGTGGAAGAAAGAATCTTACCACTCCCACATGAGGCGCAACTCGATCTTGAAGTATGCATCGGAATTACCAAATGCTCGTCACATAAATCCATCTTCAAAATACTCATCATATGCATACACCCAGTTAAAAATTGACCTCGCTTTAGCCTACTGCTACAATGGAGAAACTTCCATGAACAATTCTGCGTATAGTCTTGGGGGTATCCAATGGAAGTAAGAATGCAAAACTTAGCAAAAGGATCTTCATATGACTTTTTGGGAATAGATAAATCAACATCTATTGACTCGTTGGTTGATCATAACACGCCACTATGTTGAGAAACAACAATCCCAAATGTACCTGAAAGTGGAACAAATTTGGAATCTGCCAATACATCTCTTTGTGGCACTGCACCAACAATTGGATCTTTTTGTTCAGTTAATTTTTTCAGCATACTTCCTTCGTCTACTATCTCAAGCCCACTAGACTTCAAGTTTGTTGAATGTTCCTTAGGCTTACAACGTGGTACTAGAATGATTTTTGTTTTTTCCCACATAAATTCACATGCGTTAACCCAACTCATATGTACAGCACCGACGTCGGACAACCATGGTATTCCCAACACGATATTACCAATATCCATGTCAACTAATGCACAGATGATGGTGTCAGAATAAAACTTACCAAATGAAAATGGGAATCGACAAACTCCAACAAAAGTAAATAGTTCATTGTTTGCACCTCCTGAAAAAGCGGGGGTCTAACAACACCACCCAATATTTCGATTATAAATCTGTATGGACAACTCCAAGTTATTTTCTAGAGAATCAACAAGACTCAATCAATAGAAAATATCTCAAGGAGTTATTATCTCAATATCTCGATTTGATTTACTCAAGCAAATATGATTCGCGAGCCTAATCAAAGAGAGATAACTTGGATGGTACCGAAGACCAATATCCAAGTGTCAATCTATTTAAATCAACAACCAATAAGGTCAGATATTCTAATAGATTGAACAACGCACAACCTGTATTATTTCAATTATATAACAAAATATAATGCGGAAAATAAATAATACTGACACCAAAATTTTGTTAACGAGGAAACCACAAATGCATAAAAACCCCGGGACCTAGTCCAGATTAAACATATACTGTATTAAGCCACTACAGACACTAGCCTACTACAAGCTAACTTCGGTCTGGACTGTAGTTGAACCCCAACCAATCTCACACTGATTCAAGGTATAGTTATGTTCCTACGCCTCTGATCCCAGCAGGATACTACGCACTTGATTCCCTTAGCTGATCTCACCCACAACCAAGAGTTGCTATGACCCAAAGTCAAAGACTTTAATAAACAAATCTGTCTCACACATAAAAGTCTACCGGTAATAGATAAATTCGTCTCCCACGAATAAACCTACAAGTTTTGTTCCGTATTTTGATAAATCAAGGTGAACAGGAACCAATTGATAAAACCAAACTTATATTCCCGAAGAACATCTCAGTTTCATCAATCACCTCACAATAAACTTAATTGACGCAGCGAAGAAGATTATTGAGGAATCACAAACAATGAGACGAAGATGTTTGTGACTACTTTTATGTTGCCTATCGGAGATAGAAATCTCAAGCCAATTATTACAATTGTACGCATACGATAGAAAGAGCAAGATTAGATCACATAACTACAAGAAAAGTAGTATTGGTCTGGCTTCACAATCCCAATGAAGTCTTTAAGTCGTTAACCCAAATTTAGAGAGAAAACTCAAGGGTTAATGGAGATCAACTCTATCTTAGAGAAAACTAGTATCACACAAGAAAAGCGTGTGGGGATTATTTTTTCCAATGGCTAGAGTTCTCCTTATATAGTCTTTCAAATCAGGGTTTGCAATCAATGTTAGCTTGCTAACAAAGCATTCGATATTCACCGTTAGATGAAAACATGATTAGATACAAGCTAATATCTCTTAACCGTTAGATCGAAAACTTAGCTTGCCATACACACATGTACTTGAATTTTTGGGTTTGTGTAATCGTACCCAAACGTGTACAATGGTTGGTTCAATATTAGTCAACCAAATGGTTAGCCAAATGATAACTTCCATATCAACCATATTCTTCTTCACCATAACTAGTCCAAATGACTCAAATGAAATAGTTAGAGAGTTGTTCAATTGCTATGAGATCCCAAGTATTACAAGAGACACAATTGAATCAAAAATGATGTGATTCACTCGAATCATTAATCATGAACTATAAAGCCACGGTTTGCAAAAGCATTCCTTAGTAATTTAGAATAAGTTCACGAACAACATTTTTAGACATAACCTCTTGAGTTCGTGGACTGAGTTCACAGACTCAAGCTAGCCGGTTGAAGTTATAAACTCTAGAATAAATTCTCGGGTTCGAGAGCTTCCGTCAGTTCGCGGACTGCACATGAGCTACAACTTCAGCATAAATTCTCGGGTTCGAGAACTACGCCAGTTCGCAGACTAGGTTCGCGGACTGAGTTGCTGCTCACGTTCCGGTTCCACTTGATCAACAAAGTTTGCAAACTTCATTTCAAGTGCTAAGAACTTGTACATATATGTGTTTCCACAACAATGTTTATATCCCCCAATGGTTATATAGTCTAAACTCTCATTTCAATCATTGAAACATTCTCAGAGGGCGTTATATAGTTGTTATTTTCAAACTATTTTTCGTCAGAGCGATTTCCAAAATGATTGAAACATAACATGACTTTCGTCACTAGGCAAAGATGAACTTGGCTAAAGCGAAAGATTTACCAACACCCATTTAGAGAAATAGATAAGCAAGATATACTCAGCTCGAAATGTCACATGTGCATATTCTTAGTCTATATAGATAAACGACTTTTGTCTCAAGATATGAGATAGAGTAGATAGACTTTTGAGTAATAGATAAGTTCAAGTCTCCACATACCTTTTAGTCGATGAAGATCCACTGGTTCCTTGAGTAGTCCATCATTTTGTATGATAATCTCCATGATGTTCTTGAGCTCAACTACACTTTTTTATCCTAGTCCGAGACTTTATCTATAGTAGACTAGAAATCAAGACTATATAGTTTTGATCACTAAGATTGAAAAACATGCTTGAGATAGCAATGCATGCAAGTTTGACCGAGCAGTGCTCTAACACCTTCAATGTGATATGTGGGTACCAATCCATTTCCATCCCCAAGATACCCACTGTTTTTATTGACACCATGTTATCAGCACAACCACCATCAATAATAAAATGGCTTGCCCTCCCGTTAACAAATACATAAAACGATTTGTTTCTCTGATTAGTTGAATCTTCTGCCATTTTGTAAACAGTACGAATAAACAAATAACATGGACTGCATGTATATCACTTATAATAGAGACCCTAAATATGTCCCGTATTAATACGGCATATTGTTTGTCATCTAGTATTTATTTTTTCTAATTTTCATAGTATAAATTACACTCAATTACCTAGATGATTTTTCATTTCGAAAGAGATAAAACAGTTAAAACAGTCTATTACATAGCCATTGGTCTTACTACCTTTATATTACTTGTTAGTAGTAGTGAAAAATAAGTGATTGAATTTGTTGTCTAAACGAGGATCATTAAATTTTGGCGTTGTTGCCAAGAAATCTAAGGTTATTCATAACTCATATCTTAAACTATCATTTTAGGGCATTACTCCTTCACTAGAACCACACTGTATAGATTATATGCACAAGATAGTTGGAAAGAAAAAGATAGAAGCAGCAGAAAATGCGTAGAGATCCAGATAAAAAGGTAGATTCCAATATTATCTCAAATGGTATGATTAAGCTTGGAGTTATAAATAAACTTGGAAAATACTTCAAAGAACACTTCTAAATGAAGTTCGGACAGCCATACATTTTATTATGAGAATATGGTTCTTGATACAAAATATGATTTCACCATAATTTCTCGTTAATTATTTGGGATCATGCCATAATTCGTGGATTCAAAAGTATTTTTGTACAACAACAAGAGAAACTTGATATATTCATAATTTTCAAGTTAGCAACATGTATCCCATTCTACTTTAGAGGTTTCACATGAATAAACATGATGATGAAGACTTCGTCTTACTGCGTGTATAATAGCATTAGAACCATCTGAATTTTACTTGGCGAGAGTCTTTTCATCACTAGAGTACGAAGCTAAGATTTTAAACTTAATTTCCTAAATTTTCACCTTTGGACGGCCGTATCCATCAATGATTAATACTCGAGTATTAAAATCTCGTTATTGAAGAAAAAACTTCATAGAAGACTTCCACTCCAGATAGTTGGTACCATCAAATATTAGCGGTATGTTAACTGAACTCGAATTCATTTACTTATAGGTTGGATCGCACCAAACAAAGAGATATTTTCGTGTTTACCTGCTCTGATACCAATTGACATGATGAAGATACCAAGTACACCACAATTCTTTCGTGTCAACCTATACAAGACATATCTTGTGTGATATAATATATATAATGTTAGAGCATTGATCGGTCGAACTTGCATGTGTTGCTATCTCAAGCATGTTTGTCAATATTAGTGATAAAAACTATATGTCTTGATTTCTAGTTTACTTATGACTAAGTCTCGGTCTAGTATAGTTAAGTATAGTTGATCTCCAGACTCCATGGCGATTATCTTGCGAAGATGAAGAACTACTCAAGGAACCGGTGGAACTTCATCCGACCAAAAAGGTATGTGGAGACTTAAACTCATCTAGCACTCAAAAGTCTACTATATCTCATACTCTTGAGACATAATCGTATAAGTATGATAGTTTTCATACATACACATTTGTTATTTTGATCCGAGTTTACTCGCCTATCTTTTTCTCAAAATATGTGTTGGTAATCTTTCGCTTTAGCCATATTTCATCTTTACTAGTGACGAAAGTCATGTTGACGTTTCAATCTCGAAAATGGCTTTGATGAAGATAGACGATTTTTTATGTCTAATGACTATTGACTTTATAGAAGAATGTTTGAATGATTGAAATGTAGAGTTTAGATTACGTAACCACCTTTGGATATAAGCATATATAGTGTGTTCGCACATTTGTATATAAGTCCATGTACCGTAAACTAAGTGCATGCATATGTGTGTATGCGATATTGGCGAAGGAGACATGCTAGGCATGCATACCCGTGCGCATACTGGCGGAGGTTCTTGTACCGAGAATTTCTGTTGTAGTTTGGAGTTTACGAATTTACAAACCATTCACCTTAGGTACGCGTACCCATGGAAGTTTTCCTACCGAAAATTTCTGCTGGGTTTTCTAACCCAATTCCGGTAAAGCTAGAGTACACGTACCCGTACTCGTACCCAAGCTGGTTATATCTCAAATCGGTTAAGTCATGAACTTAAAACAATAAATCAATAAAGAATGCAATCTTTGCAAACCGTGGCTATATTGTTAATGAATTGATTCAAGTGAATCAAACCGATTTTGCTTCAATTGTGTCTTGTGTAGTACATAAGATTTCCTTGTAATTGAACAACTCTTGAACTAGTTCCTATGAGTCATTTGAACTAGTTATGATAAAGATGAATACAGTTGATATGAAAGTACTCATATGGCTAACCATTGGTCAACCATTTGTGAACCAACCAAATGTACATGTTTAGGTATGGTTACACAAACCTAAATGAAATACATTTCATGTGTGTGTGACAAGCTAAGATTTGATCTAACGGTTGAAAGATATTAGCTTGGATAAGTTAGTTTTTTCATCTAACGGTGAATATTGAATGCTTTGTTACCAAGGTAACTTAGATTGCAAACCCTGATTTGAAAATTATATAAAAGAGACATCTAGCATCTATAAAAACTAATCCCCACACCTCATGCGCGATACTAGTTGGTTTGCTAGAGTCGATTCTCCTTTAATCATAGGTTTCTTCTCGAGACCCTGTCGATTAACGACTTAAAGACTTCATTGGGATTGTGAAGCCAGACGAAACTACTTCTCTTTTAGTTGTGGGATTTGATCTTTCCATTTTATATCGTAAGAGTTCAATTGAATAATTGGCTTGAGATTATATCTCCGATAGGGCAAGATAAAAAGAAATTACAAACATCTTCGTAGCATCGTTTATGATTCCGCAATATCTAGTTTCGTTACCATACGATTTAGATTATTGTGAGGTGATTGATAATACTGAGTTGTTATTCGGGAATATGAGTCTGGTTTATCAATTGGTTCATGTTCACCTTGATTTTATTAAAAGACGGAACACAACTTGTAGGTTTATCTGTGGGAGACAAATTTATCTATTATCATAGACTTTTCTGTGTGATATTAAAGCCTTCGACTTTAGGTCGTAGAAACTCTTGGTTATGGGTGAGATTAGATAAGGGAATCAAGTGCATAGTATCCTGCTGGGATCAGAGACGTAAGGAGCGAAATTGTACCTTGAATCAGTGTGATATTGATTGGGGTTCAACTACAGTCCAGACCTAAGTTAGTTTGTAGTAGGCTAGTGTCTGTAGCGGCTTAATACAATATGGTGTTCAATCTGGAATAGGTCCCGGGGTTTCTCTGCATTTGTGGTTTCCTCGTTAACAAAGTTTCTGGTGTCTGTGTTATTTCTATTCCGCATTATATTTTGTTATATAATTGAAATATCACAGGTTGTGCGTTGTATCGATCAATTGTGAATCAAACCATTGGTTGTTGATTGTAAATTGATTGATCCTTGGATATTGGTCTTTGGTACCATCCAAGTTTATATCTCTCTTGTATTTGATAAAGACTCGCAAATTTTAATTTGCTTGAGTAAAGATCAAAACGAGAGATAGAGAAATTAACTCCTTGATATACTTTTTATTAAGATTGAGTCTGACTATCTAGTTGATTCTCTTAAAAGTATATTAGAGTTAGTCCATACAGATTGCTAATCGAAATATTGGGTGAGGTTGTTAGACCCCCACTTTTTCAGATAAAGACTGTCAAGAAGATAAAAACCGCAAGATGTACAATTGGTATATAATGTAAGTTCGGACCAAACCAACTATATGATCAAACTAAGTGTTTGGTTAACATACAACGCAATTACTTTATTATAACTAGAACAATAATTATAATGCGGAAAGTAGCAAAACAACACAACAAGATTTTGTTAACTAAGAAACCGCAAATGCAGAAAAACTTCGGGACCTACTCCAGTTTTGAACACTCTCATAATTAAGCCTCTATATAAAACAACTACCAACGTCGTATAGTGAGATCAAATAAAGTAACTCCAAGTTACTCAGTTCCTTCAGTATACCTGCACCTACTACCAATCTGGTCATTGCATGTGAATCCTAAGACATGGTCCACTATCATAAATTGCTTTACCCGTTGTGAAGAATTATAGCTCTCAACTCCTTTGGATCGTATTCCGAAATAAAGGACTAATGTGTACATTTGGTTAATAGGTCCTTTAGAAATTACTCTTTCAAATAGATTTATTTTTTCTTATATCAATATGTCCCGATTAAAAGCGCACTATAATTTAAATTGGTTGCTTAAAAAGAGTATGTTTTCTTGACACGTGGGAATCATATATGGTTCTATAACCATGTCTTGAAAATCATGAGTATTGTCATTCACCGGGACTAAAAACTAGCTCTTTCCAAGCATGATTTCTAAAGACGGGTATTAACATTAGCAGGGCGAGGTATGTTTTCACGCTTGGAATATGCTTTACCCTCCAATTAAATAGTTTCGTGATTTTCAAAATAGAGTGTCAGGAGCTGCTACTTGAATTCGAGCTAGGGGTGGAAAATTGTCCCGCCCAAACCTATGCCCATGGGACACCCACCCTGTTGCAAGGGTTTTATCTGCACAAATGGGGACAAGGTGGGGTTTGGGTGCAAGGATAGAATGGGCATGATTCAAGGACCCCCCATACCTTTTATATCTAGAATTTATACTTTTATTAGTATAACATATTATATTATAGATTTTATTTTGTTATTCATCTAGTGTTAATGAAAAATATCATGATGAGATGATTGATATAGAGGAAGATGGTTAACAAAAAGAAACTAAGCAGTAGAATCATGATAGTCATTTATGTGTGATTAATTAATTATTATTATTTTGTTCTTCAGTTTAAGTTGGATTTTATGAACTTAAAACTTTATAATGCACGGTTTAGGATAAATTCATAAATATCTCTAATAATTTTATGAGTTACCCATGAAAAACCTGTTGGCCATCATTATTTACCATGTTCGTCCCCGTCCCAATTTTTATGAGTAACGCATATGGAATGTTTTACTTTTCCCTAAATGAAAAAGGGATTGGATTCAAGGTGTGAGGAGGTTTAGTAAATGATGAATACATGATTTGAAAAAATGGAACTATATAAATTAGAGCTCAAGGTTTTGATATGAATGTAAGGGTTTCCAAAAGTGAGTTAGTATTGGAATTGAATAAATTGCTGCCATAGTTGAAAAACAAGTTGTTAGAGCATTGCTCGATCGAACTCGCAAGCGTTGCTATCTCAAGCTTGTTGTCAAGTTTAGTTGCCAAAATTATCTATAGGCCTTGATTTCTAGTCTACTTATAGCTAATTTTCGGATTATGATAGAAAGTGTAGTTGAGATTTAGACTTCATGGCATTCATCGATCAAAGACAAATAACTACTAAGGGGATCTTGTGGAACTTCATCAATAAAAGGTATGTGGAGACTTAAACTTATCTATCACTCAAAAGTCTATGTACTATATCTCTTATTTGAGACAAAAGTCGTATAGTTATATAGACTTCGATTATATACATTTGATATTTCGAGCTGAGTTTAACTCACTTACATATTTCTCGAAATATGTGTTGGTAAGTTTTTGCTTTAACCAAGTTCATCTTATATTCTTGACGAAAGTCAAAAGATGATCATGTGAAAATCACCTGGTAGCATCTTACATGATTTTTATGAGACATTCATTTGATGTAGACTTGGAATGTTTCGTATTTGATCAATCAATCACTTGAAATTTTCTTTGAAGATAATAGTTTGTGTGAGACAACTATTTTCGTCTTCCCAAAATGTTTCAATAATTGAAATGGAGTTTATAACACTTAACCATGATTGGATAAATTATAGTATGCGTATTTGCATATATGGAATCCAAGTCTGGGAACCATAGTATTCATACCAATATGCGTACTAGTTGGTTTAGTGAAATTCCGGGAACCTTGTACGCATACTGGTACGCGTACTAGCGTGAGGTTCAGTTCTGGGAATTTCTGCTGAGTTTGGAAGGTATGCGTACCCGTTCGCATACTGGTGAACCCAAACTAAGTTCGACCACTTAAGTATGTGTACCCGTTTGCATACTTTAGTAGGTTATATTCTAAAATCGGTAGGTTCATGAACTAATACATTTATATATTAAGGAATTCAATCTTTTGCAAACCGTGGGTATAATGTTCATGAATCGATTCATGTGAATCAAAATCGATTTTGCTTCAATTGTGTCTTGTATACTTCTATGAGAATCTATACACTATTATATATTGATAGTGCTCATTTTTGTACTTATTATGGTATTTTATGTGTGTGTAGGTATTTTTGTCCAAAAAACACTTCTGGAAAAATCAGCTCGGAAAAGTGTTGAAGGCACCCGGAGGAAGTGATATTGGCACCCATGTTTTGGATAAGGGTCACCCCAAGGAACCCCCAAAGGCACCTGTTATCGGCACCCCTACTCTGGGTAGGGGGATACCACCTTTCTTCCCAAATTAAAATTTCAAATTGGAGGGAAAATAGTGCAGACACATGCATAATTAGGGTTGAAGTTTTGATCGTGATTTAATGAGATTCAAGGGCTGATTTTTGTTGGTATGATCCTGTTAGAGCATAAAAGGTCTATTATGGATGTTTTGATCGATCAAGGATTGAAATCTTACTCATGAAAAATCATGTTGAGTAAGATATGCTAATGATCATGCATACTTACTTGGAAAAGTGTTCTCTGTATTAGTCGGGTTGTTCTCTTATCGTTTATAGCTAGACAATTGACTACAGACTGATTTGCATAAGTATTTGTTTTGTGTCAATATTCACTTTTTTTTAATCTGTTAAAATAAATTTTATTGTGAATTTTTTGCAGCCTTGTGAGCTACTCTTGTGTTCTAAATTTTCCTCAAGAGAGAATATAAAATTTATCGAACCAAGAATTGTGAAAAAAAAATGTTCACATAGCAAAATTTTATCTGTGTCCTTTTTTTACCGTGTGAAAGGAATGTTACAGTTTTGTGTTAAAAGTTTCCTATTATGGGTTAAGCTTGTGTTCGTATGTGTACCGTAGTGACATGTCACGAACTAAATCTCTAAACCCTAAAAATAAACTCCATATGAAGCCATTTATATACCTATCCTATTGGAATTGAGTTGTCTCACTCTAAGTTATTGTCCTCATCTCAAGAATGTCATCTCCTTCTCGCACTTGAGATTTCAAAAAAGGGTTTCTTGATAAAGGTATGTGTTACGGTTCCAAAGGGATGGAGAAAAGAACTCTCGTAGAATTTGATAATATCAAATATAAAATCTTGAGGATTATTTTGATATCTCATGCTATTACGCATATACTAATCAATATGTGCAGAATGATGAGATGGTTTCTGCTGAAGTGGTTCATGATTTTCTTAAATACTTTTAGGAAGCAAAATTGTAGCTCGTTGATACTATGAAGGGCCTCGATGTATTACGAACTGAGTTGAAAAAGGTTAACTTTGATCTTGTTCTCATGAATACACATGTTAAATATCTTCTCAATGAGGATATCTTCTCTGAAGAAGCAGTAGATGTTGTCAATCACAAGCTCAAAGGTCTCAAAACCTGTGGGGGTTCCGGAAGTGTTCTTTGATTTCAGTTCATGATCGGTTTTGTTGGTTTAGGAGTTATTTGTTTTTAGCTTGTTAATTTTTGTTTTGTCTAGGAAACTTCTTATGAGAATTTATTCTTGTATTTTAAGAAGGATAATAAGGGTTTGGAATAGCAAATATTGTGATTACACATAGCTATTGCCAATGATTTTCATCTTGCAATGTTTTAGATTTATTTACTTAAATTCTTAGTTATTTGGAAGATGATTTTGCAGTATTAATCTTTATTGGTTTTATATATTACAATTTTTTATGGGATATGTGTGTTTATGTCCGTGAACTATGATTGTCCCATATGTGTCAAAAGTTAAGTCTATTATGTCTTTATGGAAATATTAATAAAAGATAGAATGGACTTTTGAATATTCCGCAGTATTGATCTTTCCCTGATCCACTTCTATGTGAAAGTACTGTATGACTCCGTAAGTTTTGTTATGTTGAGAAAATCCGATTAAATTAATTATTAAGATCTTCTTATGGTTAATTTATTCGAGTTTTCTGGATACAAATTCATGTTTCATGTAATTTGTTAATGTCCAAAGAAATCCTTCTTTTCTCATAAAAGTAAGGTTTCTCCTCTTGTTCTTTTGGGAATGACATTTTAGGGGGGAGAGTTATTAATTGAACTTGTGCTTAATTGCCAAATATTTGTGGGAGTTCGGCTGTGGAATATTGATGGACACATTTTTGTGTCTGATATAATCTCAATTGTATATATTGTTAGTGCTCGATTTTGTATTTATTACAGCTTTTTGTGTCTTTGTAGGTGTTTTTGGAGAAATAAATATGTGTGGAAAAATTGGCTCGAAAAGTGGTATTTGCGCTCGTGGGAGAAAATCACTAAAGGAACCCGTTATTTAGATAAGGGGAACTCAATTACTAAGGGGTACTCTACTGATAAGGGGTGTCCTAATTGCTATTTACACCACATGGTTATATGTACCCCCGGAATTACTAGGGGCACTCCATCTCTTTCATTTCAAAAGAACGGTTTTGGCAGGAAAAGTTTTTGTTCGTCTGCATGATTTCAGTGAAGAATTGAAATGAGATTCTGTCGGAGATATTTGTTGGATTGGATTTCAATTAGTTAAACAGGCTAGATATGGTAATTTAACTCGACTTTATTAAATCTTGCGGGCATCCAACTCAAAACCAATATGGCAATGAGTGGAGAGGCCCTAATAGATTATAAACCGCAGGATCTTAAATAACCCAACCATGTGGGACTAATAATCTCAACACTCCCCCTCACGTGTAGCCTCGGCGGGTCTTACAAACACGTAGACAAACATTTAAATCGGGTGACGCGGAGTAAAGGTGCGGTCAACTGACTCGACACAAATAACCTGCTCTGATACCATATTAAATATTGCGGGCATCCAACTCAAAACCAATTGGAAATGAGTGGAGAGGCCCTAATAGATTATAAACCGCAGGATCTTAAATAACCCAACCATGTGGGACTAATAATCTCAACAGACTTAGTTGGGTTGGATATTTGATTCGAAGGAAATAAGGGTAAGATAAACTCCCGAGACTTTTGAGTTTAATAAAGAGAAGTCATGGGAGGTTTTTACGTGGGAATAGGATTGACATCTTCTTGTTACATCTAAACAGAGCCGGTACGTAGTGGATATTCGAAAAAAGAGGAAGATTTCTCCCTCTCTCGATTAAACAGAGTAATGGCAAGTTACGGGATTTTCTATCTGGTTATAATGGGAAGTTATGTGGGATTTAAGAGAATATATTCTTTGAAGATCTTTTGATAACGAATTTGGAGAGATTTTGGACGGTTGGACATCTCATAACGCGTAAGAAAAAGGAAAGATAAATCCCGTGCTGGAAAGAAAACTCCGAAACTTGAGGAGAAGAAAAAGAGATTTATTCTCGGATTTTATGACTCTGTGGTATATAAAAAGGAGCTACGGGACTCAGAGAAGGGAGTCGGGAGTTTGGGGGTCCTAACAGAGGAGAAAGAGAAGCTGCAGAGAAGATTGCAGGCGAGTTCTGCTACTGCTGAAGAAGAAGGAGACGAAGAACATTGGACGAACTCAAACAGTCTCAGATTATTCTATACTATACATATGTCATTCTTCTACAATTGTAACAGTAGATTCTGTAACGCCTTTACAACATTGCGATTCCGCTGTAATATTATTTTTATCCAATAAAACACCTATTGAGCCATGGATTATTATTTTGAGCGTGTTTTCACCATTATGATCTAAACCCCATCACTGGGACAATGGAGGAAGCCATGTTTCACAATTAATTGGTAACTATAATCGATTCTCTATGACTTTTGCATTGTTTTTAATCGATGTATGATTTTTATTAATTAGTTGTGACTTCGTTTGATGATGTATGCTTAGACTTAGAGCTTTTGATGCATCATGCTTGTGATCTACAATTAATATTTTAAAAAATCTATGTTTGGCAAAGAAAAGAGTCAATAAAAGAGCTAGAACTTTTATGAATCATTATATGAACCAATTGAATGTAATTAGTGGTGAAATCCTAAGTCCCAGTACCTCTCGATAATTGTGACAAACTTTTGTATATAAGTCTAAAATCAATCTTTACAAGTCTTTGAACAAACTTTACTACCACTATAAAAACTACATCAAATATTATAAGAGTTATCTTGTATATTTATAAAATCCTTGATGAATACACTAATTTTCGACTATATGAAATCATCGAAACAAAGTTGATATGTTCTCTTTTAGTCATGAATAATCTCTTTGATAATTTCATTATGATCCCGCTAGTTTTCGTACCTTAGCCAATTTATATTAACAAAAAGGGGGGAATTATTTTGAAGCTCACACTACATATACATATGGTTTACAGATCATTATGTAAGGGGGAGTGGTTTTCATTGTGAGATGAAGTATTAACTAAGGGAGGGTGATACATATCACCGTAGTATTATTGTCAAAGTTGTGATACAATTGAATTTTGATGTTATGCAATAATACTATGACATTATATAACAATAATTGAGAACATGTGTTTTCTTATTGTTATGGCTACGAATCTTCAAAAACATTGATGCTGAGTTGAACACGTTCAGAATCACTGGAGTACTTGGAGTGATGAAGAATTCAAGGAATTAATGTTAAAGAACCAAGGAAATCAAGCATGTTGGATGAGAAGCTACAAGGTTTATTTATTTTGTAATCCATATGTATTGATAGTTTTGTCATTAAAATTGACAAAGGGGGGATTATTAGAGCACTGCTCGGTTGAACTCGCAAGCGTTGCTATATCAAGATTGTTTGTCAACTTTAGGTGATAAAAACTACAAGTCTTGGTTTCTAGTCTACTTATAGCTATGTCTCAGATTAGGATAGAATGTGTAGTTGAGCTTTAGACTTCACGGTGTTCATCTATTGAAGACGAAGATATACTGAGGAAACCTTGGAGGAACTTCATAACCAAAAGGTATGTGGAGACTAAAACTTATCTATCACTCAGAAGTCTATTATATTCTATCTCCTAGTGAGACTAAGTCGTATAGTTATATACACTTTTATATTATATACATTAGATATTTCGAGCTGAGTTTAACTCGCTTATATCTTTCTCGAAATATCTGTTGGGAAGTTTTTTTCTTTAGCTACGTTCATCATTATTCTTGACAAGTTTAGTTGGAACAATTTATTTGTTGGAAACTAAATAATAAGTCAAAAGATGATCATGTGAAAATTTCCTTGAAACATCTTACATGATTTGTGTGAGACAGTCATTTGATGTAGACTCGAAATATTTCGTATTTATCATTCGATAGCTTGAAAATTACTTATAAGCTAATAGTTTGTGTGAGACAGCTATTGTCGTCTTCTAAGGATGTTTCAATGATTGAAATGGGAGTTTAGAACAATTAATCATTATCAGGATAAAGAACAGTATGCGTACCAATATGCAAACTGTTGTAGTATGATTCAGGACCGGGAACCAAGTTTGCATAACAGTATGCAAACGGTTTTAACTGTCAATGTTTGGGAACCAAGTTTGCATACTCATTTGCGAACTGTTTCACCTGAGTTAGGTCCAGGATGATAATATGCGCACCCATTTGCGAACTGTCGGATAAGACCAAAGTTCGGAACTTAAGTTTGCATACCCGTTTGCAAACTTTGGTGGTTAAGTTCTAAAATCGGTTAAGTATGATTTCATACTCATGAACAAATACAATTATATATTAAGGAATGAAATATTTACAAACCATAGCTAAATGTTCATGAATTGATTCTCTTGAATGAAATCCTATTTTGCCTCAATTAAGTCTTGTATTCTTCTATGAGAATATAAACAATTGAAAAACTCTATGAGTAACACAATTAGATTCCTTTGATATAGAAGTTTTATGATGAATGTGGTTAATACAAAAGTGTTCATATGTCTAACTTCGGTTCACTATTGTTGAGCTAACTCAATATACACATTTAGTTACGGTTACCCATATCTAAGTTAAGGTATATTTCATTTGTGTGTAACAAGATAAGACCATCTAACGGTGGTGATTTGGTTTTAAGCAAACTTAGCTTGAATCTTAAATCTTAAATCAGGTTTTCATCTAATGGTGAATATTGATTGCTTTATTTCTAAGCTATCAAACCCTGATTTGAAAGACTATATAAGGGAGAACTCTAGCAACTGGATATCCTAATCCCCACACTTATGTGTGATACTAGTTGTGTACTAGAGTTGATTCTCCTTTAACCTAGGTTTTTCCTAAAACCATTATAGGTTAAAGACTCAAAGACTTCATTGGGATTCTGAACCCAGACCCAACTATTTTCTTTGTAGTTGTGTGTTCTGATTACTTATTTTATCGTATTGAGTACTATATTCTCTAATATTAGCTCGAGATTTATCTCTGATAGGTAAGATATAAAAAGTAATCACAAAGCGCTTCGTCTCATTATTTGTGATTCCACAATAACTTGTTATACTACCAAATAGTTAAGTTATTCTTAGGTGATTGATATTTCTAGGATGTTCTTCAGGAACATAAGACTGGATTATCAATTGGTTCCTGTTCACATTGATTTATCAAAAGACGGAACAAAAACTTCATTGGTATTTCTGTGGGAGACAAATTTATCTAACAGAATAAACTTTTATGTGGGAGACAGATTTGTTTATAAAGTCTTTGACTTTGGGTCATAGTTAGTTGTGGGTAAGATCAACTAAGGGAATCAAGTGCGTAGAGTCATGCTGAGATTCAGTGGCGTAAGGAACACGACTGTATCTTAATCGGTACGAGACTTAGTTAGGGTATAACTATATTCCAGTCCGAAGTTAACTTGTAGTAGGCTAGAGTCTGTAGCGGGTTAATACAGTGTGGTGTTCAAATATGGACTAGGTCTCGGGGTTTTTCTGCATTTGCGATTTACTCTTTAACAAAACTTCTGGTGTCTGTGTTATTTCTTGTCCGCATTATATTTGTTTATATAATTGAAATATCACAAGTTGTGCGTAGTTCAATCAATTATTAAATCTAACCTTTGGTTGTTGATTGAAATTGATTGACACTTGAACATTGGTATCTGGTACCATTCAAGTTGTTTCTCATAATAATCAGGCTCACGGATTCTATCTGTTTAATTTGCTGATTACATTGAGAAACATAAATATAACTCTTGGATATATTTTCCTTGATTGAGTCTGACTGTCTAGTTGATTCTCTTGGAATTATATTGGAGTTAGTCCATACAGATTGCCGAACGAAATATTGGGTGTGGTTGTTGTACCCCCATTTTTTCACACATAATAAGGAAGATCCATAATATGACAATATCCTCGGATGAGCGTAGATCCATGCTGAAAAGATGGATACTGAGAAAGCTCCTTTGGTTGCACATCTCTCCAACAAAGAAAGTTCTGATCCAGAATATTTGACGGACGTTCCATCATCATCAGGGCACTTGAAGGAATTTCAAACTTTGACATGGTTGAAGTAAGAACCCGCAAAAGATGCATAGATATTCATCAAGAGGTTCCGCACTCAGGAAAGTATAATTCCTCCCATGTATATGTCATCAATTTCCTCACATATTATCCTAGCATGTGGACTCAATTCTGCTAGCAACTATGCTGTTGCATTTCGTTATGAATGGGTAGATTCACTACATTAATATTTTACCAAGTGGTTGAATCTGACACCTCTCCTAGTTGAGCATCTCACTGAGACATTCATTACTGAGATGATGTTCAAGCACGATAAAAAATATTTTGGGTATTTTCCGTAACCTTTGCATGAGTGTCCATATGTGCCACAAAATCAGAAATCTTTGATGTATGCACAAGTGTGGAATCCCACCACAAAAGGAATACCGAATCAACATAAGATACTCTGGGTGATACATATTGGTGCTTCAAAGACTGACAACTCGGTGGAACGATGATTTACTCTGTCAAGCAGAGACTCACAAGTGTTAAACCCACCAAGTTGGTTATTTCACCACCCAAATCAGCGGTGCTTTATTAATACACGCTCACTGGACGATGCTTTATCATACTACCAGGATCTTTATTCAAACTATTGCTCGTGCGTGACATCATTGGAGCAAATCGAGAATTCTGATAACATCTCTTACGACTATTCAATTGCTAATTTCATTTATAATCAGAAAAATCACCATCCAGTGCTTATTGCAGAACATGGATGTTCCTCACTAAGCATGGGACTTAATGTTGATGGTGGATTTTCGACAAGCGCTAAAATTATAAAATCACGATCTTGCGTATTTCTGAAGCGGCTTTAGACATGTATGTGAAACTCATATTTTAGGATTCGTGAAAGTTAATTTCACAATCTCTGACTGAGTGCACAACCGCTTAGAGCATGCATGAATATGTGATCCTTAAGGCCTCTCAACTGAACTTTCATCACTTGGCATATTTCATCAATTCTTCTGTATAGGAATCGATGGTGATTTGACGTCTCCTAGACATATTGCATGCTATTATAGAGCTTTAACGTCTTCAAGTTGTCTCAATATTACCTGAATATACAAAATTAATATTTAGAACGAGTATGATGTCTCTACCATCTCATACCTCGATTATCGAATATACAACTATCTCCTAGACATATTGCATGCTAGTATAGAGACATTCATAGATTAATTCTAGTGCAACATTTATCAATTGAATTACTAGAATAATCTATTTTATCTCATTACTCCGTTTCATGGCTTATTCCCAGATGAATTCCATGAATTAGTAAGAGATATTTAATCTATCTCATTACTCCGTTTCATGGCTTATTCCCAGCTGAATTCCAAGAATTAGTAATAAATATTCAATTTATTTTATTACTCCGTTCCATGGCTTATTCCCAGCTGAATTCCATGAATTAATTAGTAATAGATATTTACTTTTCGGGCATTTGGGACACCACCGGGTAAGCCCCGAGAAAATGGTGTGAGTGTACTTGACAATAATTCATGAACGAGCACTCAATTATGCACAAGTGAGCACCCAAATGCATAAACGAACATTCAAAAATATGGACGAATGAGGAAACATATGCACAATAGGAAAAGAATATAAAAAATAAAAGAGTGGCACGCACGGGAACGGGCCCACCGGCCGGTCGGTCTCACACCTCCCCTTTTATTTTTTACCTTATTTTATTTTCCTCATCTCATGAAAACTCCCTTGTTTGAGAAAACTTCCTCGTTTGAGAAAAACTCCAAGTTTCTCCGTATTTTCTCACATAAAGATGAAAAATAATAATATAAAATAGGAAAGAGCGTCACGAGATCGGGCCTACTGGCAGGACGGCTGAGAGACATATTTTTATGTCTGAATTATCCTCAGTGTCTCTACTGTTAGTGCTTGCTTTTGTACTTATTATGGTGTTTTTATGCTTGTGTAGGTGTTTTTGGAGAAATACATTTGTGTGAAAAAAATTGCTAAAAAAGTGTTATTTGGACCCCCGAAGAAAATTGCTAAAGGCACCCAACATTTGGATAAGAGCACCCATTGGCTATCTGGCACCCATGGATTTGGATAAGGGGCAACCCTTTTCTTCTTCATTCGAATTTGGTTTTGGCGGGAATTTGGGTTTTGAAAACCCGATATTTTGCAGTAAAGATTTTGGACGAGTTTGAAGTAGATTTAATCGATGTATTTGGTTAGACTGAGCCTGTTACACGTATACAGGACTGGTAGGTCCATCAGATTCGAAGATATTGGGATGAATCACAGGGTTTTGAGGAAACAGGGGTGTGTTTATTCCCGTGAAATATTCTCGGGATTTCTTGTTGTTTTGGAAAGATTATATGTGTCTGCAGCGTGTTGAATCAATCCTACATCGTTTACGTTCATGTTTGGAGAGTTTCTGCATCATTACAGCGCGTGAAAAGTTAATTTAGGGAAGAAAATATTCCCGAGAATGTTTTCCTTCAATACCGAGTAATGGAGAAATATATGGAGTTATGGAGGAGATTTCTTGTGCATGAGAGGCTATATAAGGTGTTGAGGAGTATTAGAGCAGGGACGGAGAGTTTGGGGAGAAATTAGAACATCATAGAGCCGAACAAAATCGAGTTGCAGAGAGAAGAGCTTGCTGCTGGGGAAGAAGATACGAAGAACATAAGACCCTACAGAACTGTCGTTCATCAACAGTAATAACGACAAAAGTTAGAGGGTCGTAGTACTACACTGACAGTGACAACATACATTTATCGTTCTTTGTAACACAGTTTTGCAACAATTATAATAGTTACAAAAACCCTGTTTTAATCATTTTGTCCCAATTTCATCATTTGTAAACCGCTTTTGAGCGTGTTTCTATCATGATGATAGACTAAATTCTCATATAATCAAGGCAATGGATGAAGCTATTTACACATGAATAATGGGTAACTATTTCATTTTCTCTAATTTATAATTTATAATTTATAATTTATAATTCACTCAATCACTGCTTTTGCAGAGTTTATAAATGTTTACATAATTTTCTTAATTACTTGTGATTCAATTTGATAGATTATACTTTGTTTAATCAATTGATAGTCTATGCTTAGGGAATACAATTAATATTTGAGAACATGTTTGATTATTTGTGAATTAAGAAATAAAGGATTTAAAGGCTAATTAGAGTTATGAAATATTTGACATCATTCATTCATGTGTAATAGTGGACTCTAGTGTCTTGGTTATTTTTAATATTTTGAAATCAATCTTGAATTAAGTTTTCTTTATTTTGAAGTTTTATTAAGTCTAAAATCTATTGCTCTCACAAGTCTCAACGAACCTATTATTACTACAACATTATTGATATCACATCAATTTTTGGCGCTGCCGACGCGTACTTGTTTTTAAGTTAGAGTTTTTAGATTTTTTTTTAGGTTTTTTTTTTGTTGTTCTATTTTATGTTTCTTTGGTTTTTATCTTTGTGTTACAGGTTTGGAATTTGGACTGAAAAGAAATTAAACCAAATACTTTGGTGACCAAAAGACTTGGAGTCTAAGCTAAAAGCTAAAAGAAAACGAAAAGAAAGACATATTTTTATTTCTATTTTTCTTAGATTATAGTTTTATTCTTCTTTTATTTTTTTAGATTTTCTTCTTAGAATTGTATTAGGATATTCTCTATTTTTATAATTTTATTTTTATTTTTGCACTTTCCTTTTTGGACTTTGGAACATTTTTTTTAAACCCTACGGAAGGGTAGTATTAAATATAAATTGTTTGCAGAGAAGGACGGAGATATTGGGTTCGTACATGACATAGGATTCGTGGCCCGAGTCGACTACAACGGTTCATCCCCCGTCTGGTACGAGAGGTAAGTTTGTCGAAACACTCGTGAATCCCCTATCAGCGAGTTACTGTATTCCTTCATTTGCATATATGTCGATGAACTGAAAACGGCTGCTTTAATTTCCTAGTAAAGGGCAAGGACTGGCCATACAAGATAAGGGTTCGGATTTCATCATTGTTCTCTTCTTGGCCGCCTTAGGAAAACGATACTTAACGCGAAACTAAGCCTTAAAATTTGGAATAGAACGAGACCGATAGGGTAACGAGCTTACTAGGAAAGTCATTCGAAAAAAATTAGTCACTCTTTAAGCATACTTCGAAGTTCATGATGGTTTCTGTAAGTTGAATGTGTGACTGCCCCGCCTTGTAATGCGGTGAGGCCTTGGGTATCAAAGATCCACACAGCTTTCCTCGCCTATATTCAACTTACTTAAACTCGGATTGATTCCAGAGGGGTATGCTCATATTGTAACGAATTCCCTTTCGAAGGATTAGAAGCTGGTCTAGGAAACAATCTAAGTGGATCCATCATGATTTTTGTTTGCTAGAAATCAATAGGTTTGTTGTGGTAGAGTCAGCCTTGTTTGTGTTTGCATAGAACTTCCCTTCCTTTTAGGATTTTTTCTTCTTTTTGTTTTTTTCTAGTGTATGCCCGAGGTCATTAGAGAACGGTCTTGGAAAAGAAACACTCTGGGTCGTTTAATTAGTGACAAACCTAGTAGTTCTTCTTGTGAAGACGGGGAGCTCGAAGACTCTTCTTTTGAGAGCCCTGTCTTTGGAAATTTCAGCTTTAAAAACTTGACACTTAGTGAAGAACTTACTCCTAGTCCTTTGGTAGTGCCGGAAATGGCAACTTTGAAAGCTTTGTTAAACCTAACTAGGACCTCTTGTCCGTCATGTATCAAGTTAGCTGAAACTGAGGCAAATTATGAACTGAAACATGGGACCCTACAAATGCTCCCAATATTTTTAGGGAAAGAAAGTGAAAACCCCTATTTTCATATTAGGGAATTCGAGGAAGTTTGTAGTACGTACTCTCAAAATTAAAAACCTAGATAATGATGCGTTGAAGCTTAGGTTATTCCCATTTTCTCTACGAGATAAAGCCAAATCGTGGCTATATAGTCTGCCTTATGAGTCAATTGAAACCTATGACCAACTTACAACTGCCTTTTTACAAAAGTTTTTCCCTAGGCATAAAACATCGCCTATTAGGACACAAATCTGTACTTTTGGTCAACAATAGGGAGAATCTTTATATAGGTATTTGGAAAGGTTCAATGACTTTATAGATCGATGTCCTCACCATGGTTTAGAAAAGGCTAGGCTAGTTTAGAACCTCTACGAGGGTTTAGATTATTCGACAACAACCATGGTTGAGTCCTTATGCACAGGTGGGTTTGAGAATAAAATAGTTGATGAGGCGATGACATTTTTGAATGAAATCGCCGATAAAACCCAATAATGGGAAAATAGTAAGGAACCCTAGAAAACAATTCTTCTAAGTAGAGGAAATGTCAATAGGGTAAAAGGATCATAACTTATGAGTCTGATGCTAAAATAGCAGCCATATCCAAAAGGTTAAAAGACTTAGAATTAGGTCATTCCAGTGGTAGTGGAAGAATAGAGCCTTTTTGGGAAGGCCATACTATTGAAGAGCAAGCCAATGCTCTTTATAATAATGCTAGATTTGATAATCGTCAAAAGTTTGACCCTTATTCGGAAACCTATAACCCTGGATGGAGAAACCATCCAAACCTTTCTTGGTCTAAGGGCCAAAATCAAGGTCAGTCTAGTAACTCTCAGGTTCCCCCAGGCTTTGGCTATACTAAGAGTCCTTCAACTCAGGCACAGTTTCATAACCCTTCAAATAAAAAGATTACGAGTTTAGAAGAGAATCTTGCTTTGTTAACGCGTAATACTATGCAGCTTCAGCAATCTATTGCTCAAGGTTTAGAAGAAAATAAGAGAATAGGTCAGGCTAACTCTCAAGCTATTTCCGAGTTGAAAACCCAGGTTAGTTAGATAAATGAATCTTTGAGAGAAATAGGTAGGTTTCCTAGTCAAACTCAACCCAACCCTAGAGGAATTAATGAAATAGGTGAAAGACCATCCGATCATGTGAATGATATTAAAACCCTTAGGAGTGGTAGAGTCATAGACAATAAGGTTTCCATGCCTGATAGTGAACATGTTGTAGTTCACCCTTCTGAACCAGAAACCGAAGAGACTAATAGAGTCTTTAAAGAGACCGATGAGGTTCCTAATGAGTACGGATTTGTTACTAGATCCCATTCCCACAGCTGTTAGTTTCAACTAAGAGGGAATCCACCTTTAATGATACATTTGAGGTTTTTAAGCAGGTTACTATAAACCTCCCATTATTAGATGCGATAAAGCAGATTCCTGCTTATGCCAAGTTTCTTAAGGATATGTGTACGTGAAAGCGAAAACTTAGTGTCCAGAAGAAAGCCTTCCTAGCTAGTCATGTGAGTTCTATTATTCAGAATACCACTACTCCTAAGTATAAAGACCCAGGGTCCCCTACTATTTCTTGCATAATAGATAAGTATCGTGTTGAGAAAGCATTGCTAAACTTAGGAGCCAGTGTGAACTTACTCCCATACCATGTGTACCTTAAGCTAGGACTTGGTGAGATGAAACCTACCCAGATGACACTTTAGTTAGCTGATAGGTCCGTTAAAATTCCTCGTGGTGTGATCGAGGATGTTCTTATAGAGGTCGACAAGTTTATATATCCAGTGAATTTTGTTATCCTAGATACCCAAACTGTCCCTGACCCAAAGAACCAAATACCACTGATTTTAGGTTGCCCATTTTTAGCTACATCCAATGAGATCATTAACTGTCGAAATGGTATTATGAATTTGTCTTTTGGTAATATGACTATTGAGCTGAACATTTTTAATATTAGTAAGCTACCCTCTGAACTAGATAACTCGAACATATAAGAGGTGAACATGATAGGAACATTAGTCGAGGAGTCATTACCAAACACTTTGTTAGAAGATCCATTAAAGAAATGCCTAGCTCACTTTGGGATTTATTTTGATGATGGTGATGTGATTAATGAGTTGAATGCTTTGTTAGATTCAACCCCTTTGATAGACACTAGTAATGGCTGGAAACCTAATTTCGAACCTCTACCCGTTTCTAAGTTTACCAAGTTCCTTCGTTAGAAAATCCTCCTAAGTTGGACCTTAAACCATTACCAGATACCCTGAAATATGTGTTTTTAGGCCCATCTGAAACTTTACATGTGATTATAGCATCCGACTTGGATAGTGATCAGGAAAGTAGGCTAGTAACCATCCTTCATAATAACAAGTAAGCTTTTAGGGTGGACCATATAAGACATTAAGGGTATAAGTCCTACTGTTTGTATGCATCAGATCTATTTTGAGAGTGACACCAAACCTTCTAGGGAGATGCAACGTCGAATGAACCCTAATATGAAAGAAGTACTTCGAACTGAGGTTCTTAAGCTATTAGATGCAGGAATTATCTACCCTATTTCAGACAGTAAGTGGGTCATCCCCGTTCTGGTTGTTCCCAAGAAATCCAGTATTACTGTAGTCCAGAAAGATAATAATGTGTTAATCCCAACCCGGGTGACCACGGGTTTGCGTTTCTATATTAACTATAGGAAATTGAATAAGGTCATTAGGAAAGATCACTTTCCCCTTCCCTTCATCGACCAAATGCTAGAGAGATTAGATGGATGTAGCCATTATTGCTTTTTAGATGGATACTGCGGTTATAATCAGGTTATTATTGCCCCAGAAGACCAAGTGAAAACCACTTTTACCTGTCCCTTTGGTACCTTTGCGTATAGACGCATGTCTTTCGGGCTATGTAATGCCCCTGCGACCTTTCATATGTATGCTGAGCATATTTTCTGACATGGTAGAACGGTTCTTAGAGGTCTTTATGGATGATTTTTCAGTGTTTGGTTCGTCTTTCGATGAGTGCTTGCATCATTTGTCATTAGTTTTGATTAGGTATAAGGAAAATAATCCAGTGCTTAATTGGGAGAAATGTCATTTTATGGTTCGTTCAGGAATTGTTTTAGGGCATATCGTATCTTCTAAGGGTATAGAGGTAGATAAAGCCAAAGTTGACCTTATTAAAACTTTACAGGTCCCAAAAACCGTAAAATATATTAGGTCATTCTTAGGGCATGCAGGTTTTTATCGTCGATTTATTAAGGATTTAATCTTGATTTCTAGACCTCTTTGCAATTTGCTTTCAAAAGATGTAAGTTGTTTGTCTTTGATGATGTTTTTTAGAGGCTTTTGAGAAGCTTAAGACTTTACTCACTACCGCCCCCATAGTCCAGGCACCTAAATAGAACCTACCCTTTGAGATCATGTGCAATGCTTCAGATTATGCTATTGGTGTTATGCTAGGTCAGCAAGAAAACAAATTAGTTCATGTGATTTACTATGCTAGCAAAACTCTGAATGATGCCCAGTTGAACTATACCACTACAGAGAAGGAACTGTTGGCCATTATGTTTTCCTTAGACAAGTTTATACCCTATCTCTTAGGTTCTAAGGTCGTAATATACACTGATCATGCTGCTTTGAAATATCTTCTGTCTAAGAAGGATACGAAACCTAGATTGATTAGATGGATCCTTTTGTTGCAAGAGTTTTCTCCAGACATTAGAGACAAAAAGGGTGCAGAAAATATAGTAGCAGACCACTTGTCTAGGCTTGTTGTGGGTACCCCTGATGATTCTCCTCATGTTAGGGATAGTTTTCCGGATGAACAACTGTTCTTTGTTACCCAATTACCTTGGTATGCGAATATAGTGAACTATTGTTACTGGTCGAATGCCCCAACATTGGGGTAAAAAAGATCGTTCTAGGTTTTTAGCCAAGGTCAAGCACTTTTTTTGGGATGATCCTTATTTGTTTAAGTATTGTCCAGACCTGATTATTAGGAGATGTATACCTGAAAGTGACCAGTCCAGTATTATTTCCTTTTGTCATGATCATGCTTGTGGAGGTAACTTTAGTGCTAAGAAGACTGCTGCTAAGATATTACGGTGTGGATTCTATTGGCCTTCGTTGTTTAAAGATTCCCACAATTACTGTGTTACTTGTGAACGTTGCCAGAAAATAGGAACCATTTCCCGTAGGAACATGATGCCCTTGAACCCTATTTTAGTTGTTGAGGTCTTTGATGTGTGGGGTATTGACTTTATGGGCCTGTTTCCTAATTCTTTTGGTAACTTATACATCCTTTTCGTCGTAGACTATGTCTCTAAGTGGATTGAGGCGGTTGCGTGTAAAACCAATGACCATAGGGTTGTGATTGAGTTCTTGAAAAATAATTTGATTTTGACCTAATTAATCTTCTACAGTTCATATTAGGTTCAAAATCCTTCCAAACAACTTATAATTTTCTCGGTCGACCATTAGCAAGGTACGGATTCATACCCCTTGGTTGGTCCCTCCTCCCTCAATAATAATTAGTTTTTACTACCTAATGCTCAGACGAGCACTATTTTTTTAATGATTAAACGAGCATTTAATCACCCTTTCACCAACTAGTCTACAAACGACTTTGGTGTATGCAGTATGCTCATTTGATCACCTGGGCGCTACATGGTCGTTCCACCATCTCATGTAGCCGGTCCCTATCTCACTGATGGTTGATTTTCAATAAATTATCCATTAATCAACAAATAATCAATAGGTTTCAAATCAAATGCCCTGCAAAGCATTATTCTGAACAGGTTCAAATCCTAATAATTTTATGTTGACCCAGCAATCAACATTCTAATTAATTACACAATTTTTGGTCGAGCTACCAGTATTATAATTAATATTTTATTAGTCCTGCTACCAATAATTCATCAATTGAGCAATATTTGATCTCGATCAAGAAATATTTGCTTGACCGAGCAATGTTCCTCATTTAAAAGGATAACAATTTAGATCCATAAGAAATTATCACTTAATCGATCAGAACTTAACTCATCTGAACTCAACAGTTCACCAACTTGCAAAACTCTCCAACACATCCACAATCCTCGATCATTGATCTCACATACACAATTCTATACTTCCCTCCCACGGATCGACCCTCATCCCTCTTTGTGACCGAATTGACTTTGGAATGGCCATTGTCTTTGTTTAGGACGGATTCCTATAGATTCATCTCTCGAACTTAAAGCACTCCCGTGCATTGCATCTGTTTGAAAAAGATTTAAGCAATTTGCTCGTTCGAGGGACCGACCGCTCGTCTCTCCACTTTTCCTTAAAAACCATCAAATCGTTTTCACCCATCAACAATGATTTCTATCTATCTTGTTTGTGATTGGAGGTCGACAAAAACACAACAAAATCAGGATACACAAACTATCAAGGTAAAAATAGTCGGACTTAGATTCATGAATCCTTATGTCAAGTTTTAAAGTTGTAAACCTAATTATGTTTCTCAGAGGAAACCTAGGTTAATAGATAACATACATCTAGGATACATAGGTTCCCGGGATTGGAATTCCTAGTTGTTTGAGTCTCTCTATTTATAAACTTTTAATACTATAGGTAGCTTTGAATACAAGTTAAGATAACTTGAGATTCAAGCAACCACTTTCTTAGTTTAGATGAAACTCTTGTTAGGAGTTCATCTAATCATGTGAGATCTTTGTCTTGAAATAAAAAATTAGAATATAAAATATGTTCCACGGTACTGGAACCTTGTACAATGATAGTTCATGGAAAATATTCCTTAAGAACCTATAAGCATAATCGTGCTCATTAATTTAACACTCAAGACTTAAACCATTAATCACAAATAAGTGTTTATGAGAGTTGTAGCATGCAATGCCAAACATATCATGAAAATAGTTTATGAGCATATGCAAAATTCGTACTTGGTAGGTATGTGTAGATATATGTATACTTATGAACTGAATTCAGACCCTTGGGGTACACGTACATGGTCTACATACCCTAATTCATTCCCAAACTCAAACCCTCAAGGTATGCGTATTGGGTACGCTTACCTTCCGGAATTCATGAATTCAGTACATGTACTGGGTATGCGTATCCACCTTGCATTCCAGAACTCATATATCCAGGGTATGCGTACTTGGTATGCGTACCTACTCTATGTACAAAATGATAGAGCATTGCTCGATCGAAGTCACAAGTGTTCCTATCTCAAGCTTTTTGTCAAATTTAGTTGTCAAAACTATATCTTGATTTCTAGTCTACAATTAGTTAAGTCCCGGACTAGGATAAAAATGTAGTTGAGAAACAGTGTGAAATAGCGGGGGTCTAACAACCTCACCCAATATTTCGTTTAAAAATATGTATGGACTAACTCCAATATACTTACAAGAGAATCAACTAGACAGTTAGACTCAATCTTATAAAAAGTATATCAAAGAGTTATATCTTAATCTCTTAACTCAATCTGTAATCAAACAAATAATAATTTGCGATCCCAATTGAATATAAGAGAGATAACTTTAATGGTACCAAATACCAATGTTCAAGGATCAATCAATTTTAATCAACAACCAAAGGTTGAATTCACCAATTGATCGATTAAACGCACAATCTGTGATATTTCAATTATATAACAAAATATAATGCGGAAAACAAATAACACAGACAACATAAGTTTTGTTAATGAGGAAATCGCAAATGCAGAAAAATCCCGGGACCTAGACCAGATTGAACACCATACTGTATTAAGACGTTACAGACACTAGCCTACTACAAACTAACTTCGGACTGGACTGTAGTTGAACCCTAATCAATCTCACACTGATTCAAGGTGCAGTTGCGCTCCTTACGTATCTGATCCAAGTAGGATACTAAACACTTGATTCCATTAGATGATCTCATCCACAACTAAGAGTTGCTACGACCCAAATTCGAAGACTTGATAAAAAAATCTGTCTCACACAAAAAAGTCTTTGGAATAGATAACTCTGTCTCCCACATAAATACATACGAGCTTTGTTCCATCTTTTGATAAATCAAGGTGAACATGAACTAATTGATAACTAGTACTTATATTCCCGAAGAACAGTCTAGTATTATCAATCACCTCAAAATAATCTTAATCGATTAACGAAACAAGATATTGTGGAATTACAAACGATGAGACGAAGGTGTTTGTGATTAATTTTTAATCTTGCCTATCGGAGATATAAATATCAATCCAATCTTATGATTGTACTCATTTACAATATAAAACAACAAGATCTGATCATGCAACTACAGAGAAAATAGTTGGGTCTGGCTTCACAATCCCAATGAAGTCTTTAAGTCATTAACCTACAAGGTTTCGTGAAAAACCTAAGGTTAAAGGAGAATTGACTCTAGCTTATACAACTAGTATCATATAGGAGGTGTGGGGATTAGGTTTCCTAGTTGCTAGATTTCTCCTTTATATAGTCTCCAAATCAGGGTTTGCAATCTAAGTTACCTTGGTAACAAAGCATTCAATATTCACCTTTAGATGAAAACCTGATTAGATTCAAGCTAATATATTTCAACCGTTAGATCGAACTTAGATTGTTATACACAAATACAATGTAACTTCATTTAGGTTTGAGTAACCATACCTAAACGTGTACACTTAGTTGGTTCAACAATAGTTAACCAATGGTTAGCCATATCATGAGCACTTTCATGTCAACCTTATTCATCTTCACCATAACTAGTTCAGTTGACTCAAGTGAACTAGTTAGAGAGTTTTTCAATTGCTTAGATCTTATAGAAGTATACAAGACACAATCAAAACAAAATCAGTTTTGATTCACTCGAATCGATTCATGAACATTATAGCCATGGTTTGCAAAGATTGCATTCCTTAATATATAAATATTTTAGTTCATGAACAAACCTATTTTAGAAAGTAACCTAATTAAGTATGCATATGGGTACGCGTACTTAAGTAACCAGATTGAGTTTGTTTTTTACTCTCAAACTCCAGCAGAAATTCACGGACATGAAATTTCCGCCAGTATGCGTACGGGTACGCATACCCGAATTTCCAACAACCGCCAGTACGCGTACGTGTACGCATACTTTGGGTTCCCGGTTTTGGACTTTTACACAAATGTGAGAACACACCATGTTTATATCCAAAGATGATTACATGTTATAAACTCTCATTTCAATCATTGAAACTTTCTTAGAGGATTTTATATAGTTGTTATTCACAAACTATTTTTCATCAAAGCGATTTTCAAGTGATTGAATAATCAACATGACTTTCGTCAAGAGTAAAGATGAACTTGGCCAAAGAGAAATATTACCAACACATATTTAGAGAAATAGATAACCGATATAAACTTGGCTCGAAATAGAAAATGTGTATAATCGAAGTCTATATAGCAATACGAATTTTGTCTCAAGATAGGAGCAGTAATAGATAAACTTTTGAGTGATAGATAAGTTCAAGTATCCACATACATTTTTCTCAATGAAGTTCTACAAGTTCCTTGAGTATTTCTTTATCTTTAAATGATGAACGCCGTGGAGTCTACAACTCAACTACACTTACTATCCTAGTCCGAGACTTAGCTATAAGTAGACTTGAAATCAAGACTTATAGTTTTGGAAACTAAAATTGACAAAAAATCTTGAGATAGAAACGCTTGCGAGTTCGACTGAGTAGTGCTCTGACATACTGGATCACGGAAGTCATCATTGTGTTTTACCATTTGAAGGCGAAGATCAACCGAAGCTTTGGAGAACTTCATCAACAAAAGGTAAGTGAAGATCGAACCACCTATTTCTCAAGTTATATTCACTTTTCTATCATTTGAGATGATATCGCATAACTAATTAGACTATCATGCATATTCAATAATTTCGAGTCAACTTCCCGAAATATAATGACTAAGCTTGATGAATATTTGTTCATACTTGATTAATTTCGGTTAAGGACAATTTATTGTTCGGAATCAAAATCATGATTCAAGTTTCATCATTCAAAAATAGCTTGAAACTGTGATATGTGTCATTGATGTTATTCGGGAGTATTTCAAATCGATCTAGAGAGATATATAAAACTATTGTATTATAGATTCAGATACAAGATAGTGTTGTCAGTCTTACAAACTGATAAGTATGAATCTGTAATACATGTACTTGTACACGTAGCGGGGTAGCTATATATCGACTTACAAATTTTTGGTACGCAAATTCTTATGCACATCATGAGAAAATATGTTTAACTCGTGAACCGGATCGGTACACATACCCGTATGCAAACCGTTAAGGGAACTGTGGTTACAGAACCTAATTAGTATAAAAATTGGTACACGTGCCAAAATAGTTATGTTTTCAGGAACTTGGTTAGTATCCAAACCGGTACGCAAATTAATTTAGTTATGTGGACTCCGGAACCGGTCATTGTCTTAAGGTATCCATACCGGTATACATACCTAAATAGTTCTTTGAACTCCAGAACTTGGTTTGGTTATTTGTTTACAAACCGGTACACGTACTGTAACTGACCCGACTTACGAACGACTATAGTATTTGTACTTTGTGCATCTACTAACCATGTTGATTGTTTTCAATTGCGATAAAATTATTTCTACGACATAATTTGCATTTGATCAATTCTAAAAACACTAGACTTATTTGATCACATGATTATGACTCAAGGTTAATGTTTTATGTGTTCATGAAAATGAGTATTAAGCTTTTAAGTTCAAATCGGCTAGTTTCGGCTAACCACCTTAAACATAGTCTTTATACACGGTTCGGTTACGGTTTCACCTAACCATAGCGTACATCTTGTTTATGTAAATCAGATTCAAAGATTCACCTAACCTAAAGAAACCTATACTTTGAATTTTTATAAAAGGGGAACTTCAAGCAACTGGGATCTTTGAATCCCGACACCATTTTTTTGGTGTGTCCATGTTGTAACCAGAGTCGTCCTCTTCCTAACCCTTTTAGGGTTTAGCGACTACAAAGACTTCATGGGGATTCATAAAGCCAGGTCCAGCTATCTTTTTTTGATAATTCGAGTATCATTTTCTTGATCGATGTTGAGCTTCTCACTCGATAAATATAGATATAAATCATCAAAGTTATCTTCGTCTAAGACTTTGTTGATTCCATAAGTTTCGTACTTATGAGGTGAATAATAATTTAGGATGTATTTCGGGTTGCATAAGTCCGGATTTTGAGGTTAGCTATACTTTGTCTATTTCTATCAATTTTCATCATCTTTGATCAAACTTTTTGATCGGAAAGGAAATCACATATATGATTAATCTATGAGAGGCAGATTGGTTAAAAGTTTTCAATTGAGTTGAAGCAACTCTTAGTTGGTGTGACATCAGCTAAGGGAATCAATTACGCGAGTCCTACTGGGATTCAAGAGGCGTAAGGAGCGCGACTGTACCTTCATCGGTGGGATACCTTTTATGTCTCAAATACATTAAAGTCCGAAGTTAATTGTTAATAGGTTAGTGTCTGTAGCGGCTTAATACATTTCGGTGTTCAGTCTGGAGTAGGTCCCAAGGTTTTTATGCATTTGCAATTTTCTCGTTAACAAAACTTCTGGTGTATGTGTTATTTCTTTTTCCGCATTATATTGTTAATCCTTATAATTAAAATATCGCATGTTGTGCGTTGATCAATCATAGTAGATACACCCGACCTAGTTTGTTGGATACTACTTGATTGATTTTTAGACATTGGTCATTGGTATCGTCCAAGTTATCTCTTTGTAATTAGGTTCACAGACTTGGTTCTGTAAACGTTCTAATTGCAAGAAAGAGAGAGAGATATATAACTCTAGATATTATTCCTTGATTGAGTTTAACTCTCGTATTTGAATTGAGTTTGTCCAAACAGATTTCCTAATAAAAAAGTGGTGGTGTATTTTTATACTCATACGTTTTCACAAAATTTCATTAAGTTATGAAAAATCTCTTTTCATAGTTGGAGACATTCCTAATATCCATAAATATTGAATATTATTACTTGGGAAATTCTTAAATGATCTTGAAACAAAAATACTTCTTAAACAATAAATGTTTCTTAACCAAGATTGTTAAGAATCTATGAACATCCATTGCTTGAATCATATTTTGAGAGTTTTAACATGACAAGCTTGACTAAAAATTTCTTATTTGCAATATGAAATATACTAAAATCATACGACATAGTCTCATAAAGATAAAATGGTAAATATTGTGAGTAAATAGGATGGTTCGCTCTTTACATACCTCTTTGTCGATGAAGTTCTTCATATGTCTTCATTCTTTCTTCATACTTCAATCTTCAAGGGTTATCCAGTCATGTATGATACTCAACTATCATACTATAATCCTAGTTCTAGACTTGACTTTAGTAGACTAGAAAACAAGATATAGTTTTATGCAATTAACATTGACAACAAGATTGAGAATGCAAACCTTGTGAGTTCGACCAAGCAGTACTCTAACATAGGGATGTTGTGATGGAAATTTTGAATGAATCCCTCCATAAGTCACAACAGATGATGGTGTTTGCTGATAAGAAGAGAAGTGATGGGTCCTTTGAGGTTGGTGACCATGTATTTCTCAAGTTGCAACCTTACATGTAGTCTTCACTAGTATCAAGGAAAAAATTTAAACTCTCGGGTAGATATTATGGTCAACTTCATGTCATGAAGAAAAATGGACAGGTTGCATATACGTTGGACCTTCATGCGGGGTCCAAAATAAAACCTGTCTTCCATGTTTCACTATTAAAGAAGAAGATCCGAGATGCAGCTACTGCATTACCTACACTGATATTGGTAGAAAATGAAGGAGAAATAATCTTCGTTCCAGTTGCTGCCTTGAATTTTTAACAGGACATACATCAAGGTCACTTCAATGGTTTCATACAACACCAACATAAGCAACTTGGGAGAATGTTGTTAAAATGGAAGTATATTTTTTAAAATGTAATCTTTGAGGACAAAGATACTGTGACGCCCCAACCTAATCACCTTCTTAGATAAAAAGGATTACAACCTAATTGAAGCATCAAATCTAGGTTACCGATTTTAAGAATCATAATTACATGAAGTACTAAAGACAAAATCCAAAATCTCTAATATTATATAAATGATTGTATCTCGAGTTATATGAATATAGTTTTGTGTTGTTTTACAAATTAACTAAATAACACATAAAAGATAAACAAACATTTTCACTTCGCTAAAACTTTAAGCTACGAAAACGGATAACTTCGCGCACATCATTTCTTATGATCACTGAAACTGAAGTGGAAACGATTGAGAACATCATCCTAAAAGGGTGCCTAATAGAAACATATAACTCTCACGTAATCACTAACATACTACTAGTAGAATAATTTAAGTACAACAGTAAAGGAAAACAATTGACAATTACACAACACATTCATTGTAAAATCAATCGAGTATGATATGCATACGACCCTTTTTCCCAGATATCAACATGTTTATATAATTAATACACGGCCTCCCGTGCTATTTAAGTGATATTGAAAAGAACGCTAATAATATGTAAATAATTAATGCACGGCCTCTCGTACTATTAAGTATTTAAGCAACGACCTCTAGTCTTTTAAGTGCTTAGCGAGGATCTGTGGGGTTACGCAGTCACTCCTCGCGGCGAAAAAATTCAACGCATATCACATTATTCACTCAGCAATCAGAAAACATCGAAATATAGCATTCAAAAAATAAAAGTATGTCATTCTGATTTCTCCGTTCCAATGAGAAGAACAACAGTAGAATAACTCCAGACTCAAATAATAGCTACCGTCCTCACGGTTGTCTCAGTCGTGATTCAAGAACTACCATTTAAGTCCCGAGGGTTTTACAATCAAGCATAATATGCAACAAATGGATTCTCATAAGAAATTGTGAAAAGATAATATTAGGGAGCCCGACCCCCCTAAAACAATAAATAATTGGAGTCTAAACCAACTCATAAATCAATATAGATTAGATATAAAATTTGGAGAATCCGACAAAGCATATTACACAACATACCCATCCATGTACACACAGATATGCTCATGAAAGTAAGTACACATCGTGCTCGAAGATATAAAGAAAACTTAATGATTACAAGAAGGTTACAAAGTGCCCACCTGTTTTTATGACAAGACACGCCTACCTTTGAAACCCCAACCCACTGGTTCATCCTTTGAATCGATCGTTGTTAATAAAGACTTTAACTGATGATCACACAAGCACTCTAAGAGATTAACCCAAAGGCTCACACATGGCCCATAACATAATCTCATACAATTCTCTACTTATAAGTTAAGTGAACTATCTAATGGTTCTAAGCCCAATTATGACTTAACACCTTTTCATTTTCTTTCTTTAGCATAACAAAGTTTTATTAATTCAATTTGGTTGGTTCTTTATTCAACTAGATATGTCTCATGAACATCTAGAACTTTGTATAAGGTACCAAAGGTCAATTCGGACCATCAAGGGTCCAATTCATCAAAATAGGAAAACTATGCCTAAGTCGAAATCCACTAATCAAGCCCATTAACTTAAGGCCTGGTCTATCTGGGTCAAGTGACGGCCACAAACGGTCAAACTGGTGGTCAAAGGTCAACTAACAATCCATGTCAAAGGTTAGGTCAAGTACACAGTCAAAGTTCAACGGTCAACGGTCAACTTGTCAGGTTATTGAGTTAACTCAGGGTTAGACTGATTCAACTCAGTCAGATGGTATGAATCAGATAAGTCAGCTAGACTGACTGGGATGACTAGTATGCCTAAGCTTATGCACATGCCAACCTTCAAAAGCACAAACAAGTTACAACACAAACACATGCCAAGACCAAAAGATGCATTTCTAACTCTCTTTACAAAAATAAAACAAACTAAATCATTTCTTCCTTGAATCAAACTCTCAACTTTCATTCAACACTCAACCTAAAACTCCACCACTGCCATAGCTACTTCATACAATAACTATAACTAAATCTCTTTACAATTCTCAATCACAACAATCAAATCCAAACTTCATAGTAACATCAATTCCACCTATAACAATACAACAACATCAACATCTTTCAATTCAATCTCACATCCTCCAAGCCATTATCCATCCATTCTCAGATTACTACCACCTGTAATTCCACAAACTCTGATTCACATAAATTACCATTATAACACATCCATCTTCATTTGTATCTCAATTCAATACAGTTACAAATCATGTATCAACCGATACTTAACAACCTTCATCTCCATCTTTTGTAGTTCAACCCTGCTACAAACTTCTCCGCTTCACTACCTGCACATTTTATACTTCAACCAATGCACATTTTTTAGACCTCCACTATTCATATCAGCATCACCACAACCATTAGCATTTCATAAACCTGTAATCTCACTAACTACTACCACCTCAGTTTCACCACAATTTCCATGAAATGCAACCACTTAAACCATCCAATAGTCTTGATTTAGCTCCAGCTGCAATGACACAGTTTCATCCAACTTGTAATAACCACTCCATGTGTAAAATCCTAAACATTCATCTATAACCTCATTCTCTACACAACATATCCCATCTTCATCATTCATAGGTCACAAATACCTTATTCTAAATCACCAACAACAACCCAAATTCATCAACACCCTCAGACCTGGTTCACCTACAATACATTTCATCTCCATCAACTTAACCCATTTTTTTTCCAGATCCAAGTTCTTATTTGTCTTCAAACACTGAATATCAATAGTAATAACACCATGAACGTTGATTCATCGTTCTTCCATATCTTTCTATGTCTCTAACATCAACTCATACCACATAATTCAAATTCCCATCTGAGATCTTCTTATAAACCCTAATTTCTAATCTGATTTACTATGAAACTAAAATTAAACCCTATATAATCATCTATACCACCAATCAACAACAAACCAAATCTCTGAGATTGAAATCAACAGAAATGAGAAGAAGAGAAACAAAGAATAAGAAGAAAAGAGAAGAATGAATTCTTTTTGGAAGGTATAAGTGATAAGGACAATGATAATTACTGAGAAACCCAGATGAATGGATAAGGGCTGCTAGGTCTGTTAAAAATACAAAAGACTATTTTTCCCTTCTCTTGTCACTGATGATATCCGGTATCAATGACACATTCGAGTAGTCTATTTCGCATAACTTTTCGAGACCTATTCAATGATACTGATTTAGTATCTAGATTATTATTAGATTAATTTCTATTCAATAAGGTTCATCTCTAATTAATCGAGTCATTAGCGGCTTAGTTGCATCTTGACTGATCTAATAGCGTTGACGAGCTTGTGTATCCATACAGATACTCTGAAGAAGAGGGTATTTTCATGTCCCGTGTTGGCATCCCTTAACAGAAGACGTGTTTGTTTACAATTTAGCAGTAAATTAGCTCTCTTGTTAGTTAATCATGTTTTGATTTGGATTAGTTGTTAACAATGAAGTGGGGGATGCTTCCATGTGTAGGGATGTTATTTCTTTGATTAAGGTATTAAGGTTCCTTTATCTATTTAAGACAAGTTTAGTGTAATATTAAAAATCATTGAATGAAAAAAATTAAGGCTTGGCTGCACTCAGTAGTGTGTAGAGTTATTTTAATTATCCCATTCTCAATGTTATATCTTGAAACAAGACATACTCGTTGATGTCCTTACTCTTAAAGTCTCAACATATATCTTATTATAAATATTTATCTTGGTTCTGGAGATCGCGATATTTAACCCTTGTATAATTATATCGTGGCGGTGGTTATCGTTCTCTTATTGTCTAAATCTTCATCCACTGAATCCGATTATTGCATAAATGCATGTAGTTGTAGAAAGATTAGAACATCTGAATGCGTTACCTCGCTTTCCAAATTAGGATCCATAAGAAAAAGCAAATCTTGTTTGAAACAGCTAAAATCAAGTAATATATTTAAGAAATCGGATAAACTTTTGTAAAAACAACAAATAATTATAAGTTGGGTGTGTTAATCGGTGTATTGGAGGAGATTTATATAGGTAAAAGGTAGATATAACAATTGGATAATGATTAAAAATTTAGTTGTTGCCGTCCATATCAGGGACTATAGTTGAAACCATACTCATCTCAAATTGAATCGAGCATCGGCTCAATCTGGGATGATCGTCTCAACCATCGGCGATGACTCTTTGCCCACTGTGAGAAAATGAGTTTGCTTATCCACATTGACCATCAAGTTGGTTATTCTGCCAGCCTCCACTAGAATAGCTCTATCAGTGCATTTTAAAACAAACTTTTTTATACGTGACATACTAATGACTTAAGCACAAAATAAAATTTCTACACAGAAAATTTCAATTAAAAAGCCATATTTTTTTGTTGGTCTTTTGACATGAAGTAGTTTTGTTGTAAGCTTTCCGAATAACCATCACTTGTGCATCTCTCAATTAACTATGTCCTAAACGGTAAATTTCACAATGTTTTGACGGAAGATTGGACTAAATTGAGCCAATATATTTTTTTATTTTATTTTATGTGTGTTTGTGGATTTTGTACCAAGATATATTTTTATGGATATATTTTCAAGGGAATCATTTGTCTAGTTCTGCCTTGAATTGATGAAACTAAATATATTCTTACAAAAAAAGACGTATAAAAATTTATACACACAAAATTTCGAAAAAATGAATTAATTCTATTTTGTGGATATTTGGATATTTGGATATGAATATATGTTTATGATAGTAAGCTTTCAAGATGGCTCGCATGTCTTTTTTTATTTATTTATTATTTTTGAAAAGCTACTAGATTAAAAGAGAGAACTAAGTAAGGGGAAAGTCCTCCCACCTAGCATTACAGTTGGATATAAGAGGGTTCCCAGGCCTAAATTTATTCCAAGTAAATCCTATATCATTGGATTGGAGGAACAATTTAGCACTGGTAGATATGTCTTGCCTTATAGGCATATTAAAGTTATTACATAATATTTCATTAAAATGCATAATTAAGTTTGTTATTGAATTGAGAATGGGGTTCCCAGAGTCTTGATTTCCGTTTTTCAGAAGTTTGATGAGTTACCGTCTCACGTTGTTGTCCTCTATCATGATGTGAAGCTATTTTCAATGCTTTCTCCTAGCTTTCACTAGTGCGGCCACCAACCCTACTGTTTGGGTTGTGTTTCTTCTCCTTGTGTTGGTGTAGATTCCTGCAATATCTAAAAAAATTCACTTGCATTAGTAATTTTTTTTACCGTAGCTGCCATTCCTTTATCCGTATGAAGGACCGAGTGAACTGTAATGTAGTATTTTTCATCTGGTAAGCACAGTTGCAAAGCATCTCTTTGTGCTTCATCTGGATTTTTCAGAAGGTTGATCTTAATCATCAGGTTTTCCTGATTCTTTATATGCTATTTTGTGAGAGCTATTGTTTTCCATGGATTTGGAGCAATTCCTTCAAAGCTGTTATGGCATTTTATTTTCCAGATATGCCAGCATGTTGTTGCGCATAATTCCGGGAAGTTTTGTGCATGAGAGTCGTCGAACCAATAAAGGAAGTAATCATGTACTACCCTAGTATTGAATTGAGGATGTTGGTTTATAGCTAGGCCAAACAAAATAGCTCTACTGAAACCACACTCGAAGAGGGTGTGTCTAATTGTTTTCTCCTCAAATCTTCACATCAAACAGGTTGTAGAAATGTCTTTGATTTTTTTATTTAGATTTTTATTAACCGGTAGAAAGTCATGGATGACTTTCCATATGAAAATATGGATTCTCTGTATAGTTCTAAGGTTCCGTATTTTGCCCCAAGTATTGGCATGGATATTAGTGGTTGTGCTGCTATCCGTAGGAGTAACTAAGAAGTTATACACCTTTTTCATAGAAATTTCCCCTTTGGGATTAGTTAACCAAACAAGATTATCATTTTCATCCCTACAATCATCCAAGATAATGTGTTTTACATTTTCAGCCGCATTTTGATCAAAAATCTGATCAATGAAATCACAGTTCATGTACCACCCCGTATTTTTAGCAGGGTGCATGCTAAAAGATACGCCATGGCCTGAGATGAAGCTTCATCCAAAGCTTCCGCAGCGTAAAAAAAAGGTGGATTGGATTAAGGCCAATACCGCGCCCAAATGGCGCATCGTCATGATGCATTAGGCCAGTTGGTAGGTGGCCTTGAGCTTACAGCGTAATCATTTCGCATTACGAAAAGTATTGGCCTTGAGCCAGTACCACACAATCATTGTGCATTAGGCCAGAGATGGCTAGCTGAACGAATGTTGCACAATCACTATGTGCAATCATTGCGACGGAACGCGATCATTGCGGATGAATAGTAAAAGTGTGACTTGGTGAATAATTTTTGATCCCCTTTCCATACTTGTAGAAATTCCATTAAGACATATATAAGGAGGGGTAGTTGGTTGAAGGTGAATATGCGGACTATGTACAGTAAAACATCTATAAAATAATAGGCTTGGGACCACCAAATCCTATTATTTTAAAGAGATATTACTTAATCGATAAAATAATAATTTATTATTTTATACATATAATAATAATATATTAATTTAAAAAAATTCTTTGGAAAAAACGAGATTTTCCATATTGAAAAAATAAAAATAAAAAATCTTAGGATAAATAACGAAATAAATTTTTAAAAGTGGAAAATATAGAAAAGGATGAAAAAACATTAACGGAAATATTTTTAAAGTAATAAATCTTACTAATTTCCATGAAAAAAGATTTGTATACAGATTTTTTTTGTAATTAACATAAATTTACAATTCAATTTAGTCACAAACAATACAAGCTTCTAAATCATTATAGGATGTCTTAAATCTCATCTCAAAAGTGTATCTCACAAATCAATCAACAACACAATACGTAAAGAGCTAAGTAAATATAAAAGGGATAATCCTTCTTGTATTCAAGCTGGTCTACAACACTGGAATTATTATTTTATATAATTTTTGGGACCTATTAATATTTAAGGGGAACTTTTGAAATGTATTATATTATAATTTTATCGAATTTATTATTTTAGCACTAAGGGCCCGAGTCGGGACTGGAAATTTTTATTATTTTAGCGAGACTATTATATTATCGAGTATTATTTTAAAAAGGTTTTACTGTACCAAGTAAGCTTCATAGCTTAGCCGGAAGAGTATAAATGATGCCTAAGGCTCATTTATAGTTGCGTAGCCTTTCGAAGAGAGAATTTGATGCATTGGCATCACTATGCCATGACGCGGACCCGATGATGCATAATCATTATGCATCTTGGCATAATGGCCTATATGGACCAGGCCATTACCATTTTTGCTAGGCCACAACCTTGCAAACGATTTGGTTTAAGTTTCTGTCCCTTCGTTGATGAACTAAGGTCTGTGCTTGATCCCTTTAGAGTAAGGAAGGGTACGTAGGAAGCCGCAATGAGTTACAGCATTGCCGGTCCAGCACGTTGTCGCTCATATCATCTAATTGTGAGATGATTGCGGCAGATTGGCCCCTCATATCATCTAAGCTCGGTAGCTCGATGCAAGAGATGATTGTGGTCAAGCTTGATGAGGCTTAGTTGCATGCAAACAAGTGTATGCGCATACTTCCTATAAAGCTACAAATAGCAAGTTATAGCCAGGCTAAAAACCCAAGTGTCGTAATTTAGCTCAAGAGGAGTCTATTTTGATGGGAAACGACCCAAAGATCAAGACATGCTGCCACATGGTCACCAGAATTTAGCCAAATTCCATCTTTTAGGGCCTCAAAAGGTTGTTTTTGCCGTTGTTAGAAAGTTTTTGGTTTTCTTAATAAACCCTTGGCGGCACAAGGGTAAGTTGGAACGGTGTGGAAGCTAAAATAGCTGCATCACGCTCCATGAGCATGCTTGCAAGGGACAATGGACGTGCATTTGCCTACCTTAAAGGCCCGGATCGTAGCTTCATCAGAGTGGCACATCGGGGAAGTTACGGCCTGCGGGGAAACCCGCCAAAGGCATAATTTTTCGGTCCATCACAGTTTCATTCACCCGTCTCACGGTTGGTTAGTTCGCTGACTTTTATTAAAGTGTTTTGGATTTCGGGTTTAATATCTTCTTTGTTGATTCCTTTCGGATGGTTAACTGGAATCCAGTTATGACCCCATATGTTAATGGACCCTCCATTACCTATTCTCCAGATAACATGCTTTTGAATTAGTTTAAGACCTTTCCATAGGCATTTTTATAGCCAAGAGATATTTCGTGGTGGTTTTTCATTGGTTAACAGAAGAGGAGAGATATTTTTGAAGTACCTTGCCTTCATAATTTTTCCTCCTAGGCTCTGCTGGTTGTGTAAAATTCTCTACACAACTTTAGAAATCATAGCCAGATTAAATTCAACATACATTTTAAACCCCATACCCCATAGACACTTAGAGAGGCAAATAAGAGACCATTTTTTTTGGGAAAAAACCCTTAGTATTTCCTTCCTTATGACCCCAAAAGAAGGCCCTGTTCAGGGCATCCATTTTCTTGGTGATGTTTTTAGGAATAATGAAGCAAGTCATCTGATAAGTTGCTAGAGTGTCTGAAACATGTCTAATCATAACAGCCTTTCCTCCAGGTGTTAAATTTTTGCCCCTCCTACCAGGAAGTCTACCTTTTAAGCTTTCTTGAGTGTAGCTAAAACACTATGTTTTGGATCTATGGGTGAACAAAGGTAGCATTAAGTACCTATCCTCAAGTTTGATTCTTCCCACCTTCAAAATATCAATTATCTCCCTTGCCTCTCTGTTTTCCACACTTTTTCCAAAGAAAATTCCAGATTTTTGATAGTTTATGAGTTGACCCGAAGCACTACTAAAGGAATCCAATATGGAGATTAGTTTTTTATATTATTTTATTGTGGATCTGGAAAAAATGATGCATTCGTCGGCAAATAGGAGATGTGATATAGGGGGGGGGGCATCTCTAGCCACTTTGATACCATGGATATTACCTTTATCTTCCTCATTTTTGAGACTCTCGAAATATCTTCCATACACAGTATGAAAAGGTATGATGAAAGAGGATCGCCTTGACAAATGCCTCTAGATGGTTTAAAAAATGAGGTTGGAGAGCTATTCAGAAGAACAATTGAAGAGGTTATGCCAATGCACTGGGAGATTAAAGAGCACAAATGATCACTAAAACCTAGTTTTTTTAGTGTAAGGTCTAGGAATTTCCATTCAACTATGTCGAAAGCTTTCGACATATCAATTTTCATCCCCATACAACCCTTTTGCAGTTTTTTCCTACTTCTCATAGTGTGTATTATCTCATGGGCTATCATAACATTGCCTGCTATTTGTCTTCCAGAGACGAAAGCAGATTGGAAAGGTGAGACAAGTTTTCCTAGAAGAGGTTTGAGTCTATTTTCCAGGGTCTTGGAGATGATCTTATAGATGGTGTTGCACAAAGAGATTGGTCTGAAGTCTCCAGATCAGGTAAGAAATTTTATTTTTGGAATTAAGGTGATGAAAGTAGCATTCAGCTCTCTAAGAAGAAATCTATTTTCAAAGAAATCAACTATGGTGGACACAATTTCATTTTTCATTAGGTTCTAGTTTTTTTGAAAGAAAATCGTCGGGAAACCATCAGGTCCCGGTGCTTTGTTTGGATGCATACCAAATAACACGAATTTTATCTCCTCACCATTTTTCAAGTTCAAAGTTAGGTGGATGATTGTTTGGGAGTTATCTGGTTGCTTTCTTATGTTTTTTTCAAACTCAATGGATTTGTTGATTTTCCTAATGTGATGCTGGATATTTCCGAGGTCTCTATTCCAAATTTTAACCATCTTTTTGACATTCTTCAACTTAGTTATCAAGGAGTAAGCTGGAGTCCCTTGGATTTCTAATTCCAACCTTGTTCAATTACCTCAAAAAACTAAGGGTCTTCTAGAAAAAATCAAAGAATTTAAAATGTTTTGAGCCATCTTTCTAGATTGGGTTTGTTTTTAAAAGGATTGGGCTATAATCTGAAGCTATAGGAGGCAAGTGGTATAGGTTGGCCGAGGTAAAACAGGTTAACCAGAGATCAATAACGAGGTCTTTATCTATTCTAGCTTCGATAAATTGATTTCCAGATCTCTTATTTGACCAGGTGAAGGGGTATCATACAAAACCTATGTCTATCAGATTAGCTGAGTTGATTAGATTGTTAAAAAAGAAACTCTCATTCTGGTTTAGTTGGGTACCCCCTCTTTTTTCCTCCGAATGGAGCACAAATTTTAAATCTCCTATTTTTTTTTTTTGAGAATGAAAAGGTTATATTAAAAGAAAAATAACCAAATACAAAACTAGTCACAACAGACCAGGTTACATATGAAGAACAATTTCCCAGTTTTGCATTATTAGCGTACTGTCCAAAGAACGAAAAGTATCTTTCTCACAACACCAGAGAATGAGAGTCTGTTTAGTGTGCATGATTATCTCATAAACCGATTTATGCCTCCCTCCAAAAACTCTACTATTTCTTTCCTCCCAAACGTTCCAGATCAGCGCAAAATGCATGATTTTCCACAAATCTTTGCATCTGCCATTAAGAGCATTCCATTCCCACGCTTCAAAAAGATTCAGGACTGTACCCGGAAGTGGCCAGTCAATATGAAACGCCTTTATAAAGTAATCCCATACTTTGAAAGTTGTAGGGAAATGAATGAATAAATGGTCCGTTGTTTCATCCACCATGTTGCACATTACGCAAATAGCACTTTCTACATCCACCCCTCTGTGCATCAACACATCTCTTGTAGGCAAAGAGTTGTTGAAAGCAGCCCACAAAATAAAGCTAACTTTTGAAGGAATGATATTCCTCCATAAGAATTTAATAAAGTTACAATTCTCCATCGTACCTGCCAAGACATCATAACAAGATTTTGTTGAAAAATTACCATCAAAAAGTTGAACCCCATCTTCCCCATCAACCAAAACAGGGACTGGTCCCAAATCTCTTGTCAACAAGTCCCATTCGAGTTTTTCATTTGCGTTCAATTGATGTCTAAACCTCCCAGTCCATCTTCCTTCCACAATCATGTCTGCTATTGAGGCTTGTTTATTACGACAAGCATTAAAGATTACTGGGAAAAGTTGTTTAAGACACCCATTAACCAGCCATTTATCATGCCAGAAACGAATCCCTTTACCATTTCTTATCTGAAAAGTCATAGAATCTTGCACTTCTGGAACCATTCTAGAAACATTTCTCCATAAGCTTTTGCCTTGAACTGCTCCATCATCTGTTGGGAGAATAATATCTTCTGAAACTTTCATCTTCTGCTGAACTAACCTTCTCCAAAGAGCTTGTTTATTTTTTGAGTATTTCCAGACCCATTTAGTCAATAAAGACTTATTGATCAACCTCAAACTTTTTATACCTAAACCACCACACTGCTTTGGTCTGCAAATCTTTTTCCATCCCACCCAAGCCATCTTTCTTCTATCTTGATTTCCCCCCCATAAGAAGTTTCTCATTAGTGCCACCATCTTGTTTTCAACACACACAGGTAAATTGAATAGAGACAGATAATAAATAGGGAGACTAGAGAGGCAATGCTTGATAAGTACCAGTCTTCCTGCTTTGTTTAAGTACTTCCTCTTCCAAGTAGACAGCTTCCGCTCCATCTTCTCTAAAACTGAGTCCCAAATTGAGGTACTTCTTGAGCTTACGCCAATAGGGAGACCAAGGTATTTTATAGGCAGCTTTTCTGTCTTGCAACCAAGTTCTTTTGCAAGCACTTCAATGACATTATCTGCACCCACACTAACCATGGTACTTTTTTCAAGATTTAGTCTCATACCTGTAAGGGATTCAAAGACTGAAAGAATAATGAAAAGTCTTGTTACTTCAGCCGGATCAGCATTCAAAAAAAATGAGAGTATCGTCAGCAAACTGGAGATGAGAAATGATTGTCCCAGTATCAGCCACTTTAAAGCCACTAATTTGTCCTCTCTCAACTGCATCAATCATAAGTTTTGAAAGAATCTCTACCACAAGAAGGAAGAGATAAGGAGATAGTGAATCTCCCTGTCTAAGACCTTTACCTGGTTTGAACTTCTCAGTTGAGTTTCCATTCACAAGAACAGAAAGATGAGTTGAAAAAACACACCATTTAATCCAACCAATCCACTTCTCGCCAAAACCATGCTTATGAAGAATACAAAAAAGGGCCTGCCAGTTAATGTTATCAAAAGCCTTTTCCATATCTACTTTACACAAAACTCCTGGCGACTTAGACTTCAACCTCGCTATCCACACATTCATTGGAAATCAAGACACCCTCCTTAATTTGTCTATCATTAATGAAAGCTCCCTGAAAATCTGAGATAAGAGAAGGCATTACAGTTTTTAATCTCTCAGCAAGAAGCTTAGAGATGATTTTGTAAGCACTTCCAATTAAGCTTAGAGGTCTGAAATCTTTAGGAGTGCAAGAGTCTTCTTTTTTTGGAATTAGAGTAATAAAAGAACAATTTAGTCTCCAATCTAGAGAACCAAACCTGCTATTATGATCCATGGTATCTCAACATACTTTGCAAAATCTCGGAAGGGTTCCAAGGATTGAAGTTTTTTAGCTTTATTTTTTGTTGCCATAGATACAGGATAACATCCATTGGTGGTTTTTTGCTACCTCATGGACTAAGGCGTTGATTTGGTTATCCTGAGCACTGAGGATGTCAATTTTGATATTGTCATTCTAGGCTAGGGCAAGACCACCAGCAGTCCCGATGACTCCTGTTGGATTAACTATCTCAGCATTTGAGAATTTCAAGCTTTTTAGAGTCTTTTCCACTCTAGAACTATTTTGTTTGGTTTCAGAGATAAAAAGAACACCAGGATGGTATTCTTTAATAAGATTAGAGAGATGATTTTTGGTGAATGGTTTACCTAACCCCTGAAGATTCCAAGCAAGGATGTTAAGAGACATATTTTCTCTAGAGAATGAGGGATAATGATGGTGATTATTTAAGAGATTATCCAAACTTGGTTGAGGCCAAGGACTATAGACTAATTCCTCATACTTTATGTGTGTGTTTAGGGACATCTTATAATCTAGACAAACGCTCAGGATTCTAATATACTTTATGGCTTTGCACTCTAAAGGGGATCCATGTCCAAAGATGATTCTTTTATTTTCATAACAACACTTTACTTTTTGATTTTTTATCAAGCATTAAGTCAACCAAATAATCTTTGTGTGGGTTGATAGTGTGTGAAGACAAAATCCCAGACTAACAAACACAGAAGAAGACTTTAGAAAATGTAATGGTTTTAAAGATTTTGAGAGTACCTGATCCTCCCCAGTACAGCCATCATTGTCACCATTTGTTTTTCGATCCTGAGCGCTATTGTTGTCCATATAATGAGCTTACTTTTCTGCACCATCTGCTCCGGAAGTTTGTTCGGTATCACCAGTTGGCACCACTAGGTTCTCAGGTAAAATTGGGTGGTAAGGAGGTGTTGAGAGGGCAGTTTGAAAGTGTCTGAGATAATGAGAGGTGGAACAAAAACTTCTTTTTGGTTCTGAATTTTGCCATTGAAAGTTGATACATCACTTTTATTTGAGAGATTTTGAGTGTTGAACGAGAATTGAGGTTGAATAATGGAAGGGTTGTTTGGGCTGTGGATCTCCGTCTTGCCGTAGTATTGGTGTGGAGGGATTAGGCAGTCTGATTGTGTACTTTTCCCTTTTTTTATTTATTTAGATTTCCTTTTCTCCTCTCCTTTTTTCTTCTGTGGTTTCTGAGTTCCAAGAAGACTTTGAATATTTTTTTCTCAATAACATAGCTTCCAATCGATTTTTCCTGGCTTTAGCTTGAGTTGTTTTTGCTTTTCCCGCTTGGGATTTATTTGCTTTTTCCATCTGGTTGATAACTACTCCTTTAGAATTTACTACTGAGATCTGGTTTGTGATTTCTTCAGAGATCATGATAGGTGTTTTGTTCAGATCCATCCCATGTCTTGATAGTTCTTCTTCTAGCAGGATATTAAGTATCTTTCCTTTGTATAATTTGAGTTTCACTCCACCCCCCAAAGATTTCAGAGAGTTGGGTATCTGAAAAATTCCTTCACTAATTTATGTTACTTTGACGATTTGCAGATTTTTTGTTCCTTCAAATTCCTCATCCCGAGTCATAGCCGATTTTCCTTTGAGAGAGTTTGAGATTTGATTCATTGGTGAATCTGCTATTATAGCAAGACAAGATGATAAAGGCACTATCTGGGGTTGCCCGGAATCTGAAGGGATTACCAGCTGGTTATTTTCATCGATAGTCATATAATTATTGGATGAATTTTCCATGTTATCATCCCATAGTCTCTTGGATGAAGTTGAGCTTAAAGACACCATACTTTTTTGAGGGCTTATAAAAGCGCAGTTCAAATCTTCATCCGAGACAGTGAGACTAAATCCCGGAGGTATTGCAGGCACTTCCAGGTTCTAAGGAGTAATGAAAGCATGACTGATGAGGTCCCTTGAGTCATAGACTCTCAACGGAGCTTGCTGTAAAGAAGATGAGTTCTCTGCTCCAAAATCTTCATACTGCATCTGATCATTTGCCTGAGTTATATCCACTTCATCTTTATGTTCTGGTTCTAGGAGAATGTTTGGGAAGTCATCGTAACTTGGAGCTCTGCATTTTTCTTTTGGATGGTTTATTTTTCTGCATATTTTGCAGAAGGATCGAGGTAAAGGATCATAATATAGCATGACTTCAAAGACATCATGTTCTCCCAGCACCAGATCGAAAGTTGGATTCAAACGTTCATTTAGATCCATTTGGACGAGGCATCTAATGAAGGGGCGGGCATGGTTACAGTCTTGTGGAAGTTCTTTTTGAATAAAAGTTCCAATTCAGTTTGTTATCATTTGTGGTATTCCTTCGCCAAAAAACTCCACAGGTAAGTTTAGGTAGCTAACCCAAATATTAACCAGGATCATATCAATCATTGATGGAGGGATTGCAAATTGATACGCTTTTACCACCAGTAACCAAGCATCATATTTTATCGGAGAATAACTGATTTCTCTTTGGACGTTTGCTCGAGACCACAGCTCAATGGTGAATTTGTTTGGTTCAGTCGAACCACTCACAAGAGTAGCTATAGGTTGATATGCCAAAACCCAGAGGAACTGAATCATTTCCATAATGTTCAACTTGAAGGGGCAGAAGATTCTTGCTACAATCATAAGGTCGGTGTTATTTCTGCACCGTGAGACCATTTCTGGTCTTAGGACAAGGGATATGGTCATCGATAGTTGAGTGTTCATTATATCGACGAGTTCAGTTTCTCTATTATCATTTGGTGTCTGTTCAGAGATGGAATTCATTGTTGGAGTATTCAGGCAGGGAAGACGGTGAGCAGATGTATTGAAAAAACTGATTAGTATCCCCCACATATTAGCCAAAAATTCAAATAGCCAAATTCTGGCTAACCACTTCTTTACTTTTTTTAACCAACCAGCTCTCAGTAATTGCAGTGGTGGTTTGCAATAAATTTTGAGAGGAGTCTTTACTATGGTTGATGATGGCAAAGGGATATGAGGAAAAAGGGGGGAAGGGATAAGGAGCAAAAAAAAAAAAAAAAAAGAAGGAAATGAAAGAAATGAGAAAACTGGGTGCCAATAGTAATACCTGAAAAACACCAAAGCACACTTAGCAGATAAACAAAAGCTCGGAAAATATTTAGCGACTTACCTTCAGGTTAAGCTCCGGTGACGGATGCTGCTGGGGAGGATCAGAGGATAAATTAGTTCATGAATCTGTAAAGAAAGGGATCAAAAGAAATTGAAATAAGGGGTATAATTTTGGGGAAGATGAAAGGGATTGTGAAAAATTGATCGAGAAATGGATGACGTCATATGACGAGGGGAGAGCTCGCTTTCCTTAGAGCATTTCCTATGGAATGAACAAACTCAAAGTTTGTTCATTTTGATCCCACTATGGAATGAACAAACCAAGAAAATGGATGCTCAAATGGCCTGATCTGTTCATTTGAACATCAAGACACTCCACCAGGCGCGCGCGCCATCACTAGCAACTCAGGCGACAGCCATCATGACGCGGAGATATCCTGGATGTCGCCTCTCACATATTCTCTCTCCAAAACTTAATTATTATAATTATGATTTATTTTTATTATTTATTTTATTAGTTAAATAATCTGTGGGACCAAACTCTTATTAGTTTATATAAATAAAATGATTAGTGAGACCCAACTCTTATTAGTTTATGTTAATAAAATCAATAATGGGGTCCTAAAATATCAGATTTGTTCATTTTGACTTGTTTTCTATAGTGGAGAATACAGTTTGTTCATCCACGTAGATGAACAAATTTTGATATTTGGCCATAGCCATAGGAATTGCCCTTATCTTCTACTCCTTTGAGGTAGTTGTGGTGAGAGTGTGTGTTGCATGTCCATTTCTGATTTCAGTTGAAGCACACGGAAGTTTTCGGCTTTTATGTCCCATTTTCTTATTTTGTGATGAATTGTTGACATAATATGTTTATATATATTTCCAAAAGTCTCCATTTGTCAATCATCATACATCTCTCTCCATGAATACTACCATTCTATTGCAAATGATTTATGACGACTAGAGAAATGCCAGGGTACATTCTACATCGGAAACAGATACAGTTAACCATACAGATCAATCCAGTAAGGACACTATGCTTGCGCCAACTCCTCATTTCTACTCTTTGCTATTTTTGCAACTTTTATCTGCTTAGATCTAATTCCCGTGGGAAATTAGTTAACTAATAATATTTGACTTTACATTTTTTTTTTTTTTTTTTTTGTGAAACGGAGAGAGTATGTTATAAGGAAGTGTAATCGTGGGTGCTTCAGCCATAAAACATTTGAATTTTAACTTAAACTGAAATGAGATTCACGTCATAAAACGCCCTTATAGCTCAGTGGTAGAGCGTCAGTCTTGTAAACTGAAGGTCCGCAGTTCAATCCTGCGTGAGGGCATTTCATTTTTGTTCCATGTTATGGGTAAACTAAAATGTTTTTCTTTCTGGAGCTTTACACTTTTTTTTTTTTTTTTACATATGTACACTCTAATTGGATGGGTTCTCGCTTTAAAAGATCACATCATTCAAGACAATCAGAGACTACTACTATCTTTTACTACTTGGGACTGTTTTGATGCTACTAAAATGTGTAGTAAGTTTGCTGACAACCTTGCTGCTAAGTTGTATATGTAAGTCTAAAATTTACCAATTTGCTCATATTTGGGTTATCCTTCCAGTTTAGACCGAATAAATTCGATCGGGTCCACATAATATCAAGGTACCCAGGAAAACTGAACAAACAAAAGAAAAATGACACTTTGACAACAAACAATCACTGCAAAGGTAATTCAGCAAGACTAAATATCATCATGTCAAATTCAGTTGTGAATAGCATCTGTCTATGGGTCATATGGAGGAGACTCGTCAGATACTTGCCGATGAAAAAACGATTGCAGGGAACATTGTTCTATATCCCCTAAGCTTGAAATTGCAGAACGATTACTATTCCCTGCATAAGAAAAAAAAAAAAAGGTAGAAAGTTACTCTACTCAGATTTGAGCAAGATATCAGCATCCTCAGAGGCTCTTGGATATGCGAGTAACTTCTCATGGAATTTCTTCAACACTTCTTGCTTAGAAGATTTGCAATAGGTGAGAATCATTTTTTCTAAGGCTACGGCATTCGTCAGCAAAAACTCTAGAAACTTCAGCTCATTTAAACATCCTTCGATACCTCGAATCTCAGCGAACTTTAAGTGATCTATCATGCATGGCAACAACAACCATTCTTCCCTGTTGTTTCCCACGATTCCTGAATCATATGTTGTTACCTAGATAGCAACCAAAAAATGGTATATTTTAGAACTCACACCCTTAAAGCTCTCGCATTGTTTAAGGGAAAAAAGGCTTACAAAAGACACTGAATTTGAAAAATACCTCGTCAAAATCTAGGCAACCTCCTTTGCGACATCGGTCACCAAACAGGCTCTAACATTGATTAAAAGTAGGGGATTTTAATAAAATGACACACTTCCGATTAGGTGTTCAAGAAAATGCCACCGTTTTTTTCAGAGTTTATTAAATGCCACACTCTTGACTTTTTCCATCCAAAAAACTGTTGACATCAGTTAGTGCCTACCTCGCATAGAATCAGCCCTAGTAAAAGACATTTAAGCCCCAAATCAATTAACTGAGACCGATTCCGATCAACTTAGCAAGGTGAGTCATTTCCGAGTTTGGTTGCGAGTAAGTGCCGAGTGAAATCAGAACTAACTGGTGTATTTTTTCTTCCCCAATTAATACCTAAGTAACCCAACTTTAGTATTAGATTGTCTTAGATTTGGTTGTGAACTTGTTACAAACATGTTGTATTCGTCTGGCAGTAAATGTATATGAACTCAACGGGGACTTTTATCAAACAGGATGTGTGCATGATGATGTTCAGCAAGAGATGCAGTCTTGCTCATGTTTTAAGACTCCTTTTTAACCAATCTTCCCTGAAAATTCAAATAGCATAGAGACCCAACAATCTAAACATACATAAACTTTATAATATCACCAATCTACGCCATTCATCTCACAAAATTAACGGTAGTATGGCTCCTCTTCTCGATTGTTTTCACGGCAACATAATCTACTTAATTTGAACTGATTTTTGAGTTTAGACTTTAACAAAATCTGAAGCGAATTCGAACCCTTGTCTTGTATTCAGAAAACATCTATTCCTCCTTCTCATGTTTAGCAATTTCTTTTATTGTTTCTATAGAAAATATTCCCAAATGGATTCGTAAAACCAAATCAAGTTGAATCAACTGAATGATGAATCATCAATCAATGTAAAATTACAAATACCCAATTATACACCCTAAATGATTGATTCAAATTCAATCAAACAGAAAAAAGATGAATTAGAACCAACCCATAATATCAAATTGACAGGATTTACTGTCGATGACCAAGTTTGTTTGTACAAAACCATTATTCTTACTCCCTTACGTCTCTTCTCTTCAATCAATCTTCTAATTAAATCATCTACCAGATCTATCATTCAAACATATAAGGGGATTTTAATATTTTCTTCTAATATTTTCCGATCTCCAAACCTCAAAATTATCACTCAGAATCGCTGGGAATGAAGAACAATGAGAGGAGGAGAAGAAAGAGGACGAAGAAGAGAAAATAAAATCTCGACCGGGTTTGGATAAAACCAAAGTATAAGGTTAGTTAGGTAATTATGCTATATGTTTTTGACTTTTTCAATAGAAATTGACTTATCAAGTGGGCCTTAACAGAATACTTAACTTGTGTGGCATTTAATAAACTCTGGAAAAAACGGTGGCATTTTCTTGAACACCTAATTAGAAGTGTGGCATTTTATTAAAATTCCCTTAAAAGTAAATAGCTTTGTCACGACCTGAAGGTTGATGTAAATTACTTGAAGTGATCACAAAATAGAAACAGTGAGAGTTATTACCTTGTCTAATAATAAAATGGAGAGGGATTCTATGCGAGGAGAAATCCTTAGCAAATACGTTATCGAGTGCAAGCAACCCCCTGTCAGCCAGGTCCGTAGCTTCAATGTTCGCAGATTATCATAAAGTTGACGAGGCCGACTACCTAGCATATCAGGAGCTCCGCTTAAAGCCTTCAAATGCATAAGAAAACATATAAGAGAAAACTGATCAGGATAGCACTATTGCACCCATGTAATAAGAGAGAAAATGTATGTCGTACAGTGGTGCCAAATTAGTGAAGCCACCAGGTTTATGCAACTACGTATGGCTAGACTCATTTGTCTACCAAGTGCCATTGACAGCAAATCACAAAGTACACAATGATGCAAATACCTAAATGATGGAATAAGAACCATGATACTAGTTGATGTCTTAACAATTTGGAGCGGTTTGCATCACACCTGCATGAGGTTATTACCCCTCTGTAATAAGTTGAATCAACCATGAGAAGGGTATGAACCCTGATTAACAGGGGTACAACAAAAGCATGTGAATATTATAATCTATTATAAAGAGCGATGCATAGGTAGGCAGAGAAGTGTATGGACCCTGACTAACAGGGGTACAACAAAAGCATATGCATTAATCATGGAGCAGAGAATGTAAGGTAACTGCATACCTTCAGAACATATTCATATAGCCTTAAATCTTTCACGTTATGTAAGCCTCCCAACAGTTTCATTGTTTTGTTGGCATACAAGTCTTTCTTCTCTGCAGGAATGTCCCAATCTTCTATTGAAACACATTCTTCAGTTCCGCACGTGAATATATCTGCACTGGTTAGAGAAGCAAGATTCTCTAGAGTATAATCACTTGATATGCAGCCAACAAGTTTGAGGTGTGTAAGATTCGGAGCACATAGTTGAATATTATCATTGTTTTCACTTCCAGAATATGCAAAATGTTTGAGTAGTGGCAAGGAAACAATGAGATTCATATTAGGAAATTCACAACACAGTTCCAGAGACTCAAGAGCAGGGAAACTTGAGAAGAACTCAGTCACCAAATTCTCATCATCAAACACTAGAGACTCGAGATTGAGACGCAATGATTTCAGCCGAGGTAAACTAACTGATACAGGTAAGATAGCCTTCTTTCTGTCTTCATTCCATCGATATGGATCCAAGACCAACTCCAACTTTAGCAGCGATTCACAAGTAGTCAAGCAAGTAGGGATCTCAAAATCACCTCTAAATCTAATGTTTTAAATGTCAATACATATCTCTTGAACATTCAGACTTACAGCAGACGTGATCCATCTATAAACATGATCAGAACTGAGATGACGAATGTGTATCTCCCTGCTACAAAGTTGAAACCGTTGAATACTACGAGAGCGGTCACGCAGACTGAATACCTTGTCTACAAAAGGTATTAAAGCATTTCCTGTTGGACTAATTCCACGTGCTGCACGCCAGTGCACCTGGGAGCTAAAGTTTAGTGTTGGCAAAGATTTCCAGACATACCTCCATCTTTTGGCCAAAACACAAGTCTGGACAGCATATTTCATATCATTGAATGATAAAATGTGATGTATGAGGGAGTCAGGGAGATTACTGAATCTGTATTCATTTGATAAGTTTCCAATTTCAGCCATGGTTATAAATTTCAAACAAAAAAAAAACCCTAAATCAGTGTAGTTTTGACCCCTAAGGCTGAGGAAAGTACTTTTCAGAACCCTAGAATGAAGTATTTCCAGATATTTGAAACTAGTGGATTGCCCGTGCCATAATGGCACAGGGACAGAAGGGGTGCTGGTGCTCTAATGGTGTACCGGGAACGATTATTACAGAGCTTATCTTCATGGAACACTATTGTTTACCGACAATTTTCTCCCTGCACAAAATTGTAATTCAATTAGCAAGGTCATAATATATAGGTTCTCATGCACGAATGAGAGTATTGAAATCTATATAAAAATTGAGGAACATGAACTGAGGTGGGATGCCATATTAAAGACACGAAAATGCTTGCAACTGCAAGTGGAAGTTAAGGTGCATGATGGTTCAACAATTAATGTCTAATGCATATGTATGCAAGACTGTTTAACATCAGCATTATTAAGGAGGCAACTATTAGTGAAATGCATACGAATACAGGATGGCATTTGATTTTAAATGCAATGTGTACCCAGCTGAGTGTATCAGTTTCTTAGAGTCTGAAATATCATTCTCGAGACACTCATCTAAATCAGGGTGAAGTCTATATGCTTGAAGGGCCAACTTTCTCATCAAGTAGCTGCTTGTATGCACCTGTGATGACTGTCAGGTGGCTTTCATTAAGTCGGTTTGGAATACTGTGCTGCCTGCAAAAGTTTTTTTTTCTTCATGTGGTCGAGTATGCTGGATTGTTCATGTTTAGTGTGGAGTTACCTGATCTCTTGGTCGAAGCTGGGTATCATCAAGAGATTTAAAGCTTGGGTTGCAGGGAGTTTCCGTGTGGGCCATTTAAATATAGAAACTATGTAGCAATGAACCAACACTATGGGAAACGTAGATACACAAATGAACTATGTATACTTAGAAGAACCAAATCATATTTAGCTGGATTTATCCAAAAATACCATCCCCACAAATTTAAACGCCGATATTCATATAAAATTTCAAATTTTAGCTTCAGTTTAAGTTTCTCATTTCTAGCACACTTCCCAGGCTCGCAACCATGCCTAACAACATACGAACTGAATTTCACATTTTCAATAAAAAAAAAAAATATGAACTAATCAAATTTTAACACAATCCCATTCCAATTTAGAGAGGTAAAGCATAAACTGTAATTAGCATCCTAAGAAGCACTGAAACTCAATTTATTCCTTGCCAACATTTGGATTCTCAACATTTAATTAGCATCCCTAACTGAAGCTCAGTCGAATCAATTGAATGAAACCCTGACTCTAGATCAACTGAGCATAACATAACCCAAAAAGTCAAACTTAAAATTCCATAACTCAAGCTCAATTGAATCCAAGAAATCAAAGCAAAACTGAAATCCTAACTGCACCTTGACTACCACCATTAATGAACCTTAAAAATCAAACCTAGAAAAAACCCTGAGTGAATTCGTATAGATGAACTAACGAACGAAATACAATAAATAAGAAAACCAAGTTCAGCTGTGCGCAAAACTGTTCTACGAAGACGAAATCCAAAATTTTGACCTCAAAATGTTATTCTCTGGAAACCATTGTAAAGTGATGATGATTTTGGGAGAATAACAAAGATGAATGGTGATTTTGGGAGATTATTCTCAGGAAAACGTGGTAGGTGATGAAGATGAAGAAGAGATTATTCGAAATCGAGGGAGAAAGAAGAGATGAAGATGAAGGAGGAGGAAATTTCGATGGAGAAGAAAGGAATCTAGGGTTTTATGCTCTGAAACAAGAGAACTGAAATGATTTTGTTGTATTTGCCCCGGGGTTTGTTAAAAATCACGCCATTTTCAGTGTTGATGGAAAACACGGAGGGGTATTTTAAGTCTATTTTACCCTTGAGTTTGTAATTATTTATACCAGTTTCTTTGGTACTTACAAAGATGGAGGGACAATTTTGTCATTTCAAATGGGACACCAAAATTTTGGTTTTTTTTTTTTTTAAAGCATTTTAGTTACCAATACCAAACAAATCATTTTCCTTTATATTATAGATTGAAATGCAGGGGATGAAGGTTAAGTTCAGTGAATCAGAGGTCAAAAGGTTCCGAGATGAAATGAATTTTTTTTCAACGTATATGTGAAGTACAATGAAAATTGATGCGTGGGTTTGAAAAACTTACACCTTTTGACTATCCATGAAGTTTTTTTTCTCTCGATTTTTCAACTTCGATGAAGAAAAAAAAAATCCAATTAGGTCACTGAGTTGTCTTCTTCTTCCTCTAAAAATACCAGATCGTCTTCAAATCACCATACATGACATTCTTTTCACTCGATTTCACAGCCTTCCTCTCGAGTTTTCTTCTCTCCTTTCTCCATTTTTTTTCAAGTTTTTCTCTGTGTCTTCAGTTCTTGTCGACGAAAGTGATAAGCGGTGATATATCTTCAGACGAGGTTTTGACTGGTCAACTTGAGAAGTTGTCTGTACTTCGCCGAATTACGATACTCAATTTTTTTTTTTGGGGCGCAGATCCCGATTCAGTTAGTGAAAACCGGACATATTCCTAATTTTTCCTTATATAAACGTGACGTTTCGTTTCTTTTCTCCTGGATAGAAGATTACATCCAATTCCAATCAATCTGGGCATTTGAGAATAGTCAGAAAAATGAAAAAAAAAGCTTATTTTCCTTTTAGGTTTTACCAGGTAACACGAGAGGTGTACGCCAGCCAATACTGAGGGCAGTGGGTGCAGAAAATCGATTTCCACAAATATTTTTCGTTTATTGAATTCTTGGATCCAAGGGTTATTAATGGCTGCTTAAGGATTTTTATGCACCCACTGATGGGTTGCTTAAGGATTCTTCCATGGTAGAATATTTTTGGGCTTCTTCTAAGTTTGGTTCCATGGATCGGTCTTCTGTTTTAGGTAAACAACAATTATATGTTATAGTTGCAGATCCAACGGGTCTCGCGATTCTTCTATTGTGGTTGGTGAAAGAGTCATGGTGGTTGAGATATTGATGTTGCTCCTGAAATCAAATGGTGTGAAAGTTTAGTTGTTGGCTATTTTTTGGTAAACATCTCCCCGTCATGCTTGTCCAGAAATCTGTTCAAAAAGCTTGGAAGCTCAAAGGTAATTTTAATATGACTATTCATGGTGGTGGTGTTCATGTATTTGAATTTGATAACGAGGAAGATATAATTTCAGCCCTTGAACATGGGTCTTGGTGCATTGTTGATCACCTTATTTTGGTTAGAGCTTGGACTCCTCTCGTACAAAGAGAGATTGCAGAAATGAAAACTCTGCCAGTGTGGGTGAAACTTTTTAAAGTTCCTTTTCATATGTGGCGTGCTAAAGGTTTGGCCATTATTGCTAGTTATCTAAGTAAGCCTTTAATGTATGATAAAATCACTCCATGTAGACAAAAAATGAGTTATGCTCGTGTGTGTGTGTTGAAATTCATACTCAATGTGAATTCCATTCTATGATTCCAATTATTCTTGGTGGTATAAGAGTTGAATCCCTCTTGGATACCTCCAAGGTGATTTTTTTGTTGTATTTTTGGTCTTTCTATAGCAAGATGTAGAAAGAATCCTAGGGATCCTATTGTGGTGAGCAATCCTACAGTGTTCCTATTTCTAAAAATGTCCCTACTGAAGTATGGACTAAGAAATAAAGGACCAGGAGTGAAAATTTTAAGAAGGTGGATGATACTTTAGATACTTCTTCTGCTTCAGGTGACGAGATGGTTATGGAAGATGTCTCTAGAAATGTAGTCAATATCGGATTTCGGGTTGTCTCGGTCGAAACCGAGACATTGATACGACTTTGTATCGGGAAGATTTCGGTTTCAAATTTTATAGCTATATAATTTATATAGTAACCATTTTTCATAAATTTCATATGTTGAGATATATTAAATATCATCGATTGCACCACGATTTATAAGGGACGATACCTACATTACTAAGGGCTGATACCATCTCAAGATATTAAGCGATTCTGGCCGTTGGATCGGATAAATGGTATCAGCCCCCAGTAATATTGGTATCAGCCCTTATAAATCATGGATTGCACAACTTAATGATATAACATCAATAGTCCAGTAACAATTCAAAGTACTTAATAATATCCAGGAATATCAAGGACATCGTACATACTGCTGTAGATGGTGGATTTTCGACAAAGAGTAAAATTATAAAACTATACTCCAGATTCGGCAACCGGATGAGTATTGAGGCCCATGTATCTCATTAAATCATGAAAGCTCATGCCATGAATCTCTGACTGAGAAGGCTGTCTCTCAGAGTACATGTAGATGTGTAGCCTCTCAGCTGAGACCACGACACATCTCATGAATACTGAGCAATTTCAGTAATTACTCCGGATCCGGAAATCGGATGAGTATTGAGACTCATGTCTCTCAATAAAGCATGAAAGCTCATTCCATAACCTCTGATGGAGAAAGTCTCTCAGAGAAGATATAGATGTGTAGTCTCCCAGCTGAGACCACGTCACATCTCAAACTGTATAGAATCGAATGATTGGGAGGCTCCTAGACAGCATGCCTGCTAGTATAGAGCGACAACGTCTTCAGGATGCAACCAGGTTTTCCCTGACTATACAAGAGGAATATGACACTCCAGCAAGTTCATATTGCTCAATCCTCAGAATAATTAATGCTCCTAGATAGAAAGCCCTGCTAGTATAGAGCCATCAGTTAATTATCTTTAATCGTCTGAATATCCAGCAATATTAAACGAGCCATCAGTTAATCGCCTGAATATCCAGCAATATTCTACGATTCTTCGTTATATTTCGTCATTTCAATTCGTGGTTCTTCCCAGCAGAATTCCACGGGTTAGTGATAAATATTCAACGAAACAGGCATCTAAGCATCGAATACGCCCTGACAAAAATGGTGCAAGTGTACTTAGCAAATAATGCACAGACCAGCATTTTGAGTGCGCAAAAGAGCATTTCAAAAAATACGAAGGAATGATGAATATATGCAAAATAAGAAGGAAAAATAATAATAAAAAAAAATATTAGAAAAGGAGCCAGGGCACTGGGCTCATCAACCGGCCGGTCATGCCGTGACCAGTCCCGCACTCAATTTTATATTTTATCTCTCATTCGAGCAAATTTCCTTCGTTTCAAGGAAATCCTCTAATCTCATGATTTTATCAAAAATAATAAAATTAGGGAAAGGTGTTGCGGGACCGAGCATCAACCGGCCGGTCATGCCCTAGCCGTGGCGGTCCCACACCTCACCTCCCCGTTATTTTATTATTTCCTCTCAACTTATGAAAATTCCTTGATTTCATAAATTTTCCCTAAAACCATGAAAATTACCTAATTTCATGAATTTTCTCCAAAATTATGAAAAAATATGGTAGAAATGGGAAAAACCGGGGGCCGGCATGTCCTAGCCGGTCCCACATGCCCATTATTTTATTATTATTTGGTGTTTTGTTTCCTGATTCCATGAAAACTCCCTGATTTCAACAAAATACCTTGATTTCAACAAATCTCTTTGATTTTATGAAAATTCCCTAAAATCATGAAAATTATATAAAATTGGGAAGAGTGTCTTGGGACCCGCCCATTCCCATTGCCGGTCCCACACTCCCATTCCCTATTTTATTATTATTTTATCTCTCATCTCAGGGAAGTTCCCTTATTTCATCAAATTCTCCAGTTTCATGGAATTTCCCTCAAATCAGAGAAAACACATAAAATTACATAAAACAGGAAAAATATGTGGAACCGTGCTTGTCAGCCGGCCGGCCATGCCCTAGCCATGGACGGTCCCACACCTTGCAATTCCCTGTTTTATTTTCCTTCATCTCACGTATTTTTCCCAGTTTCAGCAAAACCATGGATTTTGCATATTTTCTCAAAATGTTGCTCAAACGTGCACCAGAAAATATCAAAATTCTCAGGACTGAAGCGCGGACACCATGGTGACACGGGCACATCCCATTGACCGACCAAGTGTGACCCTGAGGCTTGCAAACAGCTGGTCCCGCATGTTTTAATGATTTTAACCTAATTTGCTTAGTTGCTCGTATTAGGTTCAAACTCTTTCCAAACAATTGGGAATTTGCTCAAATGACCATCTGTTGGTCCCGTGGACACCAAGAGTCGGTCTCATGACCTCTTGGTCGGTTCCCCATTTTTCCATAAACCAGGTTTCATTATTTTTTGCTCACATGAGCATTATTTCAGTAAATGATTAAACCAGCATTTAATCATTATGTCACCAACTGGTCCTCAAGAGACTTTGGTATTTTTGCTCATTCGAGCATCTGGGTGTTATATGGTGAACCCGTCATCCCATGTAGCCGGTCCTATTTTTATTTGCAATAAATCATCATCTCGGTAAAATTAGGGTTTTGAATCCAGAGCTCTACAGAAACGTGATTCTGAGCAGATTCAAACACTCTGATAATTTTATGTTGATTTCATGATCAACATTCTTATTTATTTTGCTCGACCCAGCAGTCAGTAACTTAAATTAATATTTTATTTGGTCCTGCTACCAACAATTTATTAAACTAGCAATATTCGCTCAGACTAGCAATATTTGCTCAGATCAAACAATATAGATTTAACTATCAATATTCAACAATTCAGCAACACAGTTTGCTCGTCTTAGGTTGTAATGATACCTCATCTCAGCAGACACGTTGAATTCATGAGTTTCAGAACATTTGTTAATCATATTCAACTCAGAACTACATGGACTCATCGTCACATGAAGTCAACAACTGACTCCACAATCACGATATTTCAATCGTGTCACATGGGGGCATATTAACTAGGGTTTTGGTCTGGCGGTCTACGACACGTGTGTTCACCCACGATGATAATGTGATCAAGTCGTGCAATCAGTTAGAAGAGTCAGCAAAGTAGTGGGTGGAAAATTAACCAAGTCTCCGCACGATGAGCAATTGGTTTTAACACGATTTCCCACTTCCCCACTCTCTGATTCCAGCAATTGTCACACTTCATGGGATCATGGTGTTTTCAAATCCGGCATTATAAAATGTCTCTGAATCCTGATTGAAAGAACAAGATTCGAACACTCGAACATTAGCCTCAACGAGCAATTTCTCATCAAAATTCATACAGATAATCTTTCGTCTACACGAATTCAGAGAAATCACTCTCAATTGAGCAAAATTAAATCATTCAGAGCATTCTTATACTGAATTCACAACACACCTACAATTAGGGATGCACAGGAACCGGTCAAAAGTACCCGTACCGGCTTGGAACCGAAATACCGGACCGGTACCGAACCGGTACCGGAGTAACCGGTACAGGGACCGGGACAGAAGATTAAGAACCGGGATAGACTAGGTACATGTAACGGTTCTTGGGGGGGGGGGGACCGGACTGGAACCGGACCATAAGTACCGGTGAATATAAGCCGTAAGATCTTGATATGTTTTTAATCATACCCGTCCATATTAGGTATAGATTATCGAGAGAGAATGAATTCATTCTCATTTTTCTTTTTCTTTTTCTTTTTTCTCTGTGAAGAGTAAAGAGCAGCGGCAACCCTATTTTCTCCTCCTTTATTCTCTATATCATCACATATCTACTCTATCACACCACCACCACCGTCTTCTTCAATTTTTCTTCTTTTTTGGTTACTACTAACGCATCACAATCTGATTTTAGGAAGAAGAAATTGAAGTTGTTGTAGCTTTTAGAGGAAGAAGATTAATTTGTTTAAGGTTCTTATTTTGCATGTTTGATTAAACAATAACAACATGTAATCTATCTCTATTGTGGTATGTTTTTGTTACTCTTTCATTATTAAATTTAGGGTTCTTAGTTTCTTTGTTTAGGGGTTTAATTTTTTTGGTAAATAGTTTCAATTTCTTGATGTTGATTTAGGGTTTTTGATTAGGGGTTTGGTTTCTAGATAAAAGGATTTATGTTTACCTATCTTTAATTTCTAAAAAAGTTGATTAGGGTTTTGATTTCTTGATCTTTGATTTTATCCAGATTCCACGTTTAACTAATTAATCTTAGATTTATGAATTAAGGGTTTCAATTTCTTAATCTTAGATTTCTAAATTCGGATTTCGGTTTTGAAATAGAGTTTTGAATTAGTTTTATTTATTTATTATATATAGAGTCTTCCACTGGTGATGGTATGCAGAAGAAAATTGACTTGATGTTGTTGATTGGTAAATATATGGAGGACTTGAGAGTTGGGATTGATTAGAAATTGCAAGGAAATGGTTCTGGAGGTGTTGATACTGTTGCTGATGAATGCATCTGCAGAGAATGGTTGGTGTGTTAATAGCTTAAGTTACAGTGATGAATGGAGTTGGATCAGGGTACTAGCTTGATGCAGTAAAGGAGTTGGTCGTATTTGAGGCAGAAACTGACAAGTTTATTATCTAGTTGTTGGTTTTGTTTATACAAACTCCCCTGTTTAATTTTTGATTATTGATTCTGTTTCATAATGTATATGTATCTGTAACAACAAATTTCTGCTAATAAATTGTGTTTGTTAGGGTCTTTGGATGCCTACTGGTTTAATGTTAATATGGGTAAAAACCCGGTACCAGACTTGTACCGGACCGGTACCGGAGGACCGGGACAACACCAGGTATAAGTACAGGTACAGGTACTCAAAATGGGGTACCGGTCAACACCAAGTACATGGACCGGTTCCATAAGAGAACCGGGTCGTACCGTCCTATTTGCAGCCCTACCTATAATCTCAGATCACCATTGATCTCATACATTTCTCAGCTTCCATCCTACAGATCAACCAATCATCTCTTGTGACCGAATTGACTCTGGAATGGACATTGTTCTTGGTTTAGGCTGGGATCTTACAGATTGATCTCTCGAACTTAAAGCACTCCCTTCTTGCAGTGCATCTGTGTGAGGTTCACCATTTCACTCGATTCAAGGAGTCTCCACATGGTCGACTCTTCAATTCTGTAAAAAATAGCAAATCGTTTTTTCCCATCTACAGATTGGCATCCAAAGTGGGAGATTAATCTCTCGGTTGCAATCTCACAATTTCACAAGATGGATGGTCTCAGGTCTAGGTTAGTTACAGGTTCCAACACAAATGGCGCTAGTACTAGTAACAACGATGACAACGAAGATATCCCGGGAACAATTCCGGCCTCAGATACTGGCGATGGTAATGTTACTTCTCCTCACGCAGAAGATCATCCTCTGTTCGGCCGACGCCCTGAGGAAGTCAGAGTAAACCCACCACCTACCATTGTTGATCTCATCAAAGCGCAAGAAACTTTCGCAAAGAATCAGGCATATATAACTGCAACACAGAATAAGTTATTTGATCATTTGAAGACTCTCACCGACAAGGTGTCATAGAAAAGGGAAAAGAGAAGGAGAAAACCTCAGATGATCCTGAAGTAATTCCAATTCATACATTGGATGATGACGAAGCCGGCAAAGCTGCAGGCGATTCATCAGCAAAGGAGTCATCAAATTTCATTACTCGGGAAGACTTAGAACGTCTTTTGGAGAACCTTGGAAAGGAAAAGACATCACACATCCATCTTCACCAACCTCCTTATACTGCCACTACACAGAGGATTCCCATTCCTAAAGGTTACATTTCTCCAAACTTCACTCTGTATGATAAAACTGGCAATGCTCGAGAACACGTCTCTCATTTCCTCGAAGCCTTAGGAGAACATGAACATAACAATGTCGTTCATCTCAAGGAGTTTTCAAAATCCTTGAAAGGCAGAACATACACTTGGTACAACAACATCGCACTAGGGATTATCAACAATTGGGGAGAAATGATTAATACCTTCTACAGGAAGTAATTCTTCGTGTCAGAGCAAGTTACGCTCTCTGACCTTGGAAGAATGTTTCAGAGGGTCAGTGAAAATCCCAATAACTATGTGAAAATATTCAGGGTCCAATCCCTAGATTTTCATGACCCAAATGTCACGAACAACAACTGGTAGGTTTGTGCATCAATGACATGCTCCCGATTTACAGAGCTCTACTGGAAAGTCTTCGATTCCAGACTTTCTCAGAGCTTCACGAAGTCGCGAAGAGATCGGAAACCACTGCACCTTCTCTATTGGAAAGAGCAAAATGTACAAAGACTGAAGAATCGCGAGACATTCGAGGAAGCAGACGTCTGATTAACAAGCATTACAAACGGCTGCCCTCCACAAACACTATTGCATAAGGTAGCAAGCGCAAGGATGAATCTCCGAACAAGCATACCTCATCTCATCCAAAGACGCAAAAAAAGGACAAACCAGAGGCACGAACTCCTGGCCAGCGTACGAAGACTCATGATCAAGATGCACCTGACTTTCCTCTCCCTATTGGAGAAGTGATCGAATTATTAGATACTTGGATCCAAGATGGTGCAATCAAATTGCAATATGTCAGGAGAGACCCAAGACATGGAAAATCCTCATTATTGCCGATTTCACAGGTTCATCAATCACCCCACGAGCGACTGCGGAGTTTTGAAGCACGTTTTCAAAGAGAGGGTTGATCCACAATAGATTCAACTGGGGACTGAAGGAGTACACAAGAATCCTCTCCCAGTCAGAACCTTTACACTCTTTGAACAACTTATCAAAGAGGCAGTATAATCCTTGGTCGAACGTGAATTGCTCTATCTGTTGAAGGCACCAATGAGAGACATGTTCATAGCACTGAACCACATCGTTTCAAGAAGACCATTCCGGAAATACTTCTTGAGCCTCCATCCACAGACTAAGATATGTACGACTGGGGATTGCTTACCATAGTAAATCTCAGAAGAAACGAATTTAGAAGAATGATGATCGATACTGGCACCGCCATCAATAATATTTCACTGAAAACCATAAGATCTACAGGCATCACTCGACAAGAATTTACTCATGCTCCCATCTCAATCAGAGACCTCGAAGGAGTGCTCGGAAATACTTATGACTACATCACTATCAAAGTGAACATAAGTTCCAGGATATTATATGTCCTTCAGACGAGTGTGGATCCATATGCTGAAAAGATAGGTACTTACAAAGCGCCTTTGGTTACACATTTCTCCAACTAAGAAAGTTTTGATACAGAAGATTTGACGGACATTCCATCATCAGAGTACTTTGAGGAATTTCAAACCAGGCAAGTCTCATTCCATGTTTATGTCATTTATTTCATCACATGCTATCCTAGCATGGGGAATTAATTATGCTAGCAACTCTACAAGACGTTATGAATGGTAGCTTCACCACATTAATATTTTACCAAGTGGTTGAATCTGACGTTTCTCCGAATCAAACACTGAAACATTCATTACTAACGTCCAAACATGGCAAATAACACTTTGGGAATTTCACCTACAAGTCCATGTGTTCCACAAAATCAGAAAGCTCTTATGTCGGCACAAGTGTCGAATCTCACTACAATAATGAAAGGGATACTGAATCAACAGAAGATACCCCAGATCCGAGATGATCAAACCCTTAATACATTCAATGCTTAAGGAATATACGCTTCAATTCTCAAGCATCTAAAAGCCATCAAATTGTACTCCCAATCAAAGAGTACAGTTTCAGCACAAATATCTCGACGATGACATATTGGTTCAACACCAAAACGATCAAAGTATAACTAAACTACAGTCGATAAGTCTTTATTATTCCATGATAATACTTACGAAGCATATGCAACATCATTCATACATGGATGACACTAACTCCTTCAATATACAGTGGGCAACCTGAGGTGATTCCGGGAAACTTCATCAATGAGATTTCTCTACATCGCAAACCCCTGCATGATTGAGGAACTTTCTCTCTTCACCAATCATATCCAGTATGAAAACTGCTGATGCTATCTACTGCAACAATGTCGACTCACTTACAAAGCCAGTTCATGTTTGTAGGCTCACTAGAGGAAGGAGCAAAGATCACATCTAGCCTTTTCGGTCGTTGGTGCAACTTCAACCATGGTATCAACATCAATAATAATCTCTATAGGAACACCATCCATGATCTCCACAATCGACAAGGATCTCTGGAGCGTAATCATTGATGGTTTCAGCACCAACAACTCAAGAGCAACATCCTCAGGGATTCATCAACTAATCATTCTCTGAAGTGTTACACATGAAGCAGACTTCTCTAAGAACCAATGATTCATATCAAGATGTGCAAACCTGATAACGTGCTCATATGAAACTCTTCCCAAAGCTGGCATGACTGGTGGACATAATCCAAAGTCTTCTGCAAGATGTTCTCATCACCTCTACAAATGAGATACAACACACTCCAGGACATGGGTTTTCAAAAACTTACCAATGGGGTGAAGAACGGGACAATACTTCCCCAATGAAATATGTTCTTCTATGTCTCTTCTACAACATACCAAAAGGGCGCATCCATCGGACATACGAGCTGAAAGATATGGCCTTTACCGTCAGGTCCATGAAATCTGAAAAATTTACACGGGACTACAAATTACAAATGTTCACGCTTTGTTGGATGATCTCTACAACTCCAAATTGAGTGATTATTATCTCATGAGATAACTAAGTCTCTTAGTTTCAAAAGTTGGGGTCAAGCATCAAATTTTGACGTCGTATGAGGTTCCTCCAGCTTCCAGAGCATACAACATGCAAGCAGAAATTTGTAGACGGGTTCATAACCCCACAATCGATCGATCTCCACCAGGTATTTTCGCTAAGTTGTTAATCAAGGTACCTTCATCTTCTACCACCTGGATCTTTACATCAATTTTTTACCCGGGTCCTCTATCTAGGTATTGCCAGAAGAAGAGAAAATGAAAAGAAGCAGTTTAGCAAAACACTGGGGACTGACACTCCACTGCAACAGTTTCTTCAGTCTTCTCTACTGGTGGCTCGATTTCTTCTATCACTGAAGCAGCAACAATCGAGGTTTCCTTAACTTTAGTGACAATGTTCTCATGTCCTTGAAGAGCATTGATGGTTGTCTCTTCATCAATAACTCTAGGGAAGCTCGAGTTATCCTTATTGGTTTCAATATCCTCAACTTCGGTATTTGGCACCTAATACGAAGATTACATAAGGTTAGAGCAATCTAAACATGAAACCGAATCAGATCATAAAATACAGCATATAAACAGTCCAACATCATTAATTTTCGTCATTATACACTCAAGACGCAAGCAAATAACATGAAAGTCATGAAAATACGCTTTGCGGCAAGCTCGTCTGAAGAGACTCTACTCTTCCATGTACAAGATGATGAACTGGGAAAAATATACAAGGAATCTTAGGGTGATTATATACCATTCTATTCGTATGGATGTACTCTACAACATGTCAAAATTTCATAACAATCTGGTGAACGATCAAGGAGATGTTGTCAAAGCATTGGACAACGTACAGTCTGAAAAAGTTATGAAAGTCTCCTAGAAGTTTACGGTTTCGCCTTTTTCAGGCACTGAACGTGCTCAAAACTCAAAAATCTTCTTTGAAAAAGCTTGGAAATTTCTTGGGCATGAAGAAACATGGGTAGATCGCGAAAATCCGACATCGTATGAATATTTTACAGCGTTTTTACTGAAAGGCTGAAGTCTGAATTTTCTGGTGACGTGTTTTCGGAAAAAATTTCATTCATTTCGTATGGGTCCTCGTTCATTCATTTACAAATCAGCAATTTCATACTTCTATGAAGAAAATATACAAAGGGTATTTACTAGAGTGGTCCCTAAAATGCACAAAGGACCAGAATTTCCAACATCACCATTGGAAACATCATTGCTTTCACTTGGTTTTGAAATCCGGGGTTTTCTTCTTCACCATCCTCCGAAGACGAATGGGCATCATCAGTACTTCCTCATTCCATGCAAATCTCCTCCTGGATACATCAATAACGATTAGTGATATTTTATTCAAGGAATGCTATGAACGACTATACGAAGAAGTACTTACATCTTCTTATTCGACACTCAACTCAGAAGCCGCTTTCCCAGTGGAAAATTGAAAACCATCAATACTTGATGGAGCAAAGTTCTGCAACAGAATAACAAACCTTGGTCTTGTGATCCTAATTGAACGGACAAGAAAAATTCATGATATAAGGAGAACTAACAACTCACCAAAGAGACAGGGGACTTTATAGTGCTTGAACCTGGATGACATTCTTCGGGTTTATATTGGGACAAGAAGAATTCATCATTCACATTTGGAGAACTCTTAGTCACCCTTCTTCATCTTCGTCGACAAAAGGGGTCTCATAACCGCCATTTAACGTCTCTACAAAGTAGCTGCGGTATCCATGTGACATTTCTACTTCAGAATGTCATTCATAGGTGCGAATTTCATCAAGGTAGTGGAATTAAAGCATAAAAAAGGTTCTCACATCAGCATCTACAAAAATGGTAACGATCCAACTCTTACCTATTTATAATTTCACTAGCTGTAGTGAATTATAATGTCAGAATTTCGAAAACTTGCTCGTTCCTTCAAACCTGCAAGAATGAGAAAAATTCATTATTCAAAATCATGGCTTGATGTTCATAAAACTGTGAACCACCCATATAAAATTTTACTATGTGAACGTTCAATGATTTTCAAAAATCGGACAGACATCCACTCTACAATTGTGTAAACTCACATACAGACATTATTTAACCATGTCTACTTTCAACAGTTGTTATAAAATATTTGGTGTTGATAGCTGAAAGTAAACATGTCTACCTTCAAAAAAGGGTGAGTTATATACCATGTCTACTTTCAACAGTTTTTCAAAATCAAAACATGGTTTTACAAATTATATAAATATTTGGCATGAAACTCACGTAAATTTGAAAAATATATCTATATATTTTTGCTCCCTCGCACGAGCATCTATCTTTGAAGCGAGAGTATATTTTAAAATATTTCTGAAAGCTCGAAGGTAAAATTTTCCATGAAAGCTCATAAACAAATTTTTATTACTAACAGACGCACGTCTATTCAAAACACAAAAAAACTTTTCTCTTTTACGAGCATCCACCTTTGAAACGAGAGTTTATTCCACTTTGTGAAACTCACATATTTAAAAGATAAAATTTAGGTTTTCATGAAAGATCATAAACAAAATTTTATATCATTAGACTCAGGTTTATCTTGTTTGTTCCTTAAACTTACGAACGAACGAGCGTCTATTCCTAAAACAAAGATTTCTTTTCATGGGACGGACCCATGAATCCTAAATCGACCAAGGTTCCGTCATCAAATCAGCGGTTCTACACCAATTTATGTTCACTGGATGATGCTCTATTATGCCATTGGGGTTTCCGCTTAAACCATGGTTTGTTCATTCAGTCGAAATCCGGTAATATCTTATCTTATGACTAAGTTCAATTACTTATTTTCTATTTGTACCTGGAAAATCACCATTCAATGTTGACTGAGGAACATGATTATTCCTCATTGTAGATGGGGAAAAACGATTTGCTGGTTTTTACGGAATTGAGGAGACGACCGTATGGAGGACACTCCTTGAACCGAGAGAAATGTTCAACCTCACAAAGATGCACTGCAAGAAGGGAGTGCTTTGAATTTGAGAGATAAATCTATAGTACTCCGGCCTAAACCAAGACAATGGCTGTTCCAGAGTAAATTCGGTCACAAGAGAGGATGGGTCGATCTGTAGGAGGGAAGCTGAGAAATGTGTGGAATCAATGGTAATCAAATATTGTAGGTATGTTGTGAATTCTGAATATGATAATTTCTGAATGATTGAAATTGCTCAGTTGAGAGTAATTGCTCAATTGATGAGTTGTTGATCTGATGTTGTCAGTGAGACGTGAGATTATTATTGTTCTTGTCGTTGTTTTTCTTGTTGTTTCAATCATGATTCAGAGACTTATTTATATTGCTGGAATTGTAGATACCATGATCCCATGAAGTGTGACAGTTTATGAAATAAAAGTGAGGAGAAGTGGAAATCGTGTTTGAAACCAGTTGTTCATCGTGGGGAGACTTGGTTAATTTTCCATCCACTACTTTGTTAACTCCTTCAACTGATTACATGAATTTCTCATATTCCAACGTGTGTTTGAACACACGTGCCGTGGACCTCCAGACCAAAACCCTAGTTGATATCCCTCCAGGTGACACAATTGACATCTTGTGGTTAGTTTAGTCAGTTGTTGACTTCATGATTTCATGAGACGATGAGTCCATGTATTTATTGAGTTGAACATGATTTTGTAAAATGTTCTGAAACTCATGAATTGAATATGGGCATGATTCTAAAATTGATAGCTGAGGCGAGCAAGTATTGCTCTGATTTGTTGAATATTGATAGTTGGACCAATATTCCTTGATTTGAGCAAGTATTGCTCATTTGAGTAAGTGTTACTCATCTGGTGAATTATTGGTAGCGTGACCAAATAAAATATTAATTAAAATACTGGTAGTTGAATTGAGTACAATTAATAAGAGTACTGATCATGAGATTGTCATAAAATTATTAGTGTTTGAATCTGGAATTATGATCCCTGGACTCAGAAACCCTAATTTGATCAATTAATGACCAATTGATGGTTTATTTGAAAATTAACCATGGAATAAAGGAGAACGGGCTCCATGGGACTGTGGGTCGACCATGAAACTCCCATATGCTCGTGTGAGCAAATACAAAGGCCTCTTGAAGAGTTGGTGATTCGTTGATGAAAGAATGATTAAATGCTGGTTTAATCATTTATTCGAAAAATGCTCGTCCGATCCTTAGGTAATAAAACCAAATTAATTATGAAGAGATGAGGGACCAACCAAGGGGTCATGAAACTGTATCTGGGTGGTCACGGGATCAAATGATGATCGTTTCATGAAGTTCCAAGTTGTTTGGAAGAGTTTTGGACCTAATACGTGCAATTGCACAAATTAGGTCAAACCGTGAAAATACACGGGACCGGCTCACTGCGAGCCAAGGAGCCAACCCTGGTCGTTCAAGGTAACATGCTCACATCGTCAAAGTGTCTGTATCTTAATTCTGAGAATTTTGATATTTTCTGGCGTGCAGTTGAGCATCCATTTGAGAAAATATGAAGAAATCAAGGATTTTTGATAAAACCGTCAAAACTTCATAAGATGAAGGAAAATAATAAAAAGTGAGGGAATCATGAAGTGTGGGACCGGTCATGGCCAAGGCATGGTCGGCCATCCAAAGGGCCTAATCTCACACATTTTTCCCAATTTTTATAATATTTTCATGATTTTAGGGAAATATGATAAAACCAAGGAATTTGTTAAAATTAACTAAGTAGTTTTGTTAAAATCAAAGAGTTTTGTTGAAATCAAGGAGTTTCCATGAGATGAGGAAAACATGAAAAATAAAAATAATAAAATAAGGGGCATGTGGGACCGGCTTGATCATGGTTGGTTGGCTAGGGCCCGGTCCCGTGCGGTTTTCCCTAATTTTATGTATTACTTCATGATTTATAGGAATTTTCATAATTTGAAGGAAATATCGTGAAATCAAGGAATTTCATGGGACCAAGGAAACATGAAAAATATAATAATAATAAAATAGGACGTGAGGGGCCAGCTAAGTCCCGGTCACACGGGTTTCCCTAATTTTATATTATTTTTCATGGGGATCAAGGAAATATCATGAGATTAAGGAGTTTTCATGAAATTAGGGAAATAATAATAAAATAATGAGGAACCATGAGGTGTGGGGCCGGTTTGGATCAAGACATGGTCGATTGGCCAATGATCACGGCTCTACCATATTTCTTTAATTTTATATTATTTCTTTGGTGTGAGGGAAACACCATGAAATTGAGGAGTTTCCTCAAAACGAAAGATATTTGTTCAAGTGAAAGGATTTTCATGAACTCAAGGAAAATAATAAACAATATGATTAAAATATGAAACTGGCATGGGAGTGACCACGACATGTCCATCCGGTCAGTGGGCCCATGCTCCCAGCACCTTGGTCAATGTTTAATTATTTATTATTTTCCTTCCTATTTTGCATATGTTCATCGTCTCGTCGTATTTTGAAATACTTGTTAGTACGGTGATTGTAAGTGCATCATCGTCGAGTACACTTGCACCGTTTGAGTCGAGGCTTACTTAGAGGTAGCTCAGATGCCCGTGCATTGAATATTTATTACTAACCTATGGATGAATCATGGCTTGCTGGGAAGAACCATGGTTTGCAGTAATGAAATATCTGCGAAAATATTTGAATATTTTCGGAAATTCTGTGGATGAATCCAAGAATTTAGGAATAATTAACTTATGGCTCTATACTAGCAGAGCAAGCTATCTAGGAGCATTAATTATTCCGATATGAGCTTGCTGGAGCTTCATATCCTTTATATAGTCAAGGAAAACTCGTTGTTTGTATCCTAAAGACGTTATCGCTCTATACTAGCAGAGCAAGCTGTCTAGGAGCCGTCCATCTTGTGATACTATATAGAAATAATTACTAAAGTGTTCAGTACTCATAAGATATGTTTTTGTCTGGCCGTGAGACTACATATCTACATGTACTCTGAGAGAAGGTATTCTCAGTCAGAGGATTCGATGAGAGACCCGTGTCTCAATACTCATGTTTGATCGCTGGATCAGTGGTTCGTATAATTATAGGTTTACGATTTTAGCCTTTGTCGAAAATCCACCATCTACATTAAGTCCCCTGCTTAGTGAGGAAAGCTGTATTCCTCAGTCAGCATTGAATGGTGATTTTCCGATCACAAACAATATCAGTAATTGAACTTAGTCGTAAGTTAAGATATTACCGGATTTCGACTAAATGAGCATACCATGACTTGAATGAAGATCCAAGTGGCATGATAGAGTGTCGTTTGGTGAGCATAGATTGGTGTTGAACCGCTTATTTGGACGATGGGACCTTGGTCGTTTAGGATTTGCGGGACGGGCCCAATAAGGAAATCCTTGTAAAATTAGGTTTTGGAAATAAACTTTGATATAAAAGTGTCTGTATATCACAATGCTCAACCGTTGCACCACGCCTTCATCATCTTCACTCAAGGTAGGAGGAAGAATTTCGCCGGAGTTCCAGCGCCGCCGACCATCGCCGCCACCGGCCGGCCGGCGCCGACACGGTAAACGTGATTTTTTTTTCTTCTAATGTTCATGAGATCTATAAGTTTTTCACATCTTGATCATGATAAAGTTATATACATGTGCATATATGAGTGTGGGTTTCGTCGAATACCCTCGTTTTTGAAAACGTCTGTTCGTTTGATCGTTAGTTTTGAAAACTAATAATAATCCCTGATTTAGGAGAAAAAAATAATTATATGAAGATTTATGTCCAGTGATAAAACTATGTTTATGAGCTTTCATGTAAGTCAAAGTTTTATCATGAAAAGATGAATTTTCATAAAACCGAAATAAACCTTCGTTTTAAAGAATGACGATGATACGAAGAAAGGTTTTTTCTTCTTTATATATATATGAACTTGTGTCCAGTGATAAAATTTTTCTTATAAGATTTCATGTAAACCAAAACTTTATCTTATAATGTGTATGTTTTCACAAAATTGGAATAAACCTTCGTTTCAAAGACGTATGACGATACAAAGGAAAAGATTTTTTTTATAAAACCATGGTCTATTCATGGATTCTTTTTTTTTGAAACCGTGGAGTGTCCACAAATTTTATTTTTCGTGAGCCTTTCTCACGTCAATTTTTTTTAATTTACGTGAGTAAATCACGTTTTATATATATATACAAATATATATTATTTTCTTTAAAATCAAAACTTGAGTTTTGTATAGTATTACTTAGATGTAAATAATTATTTATGATGAAATAATGTTTTAGTTTTCGTAATCTCACGGTGAATGTTCACACAGTAGAAATATTCATGATTTTATGAAAAATCTGAGTTTTGTTTGTCTTTTGTAGGTTTCGAAGAAACGAACGATCTTGAGGTGTTAACTCTAGCATTACTATCACTACTGGTAGTGGAAGTGTAAAAGGTAAGAGTTAAGAATTACCATTTTTGTCAATGGATCTATTTGCATGTTGGTAATCTTTTGTGCTTCTGATTCCAGAAAATTTCCGACAATAACGATTACGATTATTGGTATTCCTATTCTTCTAGATCTTCTAATGAGGATTCCAAAGCTCCTGTAGTGAAACCAAAGGCTACATCTACTCGAGATGAAGGAGAGAAGCCTAACGTAGCCTTGAATGAACGAAGGGTCACTTTTGCTGAGCTCATGAAAATAAAAGCCGAGGATGATGAAAAGGAGGCTCGTCAGCATGAGAAGGATCGAATCTGACGCAAGATACAAAGGGTTGAGGAGAAGCTTCAGTTCTTGTACGGGAGGACTTCTAACTCTGATGCTTATGATTCTGAAGAAGATGTATGGGAGGTACCAGAGCGCAAGATTAGGCCTGATTGACATGAAAGAAAGTTCCAAAGGACCATGAAGCAAATTGAAGCCGAAATTAAAGTAGAGGACTCGGACTCAGAAGATGATCCCGAAGCTTATCCGAAACCCATCGACATTGCATTTGATGATGAGGAAGATAGTGATGACAACTCGTATTACAAGAAGGACAACGATGACTAATCTGATAATTCGGATGAGTCTGACGAGTAGCTTTGTTTCCATCTTCTTTTACCCTTTGAAACATTTGAATGTTCTTTAGTCTTCGTAGTAGATATTTCTTTGATGATTTAAACAGGTTTCCTTCTGATCTGGAATTTTCTTTGAATAAGAAAACCCTTTTATTAATGTCGATTATTCCTGAATTGAATAAAACGAACCAATGTTTGCACCCCGTAATTCACCATGGCCTTCGATTCGCCTTAGTGATTTCCAATTGCAGATTGTACTGAGATATGTGTTGCGTGGGTTGATAGAACATGTGTTACACATGAATCCGTGTAACCTTGACCGTATGCATCTTTCGTCAGTCCCCGGTTGATTTTTTCTCTGCATATTTAGTGTTTCCCTTGCTGGTATCTTAGGGTTTCAGTAAAACCCGCAACTGAATTGGCCATTCATAGAAGATAAACCTCCACCGTATCTAACATATATCTTCAAGACTTTGAGTCTATCGTCTGCGCAAATATTTCTTCCATTCCTGATTTAATTCATCGTGTATAGACTTCTTGATCATACCTTATTGCCGCCATGTCAAGCAAAAATATTTCTTATCAAGATGATACTCAGTCGAAGCATGAATAGCAGCGTCCACTTCAGTAAGTTGCATCTCGTTTTCCTCTTTGTCTGATCAAGATAATTGATCATAAGCAAATGATTTATTGTAGGATTATCAGATGAATGCTTCTTCATGACCTAAGCGAACTGTTAGAGATCCTGTCCGATATAGGTCGTCTCGTGCTGAGGATGGATTATCTGTAAGTAATCTTATAACTCTTAAGATTCCACTGTGTCCATCAAAATTAAGTACTCCTTCATTTTGTCAGGCAAATGTTCGCGTCGTCGTCGATGCCAGACGAACAAGGAGTGGAAAGTCTGTGAATGTCGAGGTTGAAGATAGCAACGACCGGGTTGATGAAGATTTTGTAGAATCCGTGGGGATAGGAGACAGTGTTCATGCTCGTGAATATCCCACAGCTGGAATCCCATTTGATGCCCCTTTGATTAATACTTTCCCGGGCAATGAAGTGGTTGGCGGGTTCGTCGTTCCCAAACGTCATGCGCTTCTGTATACTAAGATATGAAAGAAGTATGGCCACATTTCCACTACAAAGGTATGGAAAGGCTTTCTTCCAACTCTCTTAACCACGGTAGCTGGTTTGTTGCTAATTATTGAGGAAATGAACTAGATGCGCTTGCGATATGTCAAAAACCATGAGATGCATGAATGGGATGAGATGATCTCAAACTGCGAGAGATTGCGATTCAATGTGAGCTGGCTTCATCGTCGACTTGAGGTAATCAAGATTCATAAGGCGGCGGAGGCTACTAATGCAATTTCCGTAACCACTGATTTATTGGAGGAGGAGAAGATAATGGCTCTGGAATCTTTCAGGGTTGAGAAGGCAGTTGAGGATTTGAAGGTGAAGCCTAGGATCTTTCAGAAGAAACTTGACAAAGTTTATTATAGGGATTATCCACTGCTAGATGGTTTGATTTGAATGAGCATTTATGATTATTATTTTTGAATCAGTTTAAGTTTCTGGTAGAATAATTGATCATGGTATGAATGGATTTTGCTCATTTATGAAATGTTTAGTGAACAAAGGAGAATTTGAATTATCTTTGGAAGAACCAAAATTACATTTTTGAAAATGTTTGAAATGATGAAAAGGTAATCGTTTTCTATGGATCAGGCGTAATATGCTTTGAGTCATTTGTCGTTGATTATATTTCCTTCCACTCCTCCATCAACCTTCAATATTTTGTAGTATCCGCTGGATACTGCCTTGATGACTACATATGGTCCTTCCCATTTCGGAGAGAACTTGTGAGCAGACATGTCTTGTTAAATATGCTTTGCTGTTTTTAATACCAGATCCCCTACTTGAAATGTTCGAGATCTTACCATTTTGTAATAGGCCCTAGAGATTCTTTGCTTGTAGGATTCTACATATTTCTCCACCTTAGCCCGCTTCGAATTGATCATGTATAGTTCAGCAATCCTCGAGTTGGACACTTCGGCTTCGTCCCATTGTACACCACTGGATGTCGCAATCCGTGCTGAAGTAATTTTGATTTCCGCCGGTAGTATGGCGTCAACTCCATAGACGAGAGAATATGGTGAAGTTCCAATCGAGCATCTTGGTGCGGTTCGATAAGCCCATAAATCCATGGGAAACTGTTCATGTCAGGTTCGAGGATTATCATGAACTATTCGGCTGAGAATCCGGACCAAAGTTTTGTTGGTTCTCTCTGCTTGTCCTTTCCTTGAGGATAGTACGGTGTGGATAAAATTTGTTTGACGCCATATCCCTCGAGAAATTTTGTCACGTGTTTATTGGAGAAAGGAGTTCCATTATCAATGATAATGTGTTTGGGAATACCGAATCTTCATATTATATATTCTTTGATGAAGGCCGCAATCATGACTCCAGTGGTACTTCGAAGAGGAACAACTTCGACCCATTTGGTAAAATACTCGGTTGCAGTTATGATGTATTCATGTTGCTTCGAAGACGCTGGATTAATTTTCCCGATGATATCCAGTCCCCAGCTATAGAAAGGCCACAGACTATTCACGGAATTCAATGGAAGACAGGGAGTGTGAATGAGGTTACCATGGACATGGCATTGATGACACCTTTGAACGTGTGCAGCTGCATCGTCTTCCATGGTCGGCCAATAATACTTCTCATGAATCTGTAGGAACAATTTCCTTTTTCCTTGATGTTCTTCGTCATACATCTCCTTTAAAATCATTGGGATTTCATGCTGAGCTAAGCATCTCAGTAAGTTTCCACCAAAGATTTTGCGGTATAAAATTCCATCAAGAAAGACAAATCTTTTATCTCTCTGAATGAGTTTGATTGTTTCTTTCTTCTTTGACGGAAATTCATTGTCCCAGAGATATTTAATAAAGGGTTCCCTCTAGTCCCCAGTGTGATGGACTGTCAGAGCTTCTAAGTGGTGAGGATACATCTGATAATTGGGGCATGACTTTTGCAGTATTCTTGATTGAGCCTCCATGGAATGCCAATAGTATCCCATTCTCTGAAGCTTTCTGTAGAGTGTTACCACCATCATATGTCCGCACGTCTCTTCATGTATGCGCTTGAGTTGTTCGCCCGCTTCGTCATTTCCAAGGCATCGTGATAATGACCCATCAGAATTCCGATAGTACAACGCTCCATGTAATAATAAGTAATTCTTCAATTCCTTGAGACTGACTTTCCCTTCTGAAATAGAACTGTTCAATTCATGAATAATAGGTGCTCGCCAATCATTTTCTTGGATGTTTTCAGTTTGAGAGAGCCATGTAGATGAAATAGTACGCCTTTGTACAGTGATGGTATTCTCTGCTCCTTCAAATTACAGCTTAGAGGTGAGAGTTTCCAGACAGTCTGCATGCCTATTGTTAGTTCGTCCAGTATGTACGATCGTGGCATCAGCGAAGTAGGTTAATAGCCATTGAGCCTCAGTTCTGAATGGAGAAAGCGTGATTTCTTTGAGAGATATGTTCCATTCATTAGATTGACCAATAGTTTTGAATCTTCCCTTATTTCGAGGTGCGTTGCCCCATCTTGCTTAGAGACAATCCTAGTAAGAAGGCTTCATACTCTGCTGAATTGTTGGTACAGTGAAAATCCATCTTGAACAAATGTAAGAAAACCTCGCCAGATGGAGAGACTAGAACTATGCCTGTTCCTCTAGTGGCATTTCTAGGAGTGGCGGAACCGTCAAAGTATAAAATCCATGTCTCTTTTTTGATGACCAAGATATCTGGAAACTCACCAGGTACATCTTCATGTAACATCATTGCATCTTCTCCTGGAAAAGCAGCAAGCAAGTCTGCTACTGCTTGGCCTTTGATTGCCTTAGGCGGTGTGCATGCTATGTCAAATTATGACATTTGAAGTAGCCACTTTGTTGGTCTTCCTATCAAGGCTAGCTTTGATAGTAGAAACTTTATGGGTTTAGCTTTGGAAACGAGCATGACTTTGCTGGTCTTCCTATAAATAGTCCAATAACAATTCAAAGTACTTAATAATATCCAGGAATATCATGGACATCGTATACTACTGTAGATGGTGGATTTTCGACAAAGGGTAAAATTGTAAAACTATACTCCAGATTCGGCAACCGGATGAGTATTGAGGACCATGTTTATCATTAAAGCATGAAAGCTCATGCCATGAATCTCTGACTGAGAAGGCTGTCTCTCAGAGTACATGTAGATGTGTAGTCTCTTAGTTAAGACCACGGCACATCTCATGAATACTGAGCAATTTCAGTAATTACTCCGGATCCGGCAATCAGATGAGTATTGAGACTCATGTCTCTAAATAAAGCATGAAAGCTCATGCCATAACCTCTGATGGAGAAAGTCTCTCAGATAAGATGTAGATGTGTAGTCTCCCAGCTAAGACCATGGCACATCTCATACTGTATATAATCGAAAGATTGGGCGACTCCTAGACATCATGCTTGCTAGTATAGAGCGACAACGTCTTCAGGATGCAACCAGGTTTTCCTTGACTATACAAGAGGAATATGACACTCCAGCAAGTTCATATTGCTCAATCCTCAGATAATTAATGCTCCTAGATAGGAAGCCCTGCTAGTATAGAGCCATCAGTTAATTATCTTTATTCGTCTGAATATCTAGCAATATTCTACGAGCCATCAATTAATCGCCTGAATATCCAGCAATATTCTACGATTCTTCGTTATATTTCGTCATTTCAATTCGTGGTTCTTCCCAGCAGAATTCCACGAGTTAGTGATAAATATTAAACGAAATAGGCATCTAAGCATCGAATAAGCCCTAAAAAACGGTGCAAGTGTACTTAGCAAATAATGCACAGACCAGCATTTTGAGTGCGCAAAAGTGCATTTCAAAAAATACGAACGAACAATGAATCTATGCAAAATAGGAAGGAAAAATAATAATAATAAAATATTAGCAAAGGTGCCAGGGGACTGGGCTCATCAACCGGCCGGTTATGCCGTGACCAGTCCCGCGCTCAATTTTATATTTTATCATATTTTGCTATTTTTCCCTGATTTCATGAAAATTCTTTCGTTCGAGCAAATTTCCTTCGTTTCAAGGAAATCCTCTAATCTCATGATTTTAGAGAAAGGTGTTGCGGGACCGAGCATCAACCGGCCTGTCATGCCCTTGCTTTGGCGGTCCCACACCACACGTCCCCATTATTTTATTATTTCTTCTCGAATTATGAAAATTCCTTGATTTCTTGAATTTTCCCTAAAACCATTAAAATTACCTAATTTCATGAATTTTCTCTAAAATTATGAAAAATATGGTAGAATTGGAAAAAACCGTGGGACAGGGCTCTAGCCGGCCGAGAATGCCCTAGCCGGTCCCACACGCCTATTATTTTTTTATTATTTGGTTTTTTGTTTCCTGATTCCATGAAAACTCCCTGATTTCAACAAAATACCTTGATTTCAATAAATCTCTTTTATTTTATGAAAATTAACTAAAATCATGAAAATTATATAAAATTAGGAAGAGTGTCTTGGGACCCGCGCCCATGGTCGGCCGACCATGCCTTGGCGATTCCGTGCCCACACTCCCATTCCCTATTTTGTTATTATTTTATCTCTCATCTCATGGAAGTTCCCTAATTTCATCAAATTCTCCAGTTTCATGGAATTTCCCTCAAATCAGAGAAAACACATAAAATTACATAAAATGGGAAAATATGTGGGACCGTGCTTGTAAGCCGGCCGGCCATTCCCTAGCCGTGGACGGTCCCACACCTTGCAATTCTCTGTTTTATTTTCCCTCATCTCATGTATTTTTCCTAGTTTCAGCAAAACCATGGATTTTGCATATTTTCTCAAAATGTTGCTCAAACGTGCACCTGGAAATATCAAAATCTCAGGACTGAAGCGCGGATACCATGGTGACACGGGCACATCCCCTTGACCGACCAAGGGTGACCCTGAGTCTTGAAAACATCTGGTCCCGCATGTTTTAATGATTTTAACCTAATTTGCTAAGTTGCTCGTATTAGGTTCAAACTCTTTCCAAACAATTAGGAATTTGCTCAAATGACCATCTGTTGGTCCCGTGGACACCAAGAGTCGGTCTCATGACCTCTTGGTCGGTCTCATGTAATGTTGTGAACCGAAAAGGAAATCGCCAGGCGTTATTCGGCATGTTCTTCATTGCATATCTTATGAACGACCAATATGTGTGATTAGTATAAACGCTCATGACTTGTTTGTGTTCTTAGTAAAACTATTCACATGAGGCCTAACTTATGTATTGGTATGACTTTTATTAGTGAAACCGATCTTAAGTACTCACCTGGGGTATGACCGAGTTGTGTATGTCTGAACTTATTACTAGGAAGAGGGGAACCGATCCTAGTAAGAGGTACAGTGCATGACAAGGGGAACCGATCCTTGTATGAGGTGCAACAAGGTCTATGGAAGAAAGGAGAACCGATCCTATGAACATGTGCAACACGTTTTTGGGAAGGGGGAACCGATCCTATGGACATGTGAAGTGCATACAAGTTAGATACCAAATATATGTGGGGAACCGATCCTAGTACCTAGTCAGCCGTATCTTTTGTAAGCTAGTGTAACTATGCACAGTACTCACATGGAGGTAGAACCGAAACTTGTTTTGGTATAACCGTAAACCCATAAGTTATGATTGAGTGAAACTTGATCAATCACATAGTTCTTGAAAGTCAGATGAACCAATTCTAAACTTGTTTGGAAGTGTAGTAAATCGGTTTCAAGTGAGCAAGCATGTAAAAGACTTGCAAGAGTAAGATGTCTTCACACTTTGAACACGGTGCATTAATGCTTATTCTATATTGTTTAAATATATTCCTTAAAGGCTACGAAGGAAGTAAATCCCAAGATCGAATTTAAATAAATTAATAATCTTTTTAATTAAGGGTTTTTAATTATATATGGAAAATAAGAATTAGTAATGTGCATTTGCTAATTAAAGATTTTCCAAGGAGATTTCGATCATTATTTTTGGATAGTTCATTCGATGAATTATGAAAACCGAATTTGGTGGAGTAATGAAAAATATCTTGAGAATATTTTCGGTTTTAGAAATTCCTTGGTGTCCAAACTTCCTTGTCTATAAATACTTTGAGTTTGCATTTCTAGCAAACTAATCCTGCGTAACCTAGACTTACTCTTTTGTCTTTGTTACTGGTGAAGCCGCCTATCAGGGAGGAGAGTAATCTAATTAGGTTAATTCTCTTTCGGCCGCTCAATTTAAAGTCTTCTTTGGGATTGAGAAGCTCTAGCGCGACCCGTTGGTGGGAAACTAGATATTGCGGTTTATCTTTAGTTTTCGTATTGATTTGATTGACTAACGGTGGTTGAACTTTGATTGCACCTATTTTGTTATGCTTGAGAATCTTCTCTTAGGATATAAGATTCACTCAAACTAGTTCAAGGTTTCGACAAGAATCTTTAGATTGTTGTTAGATCTAAAGACGATCTTGTGATAATCCATTGTTAACAGACTCCGTTCTGTGTATGATTGATCACAAGAGATTCAAGTGATTGTGTGCAGGTGTTTATTGAAGATCTAAGAAGTTTTGAAGACAAAGAAGGTATTGAAGATTTCTAACTTGGATTTTACAATCTTTGGTGTGCACAATAGTTGTTTGGGGAAAAGAGGATCCAATTAATAATCGGTTTTTCCTTGTGGCAGATTGTATTGATTAATTAAGGAAGATCAGCATCAACACATATCACTTGGTTGAATAATGTTGTTGGCTTAATATTAACGATTAACTTTGGGTGATTGAATATAAGATAGATCTTGGAACCTGGCAAAGGAGTTTATGTTAAGATAAACAAGGGAACCTTTGCGCAACTCATATCACTTGGTTGAAGAGAGTTGATACCAAACATATTTGTTGTTCCTTTACTGTTTGGAATACGAACCAAAGGAATTGGTCCAAGTACGTGACTTGTTTACAGGTTGGAGGCATGGGAATATAGACGGAAATAGATGAACTATAGGATTAGTTGCTTGGTCTCAACTATACGAAGTTGTCTTATTTTGTATAGCGGATTTATCCTGAAAGTATTCAATTCTGGACTAGGTCCCGGGGTTTTTCTGCATTTGCGGTTTCCTCGTTAACAAAATCTTGTTGTGTCATTTACTTTATATTTTCGCATTATAATTGTTGTAGTTGCAGGATTTCCCACAACACACCCCTTGTAATATCTTGATAATAATCTCTTGATCTAAACTAATTTGATATTAAAAGTATGATTAAAATTTTAAAAATTGTAAATAGACACACGTATTTTTACATGGTTCGATCAATTTGATCTACATCCATGATTCTTCACTATGATTGTTAAAATTTACATTTTATTTACATTGATAATCTCCATTAATGGAGTTCTAAATCTAGTTTTGGGGAAGAAGATGATAAAGAAAAATACATTTTCTCTCTCTAAAAATCTTTCTGGAAAATATTTCTCTCTCTCCTAAAATTGTATCTCTCCTCAAGACTCTCTCAACTCTCAAAAATACATCATCCCTTCCTGAATCTATTGGATCTCTATTTATAGGAAATTACATAATGGGTGACAGCTAAGCTGTCCTCTAATTTCGGATATCTCTTGCGATATTATCGCAGTAGCTATACTATTCCTTCTCGCAAGCATCGTAACCATCGCTAGTCAATCATGTTCTTTTTGTGTTTCTTCAATCGTCAACTGTTATGTCATTATTTTGTGACACTCGCAAAGTGTTGTTGGAGAACTCGTTGTGACGCTCGCAGAAATGTTGTTAATCTCGTCCGAATATTGTTGTGGCGATATTCTGGTCCTACATCTTGCCTCTTTTTTCTTGAATATTGCTTGAAAAGTAATCTTTAAGAAAAAATCTGTTGTTGTAGTAGTCTTTGATTTTTGTTGATGAAGGAACGAGCGAAAGAATACTAGACTTGAAAAGTACGTACTTGCCTCTTTTCTTTTGTGAAGTTCCATATCTTTGCTAAGTAAATAAGAAGTATCAACTCTGCGAAGTATGCGAAGTATGAAGTATCCTTGAAGAAATATAAGAAGTACTCAATCCTCAAAATATAAAGAAGTATCAGTCCTTTAATGAAAATCATAAGTATTGCCTCTGTTCACGTGAAATTATTACTTCATTTCTGGTGAAAATTCTTGTCCATTTTGGAAATGATTTTTGCTGAGAAGATAAAGAACATAAAATGTTTTCTTGGTAATCCATAGTTGCCTCTGTTCTTTATCTATGAAAGAAGAATCCCTGAGAAAATGTTAAATGAACGAATTGCCTCTGCCTCATTCTGCGAAATAATGACTTCTCCTGTGAAATTCTGAAATAGTCTGCGAGATGCTGAATGAGTTTGCAAATTTCTGAATGTTTCTGCGCAAGTATGAATAGTACCGCGATGAATAGTGTTGAATATTTCTGCGATGAACAGTACCGCGATGAATAGTTCTGAATAGTATTGCGACGACTATTGCTGCGAGATTGTAGACAATCCTCTTGAGAGACTCTGAATAATACTTCTTAGAAATTGTGAACAATACTTCTGAGAGATTCTGATAGTACTTGCTATCTCTCTTGTGATGAGCAAATCTTTCCTGCATTCTTAAAATAAAATAATTAAGTTTGAAATTATTCTATTGGTCTTATTTTTCCTTCCTAATTAAAGGTCTTATTTTGCCAATTTTTCTTTTTGCGATAAAATCGCAGGACGTCTCTACATTTGCATGTAAAAACCCATTGATCTTGCCTTATCCATTTTTCTTTGAATTTTCTGCGATAATATGACAGATCTAAATCCCCTCGCGAGAATAAATTCCCATGACATTGTCGTCTTGCGATAAAATCGCAGGACGTCTTTACATTTTCATGTAAAAACCAATTGATCTCATCTAAACATATCTCTTATGGCTTGTTGCCTCTGTATAATTTATGTCACGTGACAATATGACAGGCCTAAATGTTCTTGCGATCATAAAGCCCCATGACATTGCCATCTTAAGACACTTATCAGCTCCCTAATGGAGGGTGCCGCCCTTATCTTCCCCCTGGTTGCCCCTTCAAGGAGGGAACATCGGCCATACAAGACTAGCTCCTCCCATCCAGATTTACCAACAACCAGTTGTTTTCGCAGCCTCTTGTCCTTTATGCCTATATGGCTTATAGTTACAAGAATGCACCCTAAGTGGGGTTTTCTTCGGGCCAAATGCATCATAGCCAAGACTTACCAAGAATTGAAAGGGAGTTTCGTATGCCCCAGGCACTCTTGGCTCAACCGTGTACCTCGTCGCATTGGTCATACTTTGCACTTCTTGGAAGAGATTTTCGGTTGTCCAACCAGGGTATAACCTTATATAGTTGGAAATCCAAGATCTCTCTCCCGGATAGGTTTTCTTTAACCCCAACATCTGCATGACTCAGGTTCCAGCAGCGGTATAACCTTATCGCTGAATCATGTCAAGAGATACCCCTTATATGACGCACTATTAGGTCTTACATTTGCCTCTTGCGAAATTTTATTCGCGAACTAGGGTGCACGCCATAAAGGTTCGTCCCATTCTTATGTCTCTGCGAAATTTTATTCGCCTTTCTTGCGATGATGCTCGCGTTTCTTCATTCTTTCATTTCTGTCAATTTCTTCTTTCATTTCTCATAATCATATTTGAAGTAAATATTCTTTAAAATCTTTTGAAATCTTAGAAATATTCTTTGAAATCTTGCGATTGTATCGCGTTGTTAAATCAAAAATCTTTTTCTGTAAAAGAAATATTCTAGAGAAATCTGTGAAATCTTGCGATTGTATCCCTCTTTGTAAATCATAAATTTTGAAATTTTTAGAAATTTTTGCGATAATTTCGTTTTCTGTAATCTCGGAAATCTTTGAAAATTTTTGGAGATCTGTAAATTTTTTGCGATGATTTCATTTTTATAATCTTTTTAAAATTTTCGAAATCTTGCGATTATATCGCTCTTTGTCAATCAAATCAGAAATCTTCGAAATGTTTTCAAATCTTAGAAATTTTAGAAATCTTGCGATTGTATCGCTTTTAATAAATGAAATCATTTTTTTTTTTTTTTGTAAATAAAATATTCAAGGAAATGGTACTTAGCTTTTATGTGATTTTCTGTTGCTGCCGTTTCTCGCGAAGTATATGATTTGCTTGCGAGATGAGAAGAAATGAGAAATGAACTCTTGACTTGTCTTTTGCACCATACCAATTGTTGTAACCCTCTCTTGCGAGATTAACTTGCAAAACATTCATCTGCGAAGTTAAGAAAATCTATGAGTAGTAAAAAAAAAAGAAATTCTGCGAGAGGGAGATTCGATCTTGGATTTTTAAACTCATAATCTTCCTCTTTAACCATAATCTTCAAAAAATTTTAATCTTCCTCTTTTGTTTCATCTTTTCTTCTTCTGTCTTTTCCTTCGCTGGAGTTTCTCATATTTATCACTTTTGTCTAATACGTGTTAGAAATGATTTTCTATGATGCTATTTTATCACTTTTGTCTTTATTTTGGGAAATGCATCTTTCGGCGAGATTTGCTACGAGATTCACTTGTTCCTTTGGTCTCTGTTTATCTTGAACTTCTAATTAGTTGTATGTCTTTGAAATGCATATTTTATCCTTTGCCATCCTTTGTCTCACGTCTGGAAAGAGTTCCATCTGTCTCTGCTAGAAGATCACCATGTTGTTATCTACGTTTAACATCTTTGGTCTTTTCCTAGTTGATTATTATGCCAGTATGTACGTCTACAATTATTCAATTCTTCACTAGCAGCGATATTTAATTACTTCATGTACGTCCACAAAAACTATCATTTAATTACTCGCTACTGTTGTTGCGATATTCTTCGCTGCTGTACGTCCACTAGCAACAAAGTCTTCTTATATATTCCTGTATGAATGCACTGTTGATTGAGATCAGAGTTAAGATAAGGCAAATGAATATTTAAGAAAACAAAGAATAAAGACTCAATGATATTGTCTTTTGATATTTGAGTCTTCTGTATAACCATTGACGATATTTTCTCGTTGTTCTCTTCTTTAGCTGTGTTCTTTGAGTTATCTTGCTTCCTGTTGATTTCTATGAACTACTGTTGATGTTGATGAACATAGGTCTCCCTTTGCCAATGATATGTGAAACTTCAAAGAGCGGAAGTTATCCCGTAATGTATAAAGTTGTTCATATCCTTAATATATAGCAACTTCAAGAGGGCGCCAAAATGTATACATTTTTCCCAAGAACAGAAATTTGTTTTAATCAATAAGTGAGATAATCGTCTTGAAATGAACTATTGCGAGATAATGGTTGAGCTGAGGATGAACTTTGTATACTGCTCGATGAACTGAAATTTTATTACGGAATTTTTTATTTTCTTTGCCATGTTCTCCTCTTCGCATAATAGTTTGAGTTGCCGAGACTTCGTTGTTGCTGCGATCAAATACTCTTACTGTGATCAAATATTCTTGCTGTGATGAAATAGTCTAGTTGTGGGCATCTCTAAAATTCGCAAAAATGAACTTCATAGAAATGAAATATTCCTTAGCCTAACTTTTCTTCTTTCACGGAGTATCTCCTCATTCATTAGTGTTTGAGTACGTCATCCTAGCTGCGATATTCTCTACACTAGTACGTAAAACATACTATAATATAGCTGCGATAATCAAGTACGTTGATCATGTGTAAACCCCTTTGACCATAATATAGCTGGTGACGATAATATAGCTGCGATATTCTCTCTCTACACTATAATATAGATGCAATAATATAGCACATCGAGTTCTCTTCATCTGCGACACTTTAGCATGCAAACTTCTTTGTCTCTTTTTCCGTTGCTGGTACTACTGGTTTCCTTCACTCTTTGGCGTTCCTACTCGCGGAAATCCAAAAGCTTTTCCATTCTATCTCTTTACTACAGTGGTGATAATCTCTAGTGCCCTTCGCATATGCTAATTATTCTCTAATAGCGGCATTTAAAATATCCAATAGCTATTTTATATCCTTCTTTTTGCCTGGAGTAGATTTCTAATTTTCGCAAGTGAATCTCTGCGAGATTCATCCATTTAATTTAGTGAGTAATCTATTAAATTTGAAAGTTCATGAAATGGATTTTTAAAACAACATCCGTAAATCTGTATTTCGCAAAAAAAAAAAAAAATTAATAATATTAAATTAGAAAAGAGAAGAGATTTTGTCATGTAGAATTATTTGTTGGTGTAACTTCATTTGATTTCTTCGCGATTGTTAGTAAAGTACGTGGTGAATAAATCATTAGTCTTCTTCCTTTATCTACTGTGCTATCTTTGTCCTTTGTGCTTTCTCCTCCGTTGGAATCTTAATTTTCTTGTTAAAATGTTGGTGTTGGTTTAATCCATTTATTCACTGACGTTGTGTATGGATAGGTTGGTGGATGCATCTTATCGCAAAAGAGAAATTTCGCTGGAGCTTTTGATTCCTTCATCTGTAACTTCAATCACAAAAATCATGTTCACATTAGTTGTCAAAATTATGATTAAATTCAAGGTTTATGGACGTAAATTTATGATCAAAACTCTTCTGAATTCAAAATATCAACTAAACAACAATTTTTGTGAAAAACAAAGATTAATAATCTAAAATTCAAAATCTTCCAGATCGATATTATGAACATAATAAGATAAGAAAGAATGTGTCCTGTTTGAACAATTAATTGATCCAAATTCATTAGATTTCTCCCTGCGAAGAATGAAAACTTTCTTACGAAATGTAAATCTCTAATCAACAGAAAATCTCGAAATTTGACATTTTTAGAGATTCATTAAACAGATTTGTAAAACGAGGTTTGTTTACTACAAATTCGTAACAAAAACATTTTTAGATTCAAGAATTCCTCAATAAATCAAATTTCTATAAAAACCAAAGTATAGGTTTTATAAAACATCTACTTTCCATTTTTTGTTTTGAAATTCTCAGATCCGAAAAATGAAACAAAGAATAATAAAAGTGAGAAGAAATTTGTCCTTTTTGATGATTTGTTGACATAATTTTTGTTGGTCTTTTCTTCAGCTGCCTCTTAATATATCTCCTTCTCTTTATATTTGTTGTATAATCATGAGCTTTCGTTGTAGCTTCCATATTTGATCTTGAAGTTTTTAAATCCAGTGAGATCCAATTCTAATGATAGCCAATTTCTTTGAACCTTCTTCAATTTGACAAGTAGTCCCTGTTTCTAGCGCCAAAATGTAGTTGCAGGATTTCCCACAACACACCCCTTATAATATCTTGATAATAATCTCTTGATATAAACTAATTTGATATTAAAAGTATGATTAAAATTCTAAAAATTATAAATAGACACACAGATTTTTACATGGTTCGATCAATTTGATCTACATCCATGATTCTTCACTATGATTGTTAAAATTTACATTTGATTTACATTGATAATCTCCATTAATGGAGTTCTAAATCTAGTTTGGGAAAGAAGATGATAAAGAAAAATACATTTTCTCTCTCTAAAAATCTCTCTGCAAAATATTTCTCTCTCTCCTAAAATTGTATCTCTCCTCAAGACTCTCTCAACTCTCAAAAATACATCATCCCTTCCTGAATCTATTGGATCTCTATTTATAGGAAATTACATAATGGGTGACAGCTAAGCTGTCCTCTAATTTCGGATATCTCTTGCGATATTATCGCAGTAGCTATACTATTCCTTCTCGCAAGCATCGTAACCATCGCTAGTCAATCATGTTATTTTTGTGTTTCTTCAATCGTCAACTGTTATGTCATTATTTTGTGACACTCGCAAAGTGTTGTTGGAGAACTCGATGTGACGCTCGCAGAAATTTTGTTAATCTCGTCAGAATATTGCTCTGGCGATATTCTGGTCCTACAATTGTTTTATTATAATTAAAGTAAATTGCACAAACGTTAATTCCTATTTACTTGATACGTGAAGCCTATTGAGTTTGGTTAAGTCCGAACTTTTGTATCAATTAAACACATTTTATTGTTGTATTGTCTCGATCTCGTATCCATAGACAATCACACAAAGTGTGAACCGATTTTTTGTATTGTCTCGACTCATTCCATAAACAATCACTTCCTGGGAAAGGAGTTATAGGAAGGAAAAGTAATAGCTTGAGGTATATTTGGGGTACCCTCTCCTTTTCACTTAACATCACCAAGGTGTAATCCAATTGGCAAGAGTCTCAGGCTAATCAAAATCACACATAATTTCATCTACTTATCCATCCTTAAGCTGCAATCAAAAATCAACACTAAACCAATTAAAAAATGCTAAACGAAAAAGAAAAAACAATCCATCTCTTCTTAAAGTCCTGAGATATATTTCAAATAATTTAATACGAATCAGAGTCACACCATAATGACTCAATATACAACATCACATTCAAGATGTTTCTAAGCTTGTCTTTTTGACAACTTCAACACTAGCCTCCCAAAATATTTGAACCTACAATGTATAGCTGATATCTTCTCCTGAAATACATAATAACAATGTTGAGTAATAGTAGCACTACACTCGTATCTAAATACTAAAGCTTATAAAATCAATAGACAAAGTTCAAGTGTTTTTGTCTTGTTTGTACAATAAATTGAGGTGATAAGTTCTAAAATGGAAATGTACATTTCTATTACAATGCCTCCATTTTCAACCATCCCAAACATTCAAACAAAGCATAGATACAGAACTAAGACCTATAGAGACAGTGGAATCGCTTTCTTGTTCAGTTTTGCAAATTAGTTTTCGAAATCAGTTTAGAATCATTTTAAAGACATAACAAAGACCTATGAGACAAAAAAAATATTAATTCACTTCTAACCATGCTTATACATATAAATTGAATGAACATAAACCATACAGACTATATTAAATTGATAAAAAAATCATATACAAGCCTCATCAGACTATCACTTCATAATTATCTCATAAACATTAATGTCTGGATTATGGGTATGATTTATGCACCTGAGAAAGCACCTGGTTGTAAGACATGACTGAACTATTCAGACAACCTGAGATTTCATAGTAAATCCTAGCATACAAATGTTCAAGATCCTTTCCAAGCAAAAATGCAAAAGCTCATTGTCAAATGTGGATAACAACCAAATAACTGAGATTCAAAATTGATAAATTTTGTCTAATGTATTGTAATGTAAGCATGTTTAACTAGTACATTGCTTAACAACGACCAAGATGCGAAAAGATTGGTGAACAGTTACCTGGGTTGTTCTGAGTACAATTAGTCCTTCAACTTCAAAACTTAACCTTACGGCACCATACTTCATCACTATTACTTATGATGTATGTTCCACATACCCAAGTTTAGATCCTGAAAGTCGAACTATAAACTTAATACGATTTGTAATGAGACTTGGTGATACGTTTGATCTCTATACCTTGGTAGCTATTACTATAAAGGCGGAATTCAGAATAATAATAGACAAGAAACTTAGAAGAACACAGTACACAAGTAGTGATTCGAAGAATTATATCTTCTCTAGATTATGAACAAGAAAATGATTACAATTCTCCCTTTGTTACGCTCACAATCTCTCTAAACAGTAGTTAACCCTAAAATGTTTGCTAAGCTTGCTTTTACAATAATTATTTGTCTCACAAACTTCTCTAGGTTTTCTGTGTGTTTGGTTAACAACCAAACCTCTCTATTTATAGACTTTATCGTACTCAGCCGACTAGGTCTTCTATTAGGAATCTATTTCCTAAACTAAGAGTGTTGCATAAAACAAACTCTTTCCTAATTAGGAATTCTACCTAAACAAGGATTCCTTCCTAGAGATTGAGGTTAACTAAGTTCCATAAAGGAGTACGGATACACCTGTATCATGGGTCCCCCTTTTAAGAACTTGAACTCCTGTGAGAGTTAAAAATGAAGGTTAGGGAACTCGAGAGACCCTTTTTACTTGTTAAACCACTTGGCCTTACTAGGAACCTGACCTTTACATACAATTAGAAAAGCTTATTTTTCTCCTTGTCGTGTTTTAGTCACTCTTCGCTCCAATACACAGTCTTCCTTGAGTGGTTCTTCTATATCAAACCATAAGTCTTCTACCCGTGGTAAGATCATAGTGTCGTCACCGTCATCATCTAGTAATGGTGGTTCAAACAACTTCAAGTATTATGCATTTATAACCGAGTACATTCCTAGATAAGGTGGCAGATCTAGACGAAAGGCATTGTCACCAATCTGATCGAGAATACGAAATGGTCCATACCTCAATGGCTTCAACTTCTTGCCTTACCCCTTCAGTCTTTCCTTACCTAACTTTAACCATACCAAGTCACCAACACCTAAATTACAAGGCACAAGATGCTTGTCATGCTTTGATTTGTATTTGGCTTGTGACTTCTTTAATTGTGCTTCAATAGTTGCATGAATCTGAGATATCTTCTCCAAGAACTTTTGCTGCCTTTTGTCGTTCACTTCCTTCCTTCCCCCCTATTAAGGTGTCACTAGAAAATAATAGATCGAAAGGACTAGGTTGTAAGTAACCATAGCACGTCTCGAAAGGAGATTTTCCCGAAGAACTATGAACTTCTCTATTGAAAGCAAATTGTAGATATGGTAAACTCTCATCCCAAGTTTTAGGATGCTTAGAATTATATCCCCTTAACATGTGAACCATAGTCCTGTTGACCACTTCTGTTTTTCCGTTTGTTTGTGGATGAAAATATGTACTCCTATTCAACCTAGTGTCTATCATCTTCCACAAAGAATCCCAAAAGTGACTAAGGAACCAACTATCCCTATCAGAAATAATCGAAGTAGGTAAACTAAAATGCTTCCACACATGCTCAAAGAAGAGCTTTGCTGCACCGGCTCCCGTTACCGTCTTTGTACATGGAATTAATGCAATCATCTTGCTGAATCGGTCGACCACAATGAACAAGTAGTCATGACCAGACTTGGTCTTCGGTAACCCACCAAGAAAATCCATAGAAATACTCTCCCAAGGCCTTGATGGTTGTAGTTGCAGGATTTTCCACACTACACCCTTGTCAAGAATCTATGAAAACTAAGTCATAATTTTGATGAACAACAACACTTCTTATTAATTCACTTTCAGGAAGATTTACAGAAAAGATCAAGACTCAGAAGTACAACTTTCTTTCTGGAGTTTCTCTCTCCTCAAAATTCTCTCAGCTTTCAAAAATACATCATCATTTTATGGATCTATCGTGCCCTTTATATAGGGACTTACACAGTGAAAGACAGCTAATATTTCCCCCTAATTCGGATCTATTTTGCGATCTCATCGCCATAACTTCGGTCTTCACCATCGCCAACTTTATGACCATCGTGAAGCAGTCTTGTTCTTCATATATCTTTAATCGTTAATCGTTACATCACTCTTTTGTGACACTCGCCAAATGTTGTTGAAGAATCTTGCGACAATCTCGTCAAAGTGTCGTTAATAATTGTAGAAACGTTTGGGCTTCTTGCAGAAATGTTGTTAATATCGCGGGAATAGCGTTGTAGCGATATTCTGGTACTACATCTTGCCTCTTCTCGTGTCTTTTTTGTGAAGAAGAGAATATCATGAGAATTAAGAATGCCATAATCGCTTATCTTTTCTGTTTTCCCATTCTGACACGTTTCTACATCCTTCGCCAGCTGTTTTCATGAGTTTCTTTCTACCATTAAATTTTTGACACGTCTTCTGTAACCGCTGCGATATGAACATCCACGTCTTTCCTTTGCATTAATTACCTTCATCATTTTCTAGAATTTTCTTCTTCTATAAATACTCTTCTCATTCCTCTTCTTTTCTCTTTTACTTTCTTCTTCCTTCTCTCCATATTTTCTATGCAATTTCTACTGTTCTTCCGCAAATTGCGCTTTTATAACCTGCTTTGATTTATTTCTTCTTTTCAACTTTTTCCTTCATTCCCATACTTAAGATGGCTGCTTCTGGTGCTAAAAATTTGAAGGCCTTCAATAGAATGTGCGAGAAACTCAGACTTAAAGGTTTTAACTTATCTCTGATTCCAGATCAAGATTCCAAATCATAACTTTCCCTTAAACTATTTACTGACGACCAATGTTCTCGCGAGAAAGTCATAGTATCGCTGGGACAACTTGAATCTGGTCTTCCCATCCCTCTTTATGATCCTTAGCTTTCGCTGTTTTATCAGATAATTTCTGACGAGAGATTCTCACGAGCAATATACCAATTGGGTGGGCATTGCATCATATTGCTACTTGAATACGCTTCTCGTGGCGCTGGTAAAGTAACTCTCTACCCAAAGGTTCCAAAGAATCCTTTGTTCGAAGATGTCCCCATTGTTCCTTGCGATTATACTATGGACAACTTTTTTGTAAATTATAGAATTGTCCCTATGAAGAGGGATAGTACATGTTGGGGTGTTCGTTTGAAGAAAGAGAAGGTCTCTGGTGATAATGCTCTTATGATGAATATTGACTTTCATACATCTACTAACCAAGGTCCTCGTCATTCTAGCGAAGATAAGTGGTTCATCTTCCCATTAAGTCTTGAAGGTCCTTATATATCTGGTTCTTGTAAACTTCCCGAGAATCTCGCTGAATATCAACCCTGGGTCTTCAACTGGCCTGAGAGAACTAAAGAAGTATATTCTCTCAATTTTTCATATTATTAACGTTTATCATCTTCTTTACATTCTCGCCAATGTCTTCTTTATATTCTCGCTAATTATTTTGGTTTTTCTCAGATTGATAGGATGAAACTCAGTTATAAAGCTCTTAGGAAACCCAGCATTCGCCTGGCTTTGATGTCTTTCACAGATGAAGTAATAAATATATTTCTTTCTAAGTTTTTACAATATATTGTTGCCCCTATTTCTTATCTTCATCTGTTCTCGCAGGAAATCGAAGAATTAGAACCACTGCCTCCTCCACAAATCAAGGAGAAATCTCCAAAGGAACCATCTGGGAAATCTATAAAGGAGAAACCTACTAATTCTTCTAGGGGAAGGTCTTCTGCCCCTCGCAATGATGAATCTAGCGAGCCTCCACTAAAGAAAAGCAAAACTCATCCTTCTTCTTCTTCAACTCCTCAAAAAATTCCAGAGAATCCAAGTGCTGGTTTTGACGATGATTTTAATGCTGGTGGATTTCCTTCAATACAAAATTCTTCTTCTTTTGATTCCTCAATGACCCATCTGTCCAGAATTTTTAGAGATATTTCCCATAGCATGACCTCTAATGGCGAGGATGAAGTCATTGAAAAGACATCCCAAGCTCTTGCTAAAGTTTGTGATGCTCCTATTTTAGTAGATAATGATTCTCTCCAAGGAATCTCAAGATCGCTGACTCCCAGTCTCTTGAATTCTCTTGGTGCCTTGGTATGTTTTTATTTCTTCAGTTTGTTCAATTCTTCTCCATCGCTAGATTTAATTTATTTTTCTTCCTCGCAGGTTGGAAGAGCTTCTTTTGATGTTGCTTCTGATTTGGACAAAAGATGCTTCTATGCTGAAGAGAAAGCTGCTAAAGCTCGCCAAGATAAAGAAAAACTAGAGTCTGATAATACAGATCTTCGCAAGAAGAATAAACAATTGGAGACAGAAGCTTCTGTTAATAAGCAAAAGATCATTAATCTTGATAAGGCTAACCAACAACTTTATGGTATGACTAATTTCCCTTCTCTCTTGATTCTTTTTGTTTTATCGCGGCTTATTCAAGCAACTACTTTTAACTTGAAGATGTTTATGGTCTCACTGACGAGGCTATAATCTTTCAAACTTTCCCTGAACCTGTAGATGATCATACTCTTCTCGCTAGTCTTAATAATCCCTTAAGTTCTTTCTCAGATGATAAAATTAATTCCCTCTCCATAGATGAACTTAGATCCAAGTTTACTATCTTAAAACTTGAACACAGATTCAATTTAGGCTTGACTGACAAATATAGGCGCTTTTATTATGATTCGAAGAAAGAAATAGAAAAATTAAAGCAGAAGAATAGTGATCTTATTGACGATAAGGATCTTTCCATAAAAAAGGGATCTAAAACTTTAGCAGATTTCCATAAAACTCTTCTTGAGGTTCAAATGGTCAGAGATAAACTTATCCGCGAGAATGAAGATCTTCTTGCGAGGGAGACTCAAATTCGATTTCGTCTCCTTATAAATAGAGATGATGAGTTTGCTTGGGCTGCGAAGGTTCTTGACAATGCCAGAAATGATTTAGGTGTAAATGTTAGCCTTCAAGTCGAACAGGCGGCTCTAATTAGAGATATGATTTCTAACAGAGAAGGTTATTAGCTAATCTTCTTCTCGCTAATTTCTTGTTTTCATTATTCTCTTTTATAAAATTTCTAACTTGTTGTTATATTCTTGTAGAAGCTGAAAAAGGTTATCTTGAAAGAATCAAGGAGCTTGAGCAAGAGAAGGATCAACTCGCGAATAATCTTGCTGCTCGAAATTACAAATATTCGCAACTGAAGAGGCAGTTTGGCATCACCACCGCGAACTTCAATAGATCTCTCATTGTCGTTCGTAATGATTCTGTGAAGTTGGTCTGCGATGACCATGGAATTTCTCCTTCTGTATACCCTGATCTTGCGAAAGAAGTACCCGCAGTGATTCCTATTCTTGACATCTCTGATAGTGAGGCTGAAAATTCTGATGAGGATGAGAATGATAATGATGATGAGGGTGAAAAATCTGGTGGAGAAGAAAATAGTGATGATAATGATAAAGGGGAAGAATCTGGTGATGAAGAGAAGTCTGATAGGGAGGATCGCGATATATTTGACTAGTTCTTCTTTTTCTTTATCCTTTTTCTGTAATATTGTCGTTAATTTGTAAATTTCTTTTGCCTCTTTTGTTTCTACCTATAAGAATCAGAAAACAGTTCTCTTTCTGCAAGTTAATCAATCAATATAACTATTATTCTTTTAATTATCTGCGTGCTTGTATCTATGCAATTTTTATATGATAGATGAATAATAATTTCATTGTTCTCATGCATTCCCATACTTGCCTCTATTATTTATCTGCAATATAAAAATTGATTAAATAAAAATCAAAATTTTACCTTAATATTGACGATCTTACCGTCAAATAATAATTACGTGAAATTACAATTCTTATAACATCTGCGAGTATTATCGCAGTAATCTTGTGGTCTTATTGTGCCTTCCTAATTAAAGGTCTTATTTTGCCACACTTCTTCTTTTTGCGACAAAATCGCAGGACGTCTTTACACTTGCATGTATTGACCCATTGATCTTGCCTTAACTTTCTTCTTTGATAATATTGCTATAATATGACAAGTCTAAGTTCTCTCGCAAGATCAGAGACTCGTGACATTATCGTCTTGCGATGAAATCGCAGGACGTCTTTACATTTTCATGTAAAAACCCATTGATCTCATCTTAACATTTCTCTCATGGTTTGTTGCCTCTGCGTTATTTACGTTACGCGATAATATGACAGGCCTAAATGTTCTTGCGATCATAAAGCCCCATGACATTGTTGTCTTAAGACACTTATCAGCTCCCTAATGGAGGGTGCTTCCCTTATATTCCCCCTGGTTTCCCCTTCAAGGAGGGCACATCGTCCATACAAGACTATCTCCTCCCATCCGGATCTGTCAACAACCAGTTGTTTTCGCAGCCTCTTGTCATTTATGCCTATATGGCTTATAGTTACAAGACTGCACCCTAAGTGGGGTTTTCTTCAGGCCAAGTGCATTGTAGCCAAGACTTACCAAGGATGGAAAGAGAGTTTCGTACGCTCCGGGCACCCTTGTCTCAACCGTGTACCTCGACGCCTTGGTCATACTTTGCACTTCTTTGAAGAGACTCTCGGTCGTCCAACCAGGGTATAACCATATATAGTTGGAAATCCAAGATCCCTCTCCCGGATAGGTTTTCTTTAACCCCATCGTCTGCATGACTCAGGTTCCAGCAGCGGTATAACCTTATCGCTGAGTCATGTCAAGAGATACCCCCTCATATGACGCGCTATTAGGTCTTACATTTTCCTCTTACGAAATTTTATTCGCGAACTAGGGTGCACGCCATAAAGGTTCGTCCCATTCTTATGTCTCTGCGAAGTTTTATTCGCTATTCTTGCGAGTATTGTAACTCTGATAGAATTTCATAATTTTGATCATTTTTGGTAAAGTTTTTGCGATTCTTTCAAGCAGAATATTTTGTTCAATTACACATTTTTCAAACAAATTATTCATAGAGTTCTCTAAGGTTCATCACCTTACCTATTTACTTACTATTTTCTGATTCTGATTTTCTGCTGCGTTTTGCTATTGCTTCCTTTTCTGCGAGACACTCGCCATAAGCTTTTATATCCTGTTTTCGTTCTATTGCATCAATCATTAACCTTTCACATTTTTGTCGTTGCTTGATTTTGATCTTCCAATTGCTATTCTTTTCATCTCTTTCTTTGCAAGACTTCATATCGATTTCATAACATTTCTTGCTTTCTCCCCAATCTCCTTTAATGACTCCAACACCTTTTGGATGAGGAAATTTGATACACTGGTGATAAGTGGAAGCAACACCTAATATCCCATGTAGCCAAGGTCATCCTATCAAGGCGTTGTAAGGTGATTCGATGTCCACAACGCAGAATAATATTTTTTAAGATATTCCTTTTAATGGTATCTTCATTTCAATTTCCCCCTTTGGTTTGTTAGCTGTGCCATTAAAACCATATATTTTGTATGTTGATGGAATTAGATCTTCATATTTTCCACCCATGGTTTTAAAGGTATGATAAAATAAGATATCAACAGAACTCCCTGTATCTATTAAGACTCTGTTGATGGCCCAAGAATCTTCAACTTTACTATCATTCTCTTCATCTTCTTCTTGCATTTGTTTTGGATTAATCTCTAATCGTACGACCAGTGGATTATCATGCTGCTCGCCAACCTCAGGTACATCTTGCGCAGTGAAAGATATAGTTTGCTTCTGCCACTCCTCTAATGGCGAGGCTCTCGCTATATTCAATATTTCTCTTCCATCTGTGTCTCTCGCGAAGACCCTGCTTAAAATATTATCATGGAAATCCTCTATAGTTCTATGTGAATGCACAATAGAATTACAAAACAAATTCTTTGCTTTGGCTCCAACTTCTATTACGAATGTTTCTGCTCCTTTTACAACATTCACTCTGCGAGTTTCTGGTGCGGGCGGTAATTGCTGAGATTGTGGATGTCCTACTAGAAAATGATTTAACTTTCCCTAATCAATCATCCTCAAGATTATTCTCTTCACATTCCTACAATCGTTTACTGTGTGACCATAAAAATGATGATAAGGACAAAATTCTTGACTTCGATTGTTTGGATGGGGTTCTTTTCCCATGTTCCACGGAGAGGGTATATTTTCCATTAAAATTATAGCTTCCCAAATCTTTTCTATGCTAGTATTGAGAGCAGGCATCTTAATTTCTTCCCAGATTATCCTTTGATTACCTTGTCCTTTAAAATTATTCTGCCTTTGTCCACCACAAGTTTCTTGAGGTTGATCGAGTCTTTGAATCTTATTATTACCACCGCGATTATAATAATTCTTTTCCCTTTCATATTCTTCCTGATCTCGACTGCCCATCGCTACTAATTTTTGTTGGTTATCAATGACCACTTTCTCCTGTTGTGGTTGCGAGGTGCTCGCCACATTATTTATCATTTTAGGGAGCAAACTTCCATTTGTCGCCAGCGAGCTGGTGTTCGCAATTGGGTATGATTCCATCTCATTTTGTTTCTCCTCCAAAGCAATGTACTCTTCATGCAGTTCTCGCAATTCTGTCATAGTGATTGTATTTTTGATTCTGAAAATCTGAATGTATAGTAAATTAGTCGCGAACATTGCATTAATGAATGATAAGATCAGATATCTTTCATCCACTCTTCCAGCCATTTCGCTGCACATTGATTTCCATCTTATAGCTAAGTTCTTCAGACTCTCTCCAACTCTCTGTTTTAACCCAAACACATCTTCAATCCCCGGCCACGATGAATTGTTGATGATGTACGCTCCTAAGAATGTAGCTTGTAAATGATCAAAAGAAGTTATAGTATTTTTGGTAATCCCTCAAACCATTTCAACGCCTCGTCAGTTAAGCTAGATGCAAAATACTTGCATAACACAACATCATGATTCTCCCACTATAGCATACATCTAACATAAGCTTTAACGTGTTGAACGACACAAGTAGTCCCATCAAAAATGCTGGTTAATGATGGTAAATTGCATTTTGGAGGTATTCCTCTCAATTGTACTTCTTGAGTAAATGGAGTTCTCGCAGCTTCTTCAATAGCTTCATCAAGTTTCCTTCTACCTCCTTCTCTTCTGTTTCTTATCATTCCTCGCATTTATGCTAATTCTCTCAAAATTTTCTCATTCTCAGCTGAATTTTGTTCCATAGGCCTTTTTAATGCATCTTCTCTTCTTCTGCGTTCTTGTCTTTCTTGTCTTGCGGGATTTTGCGTATCTCCTTCTTCATCATCATCATCCTGTCTTTCTCTGCGATTTTCTCTTTCACCATCCTTTTGGAATCGCAATTGCCTATCTTCTTCTCTGCGAATTTCTTCATTTCTCCTCATTTCTCTTCGCTGTCTCTCTATTCTCCTTTGTATCCTATCATACTCCTCTTGAATATTATCATTATAGCGATTTTGTGTACGTATTCTTTCTCTATTTTCATGGTTATTTTGTCGTACTGCCTCTTGAAACTCTTGCTCTTCTACTTCTGCTCTTAATCTTTCTCTCTCGCAAGCCAGGCGCGCTTGTTAAGTATAGTATCTTTCAATTTCTCCTTCAATTATTCTTTGATTCCTTTGATTCTCTCGCCCCTGCAATATCCTCCTACCTTCCTCAGGATTCTCTTCTTCAATTTGGTTGTTTCTTCCCTCTTGATTTCTATTGTCACGCAGATTATAACGATTATCAATTATCTCTTCTTCTCTATGACGTTGCTCTCCATTTAAATTTTGCACTTCTTCTCTAACATTTCTCATTGGGAAATTTCGCATTGGTTCTTCCCTAAATGATCTTGAATTTGATCTTATAGTACTTCTTGACCTCCCTCTTTGTAACCTCAAATTCTCCATTCTTAGCTCATGATTTTGTCTTGTTAGATTTGCACGTTCCTCTGTCTCTAATCTCCTTTGTTCCTGTGTTCTTTGCCTCAGATCATCTTCTATCCTATTTTCACGTCCCACATGAACTAATTCTCCAGCCATTCTTTGATTTCTTACTCCTTCTCCTCCATTTCTTAATTGTCGATATTCTGTTTCGTCCATTGAATCCGACCTCCAAGTATGTACGCTTATTCTATCATAATCCACATCCCTATTTTGCGATTGTGCTTGTTGATTCGGCTGTTGATTTGAATTTTCTGCTTCATTTCTTGTTCTATTTCTTCCTGATCTTATTCTTAAAGATTCTTCTAATTCACCTGTTCCTTCACCTGCAAGTCTTTTACTTCTTCTCACTGTCGTTGGTGGTTCTGATGTATTTCTTCTCTTTCTAGCCATTTTTCCAATTCTAATAATTTTTTCAAATCTTCACGTTGCAACTTGAGATTTCTTAAATTGATTCCTCCGTGTTTCTGGGCGCCAAAATGTAGTTGCAGGATTTCCCACACTACACCCTTGTCAAGAATCTATGAAAACTAAGTCAAAATTTTGATGAACAACAACACTTCTTATTAATTCACTTTCAGGAAGATTTACAGAAAAGATCAAGACTCAGAAGTACAACTTTCTTTCTGGAGTTTCTCTCTCCTCAAAATTCTCTCAGCTCTCAAAAATACATCATCATTTTCTGAATCTATCGTGCCCTTTATATAGGGACTTACACAGTGGAAGACAACTAAGATTTCCCCCTAATTCGGATCTATTTTGCGATCTCATCGCCATAACTTCGGTCTTCACCATCGCCAACTTTATGACCATCGTGAATCAGTCTTGTTCTTCATATATCTTTAATCGTTAATCGTTATATCACTCTTTTGTGACACTCGCCAAATGTTGTTGAAGAATCTTGCGACAATCTTGTCAAAGTGTCGTTAATAATTGTAGAAACGTTTGGGCTTCTCGCAGAAATGTTGTTAATATCGCGGGAATAGAATTGTAGTGATATTCTGGTACTACAATGGTACTGGTAATGGTAGATATAACCCGCGTTTTCTGTTGGAAGGTTTAGATGTGCTACACAACTTATACCCTCTAACTAACTTAGCCACATCATCTTTCATCTTTGGCCAAAAGACATAACGACGAAGGTTAAGAAGAGTCTTATTCATCCCAAAGTGTCCAGCAACTCGAGATGTGTGTGCCTCTCTTAACCATTGTAAATGATTTCCATCTTCTGGAATGCAAAGTAATTGACCCTTGTATAACAATCCATCTCGGAGTTCATACTCTCTTTTCAAACCACTCTTCACACCTTCTTGAAGTCTTTGTTGGATGCGTATGACTCTGCATACTCTTGAGTAACAATTAGCTGAATTCTCATGGCCACCAGTAATGCTCGAACCGGAGGTCGAGATAACATATCTGCCAATTTTTTTGTTACTCCCTTATTGTACCTAATGAGAATATTGAAAGCCATTAAGTAAGACATCCACTTTATGTGCCGGGCTTGTTGTAGTTTCGTCTGTGCATGTAGATACTCCAACAGTTTGTGATCTGATGTACAACTACTTCTTTACCTAAGAGGTACACTCTCCAATGCTTGATACATTCATATAAAGCATAAAATTCTTTGTCATAAGGTGCATAGTTCTTAATAGCACCTGAGAACAATTCTGAATGGTACTCCACTGGTTTCCCATCTTGCAACAACACTCCTCCTAATGCATAGTTAGAAGCGTCGGTCTCAACTTCAAAAGTACGTTGTAAGTTAGGAAATTCCAATACCGGTGCTTCTGAAATCTTCCTTTTTAGTAACTGAAAAGCGTCTTCATGGGTTTGCTGCCATTCAAACTTTGCCTTAGCTCCCGTCAAACCATGTAATGGTCCTGCAATAGTTGAGAAATGATGGATAAACTTACGCAAGTATGTGCAAGCCCCTAAGAAACTCCTGATTTCAGTTACAGTACTAGGTCTAGGCCACTTAGTGATTACTTCGACCTTTCTTAGATCGATCTTCCGTTGTCCACCACCAACAATGAATCCAAGGTACACCAACTCCTCCTTTCCAAACTCACACTTCTTTACATTCAACTTCAGCTAGCCTTCATGTAACACTTTTAACACCTTCTCAACGTGAATGAGATGCTCTTCCCAAGTCCAGCTGTATATAAGGATATCATTCAAATAAACAATCACAAAATCTTCTATAAAAGGTCGTAACAAATCATTCATCAACCGCATAAACGTCGCTGGAGCATTACAAAAACCAAAAGTCATCACCAACCATTCGAACAAGCCTTGTTTGGTCTTGAAAGCATGTAGTAGCGTTCACTTGCGAATAATTATCAAAAGAGGTTTGCGAAGTGAAGTTGCGAAGGTTCGCAGGATAGTTCTCAAGTCCGAAGTTGAAGGACAGATTATTTTTTAACATTTTGTAAAATCATATAAATAGCCATTTAGGCATGAGAGGAAACCAGGGACACATTTTAGAGAAGAGGATAATTTTAGGAGGAGAGAGAAAATTTTAGGAGGGATTTATTTTCTTTATCATCTTCTTCCCCAAAAAACTAGAGCTCCAAATATTCATTAATGGAGTCTCAATTGTAAAATTATGTAATTACGTACAATCACTAGTGAAGAACCATGGATGTAGATCACAATGATCGAACCATGTAAAAATCTTTGTGTCTCTTTTACAATATTAGTACTTTAATTCTTAATTTCATATCAAATTAATTAGGTTTAGGAATCATTTTAATGGATTCTTATGAGGGTGTAGTTGTGAGATAATCCGCAACTACATAATTGGCGCTAGAAACATGGACCTAATCTTGTTGGTTCAAGAAAGTTTAAAGAAATTAGCTACTGTTGGTGATAAATTCAATTGGGTCTTCAGCAAAAGGGAAACAAGGAGGTTTATGTGGAATATACATCTTCAAGAGAGGAGAAGCAATAATTTACAAGATGATGACGCATGAACAGATTCAGGGAAGAAATTAATTTACATCTCTTTTTCTTTTTCTTGACTACTTCTCTTCCTTGATCTGGTTTTAGTTACGATTATTTTGTATCGCTCATGATTAAGATAGTTGCGGTCCTTGGTGATATTTCAAGTTTGAATTAATTACTTTGAATTTTATTATTTCCCTGGCGTTGGTATTATCTTGACGAGTAATAACGATAGCTTGTCTTTGCTGATCTTAATTATTTGTTTGGAGATTATTTGTTGATCTTTTATTATGGTTTTGATGGTGTTTTCGTAGGTGTAATTTTGGACATGAAGAAAAATGTCTGTGAAGTAATTTTTTCTTGCGAGCAAAAGCAAAATTATTATTGCCAAAGGCGTCATAGCAGCTTCAAATCTGCGGAGCCATCACATGGACATGATAGCATCCAGGAGAGTATAGCATAAAGAATGTCTGCAAGGTTATCGAAAATAGCTAGCAATTTTGGAGAAAACAAAGAAGAACAAAGAATGTTGCTTCAAGGGCAAATGAGAAGCATTTTGCAAATTATTTTTTCAGGAAGTTCATTCTCAACTTACATGCGAAGTTCATATCTAGTTTGGAAATGAAACTTATAGGAGCTAAAAGCAGATGAAAACAACATGTTCACATAATTCAGAAACTGCGAAGTAAAGAGAAGAAATTCCATTAATAGTAAGGAAGTTAAACTGAAGTTGTAAGGGAAGCAAATGTAGTAAAGAGAAGAAATTCCATTAACAGGTCCAGGCATAGTTCAGAACCAAAGAAAACAGGATTGGAGACATTTTCAGCCATGGAGCGATTAGTTACAGGCGAAAGAGTCCAAAATTTTGCAGCCAAGTGGTTTACAGTATATTGTAACTCTGCAAACAGTTCTCTTCGTAAATTCTTACTTCGCAAACATATTCTTCACTAGCTTGTTCTTCGCAAATGTACACTAAGAATTACATCTACAGCAAACAATTCGTGAAGTTTACTTCGTGAAATTCAATCTAGTTCGCGTTAAGTAATCAACTTTGCAACAACATACCATTTTACAACAATTCAGTTCAACGCAATCAGCTTAGCTCGAGTCAATATCTGTTTGTATCAATAGTACCAGCGGGATAACAATCCCGGCGAAGGAGAACCCCCATCATTGCAAGTTGACAAAATGGCTTAACCAGAACATACGAGGATAAACCTGCGAAATAGACTGGCATGAACAAACTAACGAAGTAACTATCCTTTTATACCAATTCGTACTGGAATAACAATCAACATAGCCAAGAGAGAAATCTTCTTAACCTTTTAGCTTCGGAGAAATACTTTCACTGTAGTAAGCAGCGATGTATGATAACCAGTTCATCATAACCATCTTTTAATGCCTTCACTTGTGAAGATAATAGTTCATTTGAAGATTAAACCAACCTGCGAAGATTAAGGAAGGGCAAAGTAAAATAGGCTTCTTAGTCTTGAATTGTTATGGGAGAAGTCAATAATCCATCAACTTCGTAGAAACAAGTCCGCAGCTTAAAGGCAATAGTTGATTGGCTTTTGTTGCTAGCCTGGTGTATCATGAATTGATGAAGAACTTCTCTCATGATACATCAACCATCGAGTCAAATTAACTCAACCAACGGATCAACTCACCATCCCCAACTCAGCAAAGAACGGATCAACCACCTCAGACAAGAAAAGAAAGGAAACTAGCTAAATGCAATTCAGGAAGAAGCACTTGCAGCGAAGTATAATGAGTAGTATACATGCTTGCGAAGAGAACCAGTTCTGATAAAATTAAAATTTCAACGGCTTAAGTTCGCACAGAAGTTGTACAATGACGAATTTCTAGTACAGTAATTGGTTAGGTCGATGGAAGTTCGCACCGCAGCTCTTATACAACTCAGTTCGACTCAATATTCAGTTTGCGAATATAAGTTTGCGAATATAAGTTTGTGAATCTTCGTAAGCTTATTTTGCATGAGAAGTTAATGGATCCTGTGAAGATGAGCCCAAAAGATGGAAAGTATATTGGTCTCTAGGGAGATGATATCATTATACTTCAACGTCCAAGCTTAATTTCCTTAAGCCCAGTAAAAATAAAATAAAAAAAATAATCAAAGCTATTTTACGCAAGTTATTTCATACAATCCATTTTATGTAAGATTAACATACACTAAGATATTTCACGCAGGAAACTGAGTCGCGAGCATGTGAAGTCCAATTTCCGTAAGATGCATTCATTTCACATAAGAGAATTCGCCAAGAAGGGTTAGAAGCAGAAATTCGCAAGATTTTTGGATATTTTGCAAGAAGAAAGTGGGAGATTATTTCGCAGACATATTTCGCAAGAAATAGCAAGTCATATACTTCGCAAGAGGCAATAACAGGCCGCAAAAGGTAAGTACCATTTCCTTGAATATTTTATTTACAGAAGACAAAAGATTTTTGATTTATTTACCAAAAACGATATACTCGCAAAATTTCTACAATTTCTAAAATTTCAAAACATTTCAAAGACTTTTTTTTGAACAATTAATTGGGGGATATGGGAATTAATTGGGGGATATGAATTACTTCCCCTAACCCATGGTATGTGTTAAGGGGTTATTTTTGGTTATGAAAATACTAAAATACCCTTCCCACAAAATTAAAATCAAAAACTTAAAATCAAAAAACAAAATCATATCCCCCATTTCCATCTCCACTTCTTATTAATCTTATTTAGGGGTAGAGCATTGAAACCTAAATATTCCCCATTCCCTTTAAAATTCTAAACTCTCCCCACTCTACATCAAATTCTCTTCTCTTCACTTTGGAAACGAATTTTTATTTTATTCGGAAGTGATGAAGATCATGCTGAAAGTGATGATGACCATGCCGGAATTGATTCTTGAGCATGCCGGTATCATGTTCCGGCATATGGTCTTCATCAATTCCGGCATGGTCTTCATCAATTCCGGCATGGTTTTCATCACTTCCTTTTTGAATTTTTTTCTAGTTTTAATCACTTCACTGCCGGCATGGTCAGTTGATATGAAGACCATGCCGGTATTGCTTTCCGGCATAGCATGTTGCTTTATTTTCTATGCCGGAAAACAATACAGGCATGGTCTTCATATCAACTGACCATGCCGGAAGTGGAGTGACTAAAACCAGAAAAAATTCAAAACGGAAGTGATGAAGACCATGCCGGAATTGATGAAGACCATATGCCGGAACATGATACCGGCATTCTCGAGAATTTCCTATCAATGCCGGTATTCAAGTGAAAAAAAAAATGAACATTCTGGATACTTTTCATCCTGTTCCGGCATAGAAATTTAAGCAAAATACTATGCCGGAACATGATACCGGCATGCTCGATAATTTCTTGTCAATGCAGGTAGTCAAGTGAAGAAAAAAATCAACATTCTAGATACTTTTCATCTTGTTCCGGCATAGAAATGTAAGCAAAATACTATGCCGGAACAGGTACCGGCATGCTCGAAAACTAGATTACCATGCCGGTACCTATTCAAACCCAGAAAAAAAATCAACATTATGAAGATCAAAACTAGAAAAAAATCGTAACGAGAGAGCTACGCCCCCCCGAACCCCCCCTGGATAGTGACAAACAATTTTTGAAAATTTCCGACAAATGCCGGCATGGTTTTTTTGTTGAATACCATGCCGGAACCGAGCTTTTTCAGCTGCAACAATGGTGAATTCAAAGGAAACAAATCAAATTTTCAACCTCTTAGCAGCAATTCTCTCATCACAATCATCTTCCATTTTCAAAAAAAAAAAATCCACTTATTTTTTTTTCCTCTCCTTCTACTCCTCACTCACACAAATTAAAATCAAAACACACACTAAACTATCCCCCAAATACTTAAGCATATACTAATTATTATTAACTACTAAACATGATTAGTGAGGGCTAGATTAGGAATTAAAAAAAAATTACATAGGGGGTCACCCAGAATTGCTATTGGGACACCGTTTTTGTCCTGTAGCTATATCCCCCAATTAGTTTCCATATCCCCAAATTAATTCTTTTTTTTTTTTTAGATTGGTGAAAAGCGATACAATCGCAAGATTCAAAAATGAATTCATCGCAAAAATTTAAAGATCTCAAAATTTTTCAAAGACTTCAAAGTTACAAAAAATAGAGAAAATTAAATTTATATAATTCTATAGAACAATTTTAATTTAAAAATGCGATATGAATACTTCTCATACTTCTTATACTAAAGATTTTACGAAAGCATTCAACATTTTATGTACATGAAAAATTTACGATGAATTTTTACGAATAAAAAGAATTTTGATTCTACTTATAAAAGGCGAAAAAATACCGCCATAAATCAATTGCGATTAACTTTCATTGAATAAAGACGCAAAAATTTATTTGCGAATAAAAGACCGCAATCTGTGATCAGCTTTCAAAAAAGAAAGAAAGCCGCATAAATATTACACAGGCAAACCTTTGTGGCGTACACCCTAGTTCGCGAAGCAACATTTCGTAAGAGGCAAAGTCCTAAAGTGCGTCATTTAAGGGGGTACCTATAACCATGGCTCAGGGACACCGGAACACCACCAAGGAACCTGAGTACATAGAACTTTACGGAGTACAACCCAATAACGGGGTACCTATCCGGGTTAGACTCCTTGGACTCTCACCTAATCTTGCGACATTACGCAATATTATGCGATGTAACATGATTTAGGTTGGGAGACTAAGGCATACTGTCTTTCCCAAGAAGTGCAGAAAACGATCAAGGCGCCGAGGTACACGGTTGAGTCAAGAGTGCCGGGTGGGCTTGAAGCACATCTTCCATTTTTGACAAGTCTTGGAAAATGATGCACTTGGCCCAAAGATACCCCATAGGGTGCAACCTCGTAACTATAAGCCCTATAGGCAAAAAGGATAAGAGGTTGCGATCAAAAACTGGTTGTTTTCATAACCGGATGGGAAGAGCTAACCTTGTATGGTCGATGTACGCTTCCTTGAAGGGGCAACCAAGGGGAAGATAAAGGGCAGTACCCTCCATTAGGGAGCTGATACGTGCTATAAGACGCAAATGTCATGAGGCTTTTTGTTCACAAGAACATAAAGGATTTTCATATTTGTGCAACAACTGAACTTCTGCGAGCCTTCTAAAAAAAAAAAAAAAAAAAAAAAAAAAAAAAAAAAAAAAAAAACTCGCAGAACCTAATAAAGAAGTTAAGATGAGATCAATGGGTCACTACATGAAAGTGTAGAGACGTCCTGCGATTTCATCGCAAGACGATAATGTCACGAGGTTGTATATTCGCAAGAATGTTTAGACTTGTCATATTATCGCAAACACAAAAATATTATCACAAAAGAGGTGGCAAAATAAGACCTTTACTTAGGAAGGCATGATAAGACCACAACAATTATCATTGAAGAATTTTTACAAGAATATATATCATGAAGTCCTAACGAAGAAGGAAATAGAAGGCAACTTCATCAATATCATTGAAGAATTTTTACAAGAATATATATCACGAAGTCATAACAAAAGAGGCGATTTCATTCACAATCAAAGACGGATACATGTACAAAAATACGCAAATATACTTGCGAAGATGATTATATTGCAGGAATGGAAGCAACTTAAAGATTACATCAATTTTAACGCGGAAAAATGAGCTAAGTAACAGAAACTTGAAATATACATTGCAATAGATAACCATTCGCATCATATAAGCATCATACTCGCATCATCCAAGCATCATATTCGCATCATAAAAGCATTGCATACACATTTTATAACATAATCATTACATAAATATTATATTCGCACAAATATTTTACAAAATTTTACAGGATAATACCGCGAAACTTCGCAGAAACATTCATAATTCGCAGGACTATTCATAATTCGCAACACTATATTCGCAACACTATTCGAAACACTATTCGCAGCACTATTCAGAAGTTTAGAAATTCGCAGAAAAACTCAGAAATTCGCAGAAATATTCAGAAGATAACAGGGTTACCACTTGAGGAAGAGGCAAGATGAGAATAGAGACGCAATTTAATCATTCAACATTTTCTCAAGAATTCTTCTTCATAGATAAAGAACAGAGGCAACTATGGATACCTAAGAAAATATTTTATGTTCTTTATCTTCTCAGTAAGAATCCTCACCAAAAATGGAATAATAATTTCACATGAACATAGGCTATATTTATCACTCTCATTCAAGAACGAATACTTCTTATATATTTCGAGGATTAAGTACTTCTTATACTTCTTAAGGATACTTCGTACTTCTTATACTTCTTCAAGGATTGATATTTTTTACTTCGCAACATTCAAGAACTTCACGAAAGAATAGAGGCAAGTACGTACTTTTCAAGTCAAGTATTCTTTCATCAACAAGATCAAAAACTACTACAACAACGGATTTTTTCTTAAAGATCGCTCTTCAAGCAATATTCAAGAAAAAAGAGGCAAAATGTAGGAGCGGAATATCGCAACAATATTCACTTGCGAATAATTATCAAAAGAGGTTTGCGAAGTGAAGTTGCGAAGGTTCGCAGGATAGTTCTCAAGTCCGAAGTTGAAGGACAGATTATTTGTTAACATTTTGTAAAATCATATAAATAGCCATTTAAGCATGAGAGGAAACCAGGGACATATTTTAGAGAAGAGGATAATTTTAGGAGGAGAGAGAAAATTTTAGGAGGGATTTATTTTCTTTATCATCTTATTCCCCAAAAAACTAGAGCTCCAAATATTCATTAATGGAGTCTCAATTATAAAATTATGTAATTACGTACAATCACTAGTGAATAACCATGGATGTAGATCACAATGATCGAACCATGTAAAAATCTTTGTGTCTCTTTTACAATATTAGTACTTTAATTCTTAGTTTCATATCAAATTAATTAGGTTTAGGGATCATTTTAATGGATTCTTATGAGGGTGTAGTTGTGAGATAATCCGCAACTACAAAGCAGTTTTCCATGTATCCTCTTATCGAACTCTCACTTGATGGTATCCAAATTTGAAATCTAACTTTGTAAAGACTCGAGCTTTTTCCAATTGATCCATCATGTCGTCTATCCTAGGTAGAGGGTAACGATTATTGATTGTGATCTTGTTCAATGCTCTATAATCAATACACATACGCCATCCTCCATCTTTCTTTGGTACCAACAATACCTCTGATCCACAAGGTGAAGCACTTGGCACTATCATTCCTAATTCTAGGAGTTCTTGGACTTGTTTCTTGATCTCATCAGATTCCTCTATGGACGTGCGATAAAGACCTACATTAGGTAGAGAACTCTCCCCGGTCAATATAATTTCATGCTCCACACTCTTCTTTGGCGGTAATTCCGTGACATCAGAAAATAAATCCTTGTATCTCAACTTCAACCTTTCTAGGTCTCCTTCTTGCTATGCAGTCAAGTCTTCCAAACAAACTCTACTCGGCTTCTCCTCAAGAGAACGGATCACAAGGATAATGAAATTTGTGCTAGCATTCACCAACCATTTAGCCTGATTAGCTGTAATCAAGCTTGCTCCCTCTAGAGGAGAATGTATAGCCCGAATCAAAAAACTTTCTCCATCTTTGGTAAAGGTATATTTTTGTTCCCTCCTGTGTAGAGTTGCATCTCTATCCCATAGGTAAGGACTTCCTAATACTACCTGACAAACATCCAAAGGAACTATGTCATATGTAACTTCGTCAATATATGACTCATCTAGAGCAAATTTGAACGTGCACTGATGTGAAACTTGTAAGCCCCCTTCCTTTTGAATCCATCCTAAAGGGTATGGTTTAGGATTTTTGATAGTCTTCAGTCCTAATCTCTGCACCAAAGAATGTGAAAGTAAATTTTTCTGACTTCCCGGATCAATAACAGCATCAACTAGTGATTTTTTGACTTGCATCTTCACTGTGAAGAGTCACTCCCTAAGATCATCCTTTGAAGGTGTTTCTTCTGCCCCTGTCATAACAGAGAGCTTTCAATTGGGTTCCGTTAGTCCATGTACTTCTTTTGGAGTTTGAGAGACTAGTGCTGCCTTCTTGGCTTCTTTCCTCTGCAACCCTTTAGGCTTTATATGGGGGTTCTTAACCCAACACTTGTCGATAATGTGACTTGTTTGTTTGCAATGGGTGCAAGTCAAACCTTTCTTGTCACTAAATTTCCCTTCCTCTTTGCTCCTTTCACCTCCTTTTACAGTGGTATCTCCAGATTTCGCCTTAGTATTCCCATTTGAATCAAATTTCTTAAGCCTTCCTTCAATGGCATTAGCTTTTATACTTGCTTCGGAGATAGAATCCACCGAAAACATCTTCAACTCCTTCCTTATATACTCATGTAACCCAGAAATATATTTCATAAAGATAACATAATCTCCCAAGTCTAAATCCAAAATCATAACTTGATTCTGAAATTCCGAAGTATATTCTTGCACAGTTTGGTTGTAAGTTTGCTTCAAGTTGTACCACTTGAACCATCTTTCCTCAAGGTAGCCAACCAGATAAAACTGTTTCCTTACAACTTCCTTGAATCTTCTCCACGACAATACTCCTTTACCTAGGTTTTGTCTTTGATAAGCTTTCCACCAGGTTAGAGCATGCTTTTGTAGCTTCAATGTCGCGAAAGCAATCTTTTCCTTTGAACCATATTCAAAGAAGAAAAAAAATACGTCTCTAGACGTTCAATCCAATAATCCAATTTTTCTACATCGACACTCCCATCGTAAAGTGGAATATCAACACGAAAATCAATTTTCAGATTCTTACCATGAGGTTTAGTTGATGTAGGACTTTTAAGAAACTCACTTTTCTTCTTTTCTTCATCCTATTCTTCTTCTTCTTCTTCTTCTTCTTCTTCTTCTTCTTCTTCTTCTGAATCGTCTTCTGATTCATCTTTTTCCGAAGCTTCAGGTGAAGGTGTAATCTTTTTCTTCATCTTCGGCTTTGGTGTATGAGAATGAATACATTCAGTTAATTCTTCAAGGGTGGTTTTAATCGACTTCATGTCTATTTGTAGCGTATCCACCTTTTCTTCCATAGTTTGTGGTTCGCTATGCTTGGGTTCATCATATGACTTTGTCATCTTTGATCCCCTTGTTCTCCTAACATTTTCTAACTTCTCGAGTACCTCACCAAGATTTAGGTAGAGAGATCTAGTGAAAACTATAAACCACAGGGATTTACCCTAAAAACTAACCTTGCTCGTGATGCCAAACTTGATACGTTTGATCTCTATACCTTGGTAGATATTACTATAAAGGCGGAATTCATAATAATAATAATAATAGATAAGAAACTTAGAAGAACACATAACACAAGTAGTGATTCGAAGAAATATATCTTCTCTAGATTATGAACAAGAAAACTATTACAATTCTCCCTTTGTTACACTCACAATCTCTCTAAACAGTAGTTAACCCTAAACTGTTTGCTTAGCTTGCTTTTACAATAATTATTTGTCTCACAAACTTCTCTAGGTTTTATGTGTGTTTAGTTAACAACCAAACCTCTCTATTTATAGACTTTATCATACTCAGCCAACTAGGTTTTCTATTAGGAACCTATTTCCTAAACTAAGAGTGTTGCATAAAACAAACTCTTTCCTAATTAAGAATTCTGCCTAAACAAGGATTCCTTCCTAGAATAGGATTCTTCCCTCAACTTAGCTTGAGGTTAACTAAGTTCCCTAAAGGAGTACGGATACACCTGTATCACTTGGAGAAACTAATAATTACTAAAATGATAACAAGAAACAAGGCTCTGATAGGTTCTTGTAATTTACCTGAGTTAGAGAAGTTCTGATCTAATATTTATTTTTTCAATCCCCACCTCTCATCAATGATTACCTAGAAAGGCAAGTTACATTCAGACACAATACTATGTAATAGACAAAATAAAGAAGAATTGAAATTACTCGACAATATTTCTTAGAATTAAATGAAGATGACAAGAACTAATGGGATAGTAATTCATACCTATCCAGTTCCAGCAGCCTTTTTTGGAGCAGTTAGCTTTTCTCAGTACATTAACTGCTTGAGAAGTATAAGCCATAGTTGAGCCTGTAACCAAACTAACAACATTATATTTCTCGATTTCATTCCATGTTGAGCAGGAGAATGCAAGATCACACCTTTCGTTCCAAGGTTTTGCATCCTCGTGATGACTAACTTCTCGATGATAAACTTATCTAGAGTTCAAAAATAATACAGGGCATATGACACTGTAAGAGTACCATAACATGGGAAAAGTTGAGAGTAACATATTGAAAAAGCGGGGGTCTAACAACCTCACCCAATATTTCGATTAGCAATCTGTATAGACAACTCCAAGTTGTTTTCTAGAGAATCAACAAGACTCAATCAATAGAAAATACTCAAGAAGTTATTATATCAATCTCTCAATTTGATTTACACAAGCAAATATGATTCGCGAGTCTAATCAAAGAGAGATAACTTGGATGGTACCAAAGACCAATATCCAAGTGTTAATCAATTTAAATTAATTGATTGAACAACGCACAACCTGTATTATTTCAATTATATAACGAAATAATATGCAGGAAAAAAAAACACAGATACCAGAATTTTATTAACGAGGAAATCGCAAACGCAGAAAAACCCCATGACCAAGTCCAGATTAAACATATATTGTATTAAGCCACAACAGACACTAGCCTACTCCAAAATAACTTCGGTCTGGATTGTAGTTGAACCCCAATTAATCTCACACTGATCTAAGGTACATTTATGCTCCTACACCTATGATCCCAATAGGATACTGCGTACTTGATTCCCTTAGCTGATCTCACCCATAACCAAGAGTTACTACGACCCAAAGTCTAAGACTTTAATCAACAAATTTATCTCACACATAAAAGTCTACAAAATAGATAAATCTGTCTCCCACAAATAAACCTATGAGTTTTGTTCCGTCTTTTGAAAAATCAAGGTGAACAGGAACCAATCAATAAAACCAGACTTATATTCCCGAATAATAGCTCAGTTTTATCAATCACCTCACAATAGTCTTAATCGATGCAGCGAAAAAAGATATTGTGGAATCACAAACGATGAGATGAAGATGTTTGTGATTACTTTTATATCTTGCCTATCGGAAATATAAATCTCAATCCAATTATTACAATTGTACTCGTACGATAGAAACAGCAAGATCACATCACACAACTACAAGAAAAGTAGTATCGGTCTGGCTTCACAATCCCAATGAAGTGTTTAAGTCGTTAGCCTAGTTTTAGAAGAAGAAAACCAAAGGTTAAAGGAGAATCGACTCTAGCTTTAGCAAACTAGTATCACACAGAATGTGTGGGGATTAAGTTTCCCAGTTGCTAGAGTTCTCCCTTATATAGTCTTTCAAATTAGGGTTTGCAATCAATGTTATCTTAGTAACAAAGCATTCAATATTCACCATTAGATGAAAACATGATTAGATACAAGCTAATATCTCTCAACCGTTAGATCGAAAACTTAACTTTCCATACACACATGTACTTGAATATTTTGGGCTTGTGTAACCGTACCCAAACATGTACAATGATTGGTTCAATATTAGTCAACCAAATGGTTAGCAAATGATAACTTCCATATTAACCATATTCTTCTTCACCATAACTAGTCCAAATGACTCAAATGAACTAGTTAGAGAGTTGTTCAATTTCTATGAGATCTCATGTACTACACAAGACAAAATTGAAGAAAAAAACGATGTGATTCACTCGAATCGATTCATGAACTATAAATCCACGGTTTGCAATAGCATTACTTAGATAATTTAGATAAGTTCACGCACAACATTTTTAGACGTAACTACTCAAGTTCGAGGACTGGGTTCGTGGACTCAAGTTAACCGGTTGGAGTTCACAAACTCCAGCAGAAATTCTCGGGTTTGAGAACTTCTGTTAGTTCGCAGACTGAAACCGAGTTACAACTCCAGCAGAAATTCTCGGGTTCGAGAACTACGCACGTTCGCGGACTCGGTTGACTGCTCAATTTCCGGTTTCACTTGATTAGCAAAGTTCACAAACTTCGGTTCAAGTGCTAAATACTTATACATATATGTGTTACCATAATAATGTTTATATCCCCCAATGGTTATATTATCTAAGCTCTAATTTCAACCATTGAAACATTCTCAAAGGACGTTATATAGTTGTTATTCACAAACTAGTTTTCGTCAGAGAAATTTCCAAAGTGATTGAAACATAACATGACTTTTGTCACTAGGTAAAGATGAACTTGGCTAAAGCGAAAGCTTTACCAACACATATTTCGAGAAATAGATAAGAGAGATATACTCAGCTCGAAATATCACATGTGTATATTCTTAGTCTATATAGTAATACGACTTTTGTCTCAAGATAGGAGATAGAGTAGATGGAATTTCGAGTGATTGATAAGTTCAAGTCTCCACATACCTTTTAGTCGATAAAGATCCACTGGTTCCTTGAGTAGTCCTTCGTCTTGTATGATGATTGTCATGGAGTTCTTGAGATCAACTACACTTTCTATCCTACTCCGAGACCTTAGCTATAGTAGACTAGAAATCAAGACTTTATAGTTTTGATCACTAACATTGACAAACATGCTTGAGATAGCAACGCATGCGAGTTCGACCGAGCAATGCTCTAACAATCTCCCCATTTTTCAATTTTAGTGGCAAAACTATTAATAATATGGAATACAAAAAATATATAAATAAACTTTGTAGCTCCTATTCCACATGTCTAATCTTCAACAATACTCAAAATCTTCGTCACTTCCAAGAAGTCCAATGATCCCAAAGGTTGTAAGTTTATCATCATCATTGTTGAAAATTCGTAGATATAACAATGAGAAAAGCATCAGTTCTCAATCATTGTTATACAGTGTCATAGTATTTATACACAACGTCAAAGTCCGATTGAATCACAACTTCAACAACAACACTATGGTGATACTTCACTCCACCTTAGTCAATATTCCATCTCACATGGAAACCACTCCCCCTTACATAATGATCCGAAAACCATATGTATTTGTAGTGTGAATGACATATTAATTCTCCCCCTTTTTTCCAATAAAATTGGCAAAGGTACAAGAACGGGATCCTAATGAAATTTCCGTAAGAGACATTTCATGACCAAATTAAGGTAAATGTATATCATCTTGTTTAGATGCAATCATAAAGACGGAGATAATTGCATTCATCAACGAGTTTATAAAGACGCAAGATAATCCCTCTAATATTCCGCAGCCTCACTCCCCACAAAGATTTGGCAATTAAGCACAAGTTCAAAAGAACTCTCCCCCATAAAATGTCATTCCCTAAGGAACAACAAAAGCGACCTTAATTTCAAAAGAAAAGAAGGATTTCTTTAGACTCAACAAATTACATACAAGTATGAATTTGGAATCCAACAAGAAATATTCAATCATATTAACCAAAGCGAACCAAGATTAATTTGACTAAATATGCTCAACACAAGTAAACTTATGGAGACTTAATAAATTAATTAGATTAATCACAAGAAAACTCGCAAATAATCTAATTTCCATACTCAACCAAACTAATTACAAAATTAATCAATTTAATTGGCCACACTCGAAATAATAAAATTCTATGGAGCAATGACTAAGTTAATCATGAATAACCAACCCAGTCAAAGAGATGCTCAAACATTAGAAAACCTTACGGAGTGCTAACTAAATAATCACACAAGATGATTAATTCAATCATGTTCAACATAAAGTACCTTACGGAAAAACAACTATGCTAATCACAAAAGCAATCAACGTTTGTTGTTTTAGTGCTCAACATAAGATACTTCATGGAACAACACGGTATTTACACAAAAAATGTTGATCGGATGATCGATCTTATACCGTGGAATAAGCAAGGATTCATTTTATGTTTCCATCACTATTTGCATAATAACATACAATAGACATAATCCTTGAATCACAAAAGATTTTAACCTATCTTACATCAATAATTAACAATATAGGCTTAACTTTTGTGTTTTTCCAAAAGTCTATTCATTATTTTATCAATATTTGCATATCAATTCACGAACGACTTTACTTTTGAAAAAATATGGGATATTCAAGTTCACGAACGTAAACACACATATCCCATCTAAATATTGCAATATATAAAACCAAAAAGATTAATAATGCAACCAACATCTTCCAAACAAGTTTAGACTTTAAGCCAATAAATATAAAAACAAGAAGATGAAAACATTGGATATAGATATGCGAAATGAAATCACAATAATGGCTATTCCAAAACAATAGTTATTCTTCTAAACAAAAGAGAAAAAATAGAAGATTTACTAGGCATACAGAAATCAGAGCTCATTAAGAACCTCATATCTTACAATGAAACCATCAAAGAATGTATCGCTGATTTCCTTAATTCTCTTGACTGTAGACACACCATGTTCATGAGTTAGAACACTAACTTTGCGATCAACCACTCGAGCAAGTTTCCTAGCTTTGAAACAGTCCATGATGATCTTTTTTTGATTCCGTATCTGAATATTCTGATTAGCAAGAATTCTGGCCTGACCATCTAGAAGTTGGTTTATTTGCAATTGAAGATTTGAAAACTCGACCTTTGAATCGTTCTAAAAACGAGTTAAATCCTTGACAAAATCATCAATCCAGGAGTTATGATCCTTTCTTTCCAGGATCTTCTTTAGAACCAACTCCTGAATTGACTCACTTTCCTGATTGCTTTCCTCCATATCAAGACACACAAATTCTTGAGTTCTTGCAGAGTTCCCCATGACAGTTTTGAAGAACAAAACCTAATATATATATATATATATAACAAGTATATATATACGTTCGCAAACAAGGGTAGAATCCCAATTTTTCAAAACTTAAAAAGGTCACGTGAGGAGGAAGCGACCGTTCGTGGACTGCTAAACACAAAATCCTAAACTGGAATAATATACAACATCTTGAGTATTTCTCAAACATTTTCTTTGCATCTCTCAAGTTAGAAACAAGGAAACAACTACCTGGAATCAGGTGATTTTGTGGAAACTGGTCCCACTATGCTCATCGAGAAATGTGTTGCATATATCATCCGTCAGTTTGACTTTTGTGTCATTCCTTGCCTTTCTTTGGTTGTTTCTCATCCCTGAAGGATAAGATATGGCGCCTTTAAAATATCCGTCAGATGACTTTCTCTGAGGACTAAGTCTGGGACCTTTTGAAATTTGTTCAAGAGAATTCGAATGGATAGGAACCTATTTTCTATACATAGGTTCATCAGACACATCCTTATAAGTACAGGGAATGCTTTTGTTAGCAACACAAGAATTTTTGCCAGAAAGTACTTGAGCCTTGTGATGATTTCTAGAGTAGAGATGATTCTTATAAGATTTCTGATTTCTTTTGGGCATACGATTCATTGCATTAGTCGACTGACTGTTTGTTCCATTGACAGTGAAGAGAAGCAAATTATGGAGCTTAGAAATTTGTTTCCTTCTTGAAAAATAATGGATAGCATAGTGATTCTGTTTCCCATAAAAAGTACAGGTTCGTGGAGGAGTAGCAATAACTGGCACCTGTTTAGACTCCATAGCCATATGAGAAGATTGCAAGTTATGTAAACTTTTCTTGACATAATATTTTTATGGAGAATACTTTGTATTGTACAGAACATTACGAGAGAAAGTTTGTACAGAGGTTTTTCTCCTTATGATAAAGTTTTCCTTTTCCAAGGATTTACATTGTTCATGGGCTAGAGTAAGAGATGCACATGGTTTCTCTTTTTCAGCATGAAGTCTATTGAGATCTGATGAATGAGTCTCGAGCAAATGTTTTTCTCTAATTGAGTCCTCTTTAATAATATCCTCAAGAGTACTAATCTTTACATGTTCAAGAGTAGTTTCTTGAAGAAGTTTCTCAATATTCTTAGAGAAGGACTTTATGATATTATAGAGATTACGTTCTCGATCAAGAAACTTTTCAAATTCATAAATGAGCTGATCATGATCATTAAAATCAATGTCTTCAGCTATATGTTTTAAAATTCTTATGAGCTCCTTTTCAGATTCTGCCAGAGTGTCACATGCCTCATGAGAAGAATAAATGCCATTATTAAAATGAAAATTCTTTCTACCTCGGGATTCGGAAGAATCAACTAAGGAATAATCCTTTGAGGTGTTTCCAAGACATTTGACATGATCAAAAGATTTAGGAGACATTTTGGTATGCGCAACAGAGATTTCGTCCACAGACTCATATTTCCACAAATACAGATTTGTAAGGTCTTAAACGTGTTTGCCAGCTCTGATACCAATTGAAAAAGCGGGGGGTCTATCAACCTCACCCAATATTTTGATTAACAATCTGTATGGACAACTCTGAGTTGTTTTCTAGAGAATCAACAAGACTCAATCAATAGAAAATACTCAAGGAGTTATTATCTCAATCTCTCAATTTTATTTACTCAAGCAAATATGATTCGCGAGTATAATCAAAGAGAGATAACTTGGATGGTACCAAAGACCGATATCCAAGTTTCAATCAATTTAAATCAACAACCAATAAGGTCGAATATTCTAATTGATTGAACAACGCACAACCTGTATTATTTCAATTATATAACGAAATATAATGCGGAAAAGAAATAACAAAAATACCATAATTTTGTTAACGAGGAAACCGCAAATGCATAAAAACCCCGGAACGTAGTCCAGATTTAACATACATAGTATTAGGCCGCTACAGACACTAGCCTACTCCAAATTAACTTCGGTTTAGACTGTAGTTGAACCCCAATCAATGTCACACTGATCCAAGGTACAGTTATGCTCCTACGCCTCGATCCCAGCAGGGATCTGCGTACTTGATTCCCTTAGATGATCTCACCCACAAGCAAGAGTTGCTACGACCCAAAGTCGAAGACTTTAATAAACAAATCTGTCTCACACAGAAAACTATACAAGATAGATAAATATGTCTCCCACGAATAAACCTATGAGTTTTGTTCCGTCTTTTGATAAATTAAGGTGCACAGGAACCAATCAATAAAACCAGACTTATATTCCCGAAGAACAGCTCAGTTTTATCAATCACCTCACAATAGTCTTAATCGACGCATCGAAAAAAGATATTGTGGAATCACAAACGATGAGACGAAGATGTTTGTGATTACTTTTATATCTTGCCTATCGGATATAGAAATCTCAAGCAAATTATTACAATTGTACTCGTACGATAGAAACAGCAAGATCACATCACACAACTATAATAAAAGTAGTATCGGGCTGGCTTCACAATATTGATAAACACGTTTTTGTGTCTGATTTGTTCTCAGTGTCTCTATTGTTAGTCTTGATTTTTGTACTAATTTTGGTGTTTTTATGTTTGTTTAGGTGTTTTCGGAGAAATACTTTTGTGTGGAAAAAGTTGCTCGAAAAGTGCTTTTTGGACCCCCGGAGAAAGGTGATAAAGGCACCCTCACTTTGGGATAAGGGCACCCCAGGCACCCGTCTGATAAAGGCGCCCCTATTTTGGATTGGGGCACTTCATCCTCTCTAATTCAAATTCTGAGTTTTGGCGGGAGTTTGGTGTTCATAAATGGCAGAATTAGGGTTTTCATTTTGAGCTTGTTTCAGCGAGACTAAAGAGATGGAAATATTTGGGTATCTTCCTTTGAGCCTAACAGGGTTTTTTTGGGTCTTTGGTTCAATGGATTTTGGCTAGAACTCGAGTTAGAAGAAATCAGGGAGTAAAGATGGCTAAATTAGGGTTGGAGTTTTTACGCTACTCAGTGTGACTCAACGGCTCAGATTGATTGGGTTTGTTCCTCTTGGCTAAACAGGGATGGTATGGTCGACGATTTAGATTAGAAGTGGTTGAATACGTGGATTTTCCACACAACAAGGAGTACGTGGCCGGAATATGATATTCACGGGATTCTGTTGGTAGTTTGGAAGTTGGAGCGAGTCTATAGCGGTGTCATCACATTCTGGAACCTGTTTCAATCAGTTTGGAGCGTGTATTCAACAGCTAGCTGCGTGAGAAGTTAAAACAGGGAAGAAAACCCCGTATCTTGCATAAAAATAATATCGAGTTATGATGAGATTTTGGGAGTTATTACAAGGATTGTATCATCCCTGTTGAGTATAAATAGACTCTTGGGGTAGCATAGAAAGGATGGAGAGTTTTGGGGAGGTATAGAACATCACATAGTTGAGAAATTCACGTTGCAGAGAAAAACTTTCTGCTGCTTTCTTTGGAAGAACACGAAGAACATAAGACTCTTCAGGACGATCGTTCATGCCAACAGCTACAGCGACACAAAAAGAGCGTCGCAGAGCTACAATTATAGCAAAAGTACATTTTATCGTTCTCTGTAACAGTGTTTTGCAACGATTATAAACGTTGCAAACACCCGGTTTTAACCATTTTCTCTATATTTCATCCTTGTAAACACCTATTTGAGCAATGAAAAATTCCTTTGAGTGTGTTTTCATAATGCGGAGCTAGAACGCATTACTGGGACGGACAATGGAGGAAGAAACTTTTCATGATTGTGGTAAATGAATTAATTCTTTATATGACTTTTTGCATAGATTTAATTGCTTTATGATTTCTATTAATTATTTGTTATTTTGTCTGATGTCGCATGCTTGGTTTTAATTACTTTTGATGCGTCATGCTTACGACTTACAGATAATGTTTTATGAAATCTATTTTTGGCAAAGAATTAGAGTCACAACTTCTTTTGTTTGAGCTATATTGTATAGAGTTAATGACTGAACCACAAGAATATGAAAAGTAGTGAAATCCTGCGTCCTAGTATCTCTTTATCACGTGACAATTTTGTATATATATTTTTATCTTATCTTAGTTTTATTAAATCTAAAATTCTATGCTTTCACAAGTCTCAAGAACCTTCTTACTACAACATCATTGAAAATACCATCAAATATCAATGAAGTCTTTAAGTCGTTAACCTAGTTTTTGAAGAAGAAAACCAAATCTTAAAGGAGAATCGACTCTAGCTTTAGCAAACTAGTATCACACAGAATGTGTGGGGATTAAGTTTCCCAGTTGCTAGAGTTCTCCCTTATATAGTCTTTCAAATTAGGGTTTGCAATCAATGTTAGCTTAGTAACAAAGCATTCAATATTCACCGTTATATGAAAACCTGATTAGATACAAGCTAATATCTCTCAACTATTAGATCGAAAACTTAGCTTCCCATACACACATGTACTTGACGATTTTGGGTTTGTGTAACCGTACCCAAAAGTGTACAATGGTTGGTTCAATATTAGTCAACCAAATGGTTAGCCAAATGATAACTTCCATATCAACCATATTTTTCTTCACCATAACTAGTCCAAATGACTCAAATGAACTAGTTAGAGATTTGTTTAATTGCTATGAGATCTCATGTACTACACAAGACACAATTGAAGAAAAAATGATATGATTCACTCGAATCGATTCATGAACTATAAATCCACGGTTTGCAATAGCATTCCTTAAATAATTTACATATGTTCACGAATACCATTTTTAGACATAACCACTCAAGTTCGCGAACTGGGTTCGTACACATATTTCGAGAAATAGATAAGCGAGTTATACTCAGTTCAGCTGGATTGAAACCAACTCGCGGACTGACGGGTTGATCACAAGTAAATTTAATAATCTAAAAAAATTCGGTTTCACTTGATCAACGAAGTTCACAAAAAGTTATGTGTTCAATGGTTATATTGTCTAAGCTCTCATTTCAACCATTGAAACACATCATGAGAGAAATTTCCAAAGTGATTGAAACATAACATGACTTTCGTCACTAGGTAAAGATGAACTTGGCTAAAGTGAAATATTTACCAACACATATTAAAAGAAATAGCAAGCGAGATTAAATATACTCAACTCGAAATATTTTTTATTTTTAGTCTATATAGTAATACGAGTTTTGTCTCAAGATAGGAGATAGAGTAGATGGAATTTCGAGTGATAGATAAGTTCAAGTCTCCACATACCTTTTAGTTTATGAAGATCCACTAGTTCCTTGAGTAGTCCTTCGTCTTGTATGATGATTTCCATGGAGTTCTTGACATCAAATACACTTTCTATCCTAGTTCGAAACCTTAGCTATAGTAGACTAGAAATCAAGACTTTATAGTTTTGATCACTAGCATTGACAAACATGCTTGAGATAGCAACGCATGCGAGTTCGACCGAGCAATGCTCTAACAATTTCCCCCTTTATCAATTTTTGTGGAAAAACTATTAATACATATGGAATACAAAAAATATATAAATAAACTTTGTAGCTCCTATTCCACATGTCTAATCTTCAACAATACTCGAAATCTTCATCACTTCCAAGAAGTCCAATGATCCCAAAGGTTGTAAGTTTACCATCATCGTTGTTGAAAATCCGTAGCTATAACAATGAGAAAAGCATCGGTTCTCAATCATTGTTATACAGTGTCATAGTATTATTACACAGCGTCAAAGTCCAATTGCATCACAACTTCAACAACAACACTATGGTGATACTTCACTCCACCTTAGTCAATATTCCATCTCACATGGAAACCACTCCCCCTTACATAATGATCCGAAAACCATATGTATTTGTAGTGTGAACGACATATTAATTCTCCCCCTTTTTGTCAATAAAATTGGCAAAGGTACAAGAACGGGATCCTAATGAAATTTCCGTAAGAGACATTTCATGACCAAATTAAGGTAAATGTATATCATCTTGTTTAGATGCAATCCTAAAGCCGGAGATAATTGCATTCATCAACGAGTTTATAAAGACGCAAGATAATCCCTCTAATATTCCGCAGCCTCACTCCCCACAAAGATTTGGCAATTAAGCACAAGTTCAAAAGAACTCTCCCCCATAAAATGTCATTCCCTAAGGAACAACAAGAGCGACCTTAATTTCAAAAGAAAAGAAGGATTTCTTTAGACTCAACAAATTACATACAAGTATGAATTTGGAATCCAACAAGAAATATTCAATCATATTAACCAAAGCGAACCAAGATTAATTTGACTAAATATGCTCAACACAAGTAAACTTATGGAGACTTAATAAATTAATTAGATTAATCACAAGAAAACTCGCAAATAATCTAATTGCCATAATCAACCAAACTAATTACAAAAGTAATCAATTTAATTGGCCACACTCGAAATAATAAAATTCTATGGAGCAATGACTAAGTTAATCATGAATAACCAACCCAGTCAAAGAGATGCTCAAACATTAGAAAACCTTACGGAGTGCTAACTAAATAATCACACAAGATGATTAATTCAATCATGTTCAACATAAAGTACCTTACGTAACAACAACTATGCTAATCACAAAAGCAATCAACGTTTGTTGTTTTAGTGCTCAACATAAGATACTTCATGGAACAACACGGTATTTACACAAAAAATGTTGATCGGATGATCGATCTTATACCGTGGAATAAGCAAGGATTCATTTTATGTTTCCATCACTATTTGCATAATAACATACAATAGACATAATCCTTGAATCACAAAAGATTTTAACCTATCTTACATCAATAATTGACAATATAGGCTTAACTTTTGTGTTTTTCCAAAAGTCTATTCATTATTTTATCAATATTTGCATATCAATTCACGAACGACTTTACTTTTGACAAAATATGGGATATTCAAGTTCACGAACGTAAACACACATATCCCATCTAAATATTGCAATATATAAAACCAAAAAGATTAATAATGCAACCAACATCTTCCAAACAAGTTTAGACTTTAAGCCAATAAATATAAAAACAAGAAGATGAAAACATTGGATATAGATATGCGAAATGAAATCACAATAATGTATATTCCAAAACAATAGTTATTCTTCTAAACAAAAGAGAAAAAATAGAAGATTTACTAGGCATACAGAAATCAGAGCTCATTAAGAACCTCATATCTTACAATGAAACCATCAAAGAATGTATCGCTGATTTCCTTAATTCTCTTGACTGTAGACACACCATGTTCATGAGTTAGAACACTAACTTTGCGATCAACCACTTGAGAAAGTTTCCTATCTTTGAAACAGTCCATGATGATCTTTTTTTGATTCCGTATCTGAATATTCTGATTAGCAAGAATTCTGGCCTGACCATCTAGAAGTTGGTTTATTTGCAATTGAAGATTTGAAAACTCGACCTTTGAATCGTTCTAAAAACGAGTTAAATCCTTGACAAAATCATCAATCCAGGAGTTATGATCCTTTCTTTCCAGGATCTTCTTTAGAACCAACTCCTGAATTGACTCACTTTCCTGATTGCTTTCCTCCATATCAAGACACACAAATTCTTGAGTTCTCGCAGAGTTCCCCATGACAGTTTTGAAGAAAAAAACCTAATATATATATATATAACAAGTATATATATACGTTCGCAAACAAGGGTAGAATCCCAATTTTTCAAAACTTAAAAAGGTCACGTGAGGAGGAAGCGACCATTCGTGGACTGCTAAACACAAAATCCTAAACTGGAATAATATACAACATCTTGAGTATTTCTCAAACATTTTCTTTGCATCTCTCAAGTTAGAAACAAGGAAACAACTACCTGGAATCAGGTGATTTTGTGGAAACTGGTCCCACTATGCTCATCGAGAAATGTGTTGCATATATCATCCGTCAGTTTGACTTTTGTGTCATTCCTTGCCTTTCTTTGGTTGTTTCTCATCCCTGAAGGATAAGACATGGCGCCTTTAAAATATCCGTCAGATGACTTTCTCTGAGGACTAAGTCTGGGACCTTTTGAAATTTGTTCAAGAGAATTCGAATGGATAGGAACCTATTTTCTATACATAGGTTCACCAGACACATCCTTATAAGTACAGGGAATGCTTTTGTTAGCAACACAAGAATTTTTGCCAGAAAGTACTTGAGCCTTGTGATGATTTCTAGAGTAGAGATGATTCTTATAAGATTTCTGATTTCTTTTGGGCATACGATTCATTGCATTAGTCGACTGACTGTTTGTTCCATTGACAGTGAAGAGAAGCAAATTATGGAGCTTAGAAATTTGTTTCCTTCTTGCAAAATAATGGATATCATAGTGATTCTGTTTCCCATAAAAAGTACAGGTTCGTGGAGGAGTAGCAATAACTGGCACCTGTTTAGACTCCATAGCCATATGAGAAGATTGCAAGTTATGTAAACTTTTCTTGACATAATATTTTTATGGAGAATACTTTGTATTGTACAGAACATTACGAGAGAAAGTTTGTACAGAGGTTTTTCTCCTTATGATAAAGTTTTCCTTTTCCAAGGATTTACATTGTTCATGGGCTAGAGTAAGAGATGCACATGGTTTCTCTTTTTCAGCATGAAGTCTGTTGAGATCTGATGAATGAGTATCGAGCAAATGTTTTTCTCTAATTGAGTCCTCTTTAATAATATCCTCAAGAGTACTAATCTTTACATGTTCAAGAGTAGTTTCTTGAAGAAGTTTCTCAATATTCTTAGAGAAGGACTTTATGATATTATAGAGATTACGTTCTCGATCAAGAAACTTTTCAAATTCATAAATGAGCTGATCATGATCATTAAAATCAATGTCTTCAGCTATATGTTTTAAAATTCTTATGAGCTCCTTTTCAGATTCTGCCAGAGTGTCACATGCCTCATGAGAAGAATAAATGCCATTATTAAAATGAACATTCTTTCTACCTCGGGATTCGGAAGAATCAACTAAGGAATAATCCTTTGAGGTGTTTCCAAGACATTTGACATGATCAAAAGATTTAGGAGACATTTTGGTATGCGCAACAAAGATTTCGTCCACAGACTCATATTGCCACAAATACAAATTTGTAAGGTCTTAAACGTGTTTGCCAGCTCTGATACCAATTGAAAAAGCGGGGGGTCTATCAACCTCACCCAATATTTTGATTAACAATCTGTATGGACAACTCTGAGTTGTTTTCTAGAGAATCAACAAGACTCAATCAATAGAAAATACTCAAGGAGTTATTATCTCAATCTCTCAATTTTATTTACTCAAGCAAATATGATTCACGAGTATAATCAAAGAGAGATAACTTGGATGGTACCAAAGACCGATATCCAAGTTTCAATCAATTTAAATCAACAACCAATAAGGTCGAATATTCTAATTGATTGAACAACGCACAACCTATATTATTTCAATTATATAACGAAATATAATGCGGAAAAGAAATAACACAAATACCATAATTTTGTTAACGAGGAAACCGCAAATGCATAAAAACCCCGGAACGTAGTCCAGATTTAACATACACAGTATTAGGCCGCTACAGACACTAGCCTACTCCAAATTAACTTCGGTTTAGACTGTAGTTGAACCCCAATCAATGTCACACTGATCCAAGGTACAGTTATGCTCCTACGCCTCTGATCCCAGCAGGATACTGCGTACTTGATTCCCTTAGATGATCTCACCCACAAGCAAGAGTTGCTACGACCCAAAGTCGAAGACTTTAATAAACAAATCTGTCTCACACAGAAAATTATACAAGATAGATAAATATGTCTCCCACGAATAAACCTATGAGTTTTGTTCCGTCTTTTGATAAATTAAGGTGCACAGGAACCAATCAATAAAACCAGACTTATATTCCCGAAGAACAGCTCAGTTTTATCAATCACCTCACAATAGTCTTAATCGACGCAGCGAAAAAAGATCTTGTGGAATCACAAACGATGAGACGAAGATGTTTGTGATTACTTTTATATCTTGCCTATCGGAGATATAAATCTCAAGCAAATTATTACAATTGTACTCGTACGATAGAAACAGCAAGATCACATCACACAACTATAATAAAAGTAGTATCGGGCTGGCTTCACAATATTGATAGACACGTTTTTGTGTCTGATTTGTTCTCAGTGTCTCTATTGTTAGTCTTGATTTTTGTACTAATTTTGGTGTTTTTATGTTTGTTTAGGTGTTTTCGGAGAAATACTTTTGTGTGGAAAAAGTTGCTCGAAAAGTGCTTTTTGGACCCCGGAGAAAAGTGATAAAGGCACCCTCACTTTGGGATAAGGGCACCCCAGCACCCGTCGATAAAGGCGCCCCTATTTTGGATTGGGGCACTTCATCCTCTCTAATTCAAATTCTGAGTTTTGGCGGGAGTTTGGTGTTCATAAATGGCAGAATTAGGGTTTTCATTTTGAGCTTGTTTCAGCGAGACTAAAGAGCTGGAAATATTTGGGTATCTTCCTTTGAGCCTAACAGGGTTTTTTTGGGTCTTTGGTTCAATGGATTTTGGCTAGAACTCGAGTTAGAAGAAATCAGGGAGTAAAGATGGCTAAATTAGGGTTGGAGTTTTTACGCTACTCAGTGTGACTCAACGGCTCAGATTGATTGGGTTTGTTCCTCTTGGCTAAACAGGGATGGTATGGTCGACGATTTAGATTAGAAGTGGTTGAATACGTGGATTTTCCACACAACAAGGAGTACGTGGCCGGAATATGATATTCACGGGATTCTGTTGGTAGTTTGGAAGTTGGAGCGAGTCTATAGCGGTGTCATCACATTCTGGAACCTGTTTCAATCAGTTTGGAGCGTGTATTCAACAGCTAGCTGCGTGAGAAGTTAAAACAGGGAAGAAAACCCCGTATCTTGCATAAAAATAATATCGAGTTATGATGAGATTTTGGGAGTTATTACAAGGATTGTATCATCCCTGTTGAGTATAAATAGACTCTTGGGGTAGCATAGAAAGGATGGAGAGTTTTGGGGAGGTATAGAACATCACATAGTCGAGAAATTCACGTTGCAGAGAAAAAATTTCTGCTGCTGCTGGAAGAACACGAAGAACATAAGACTCTTCGGGACAGTCGTTCATGCCAACAGCTACAGCGACACAAAAAGAGCGTCGCAGAGCTACAATTACAGCAAAAGTACATTTTATCGTTCTCTGTAACAGTGTTTTGCAACGATTATAAACGTTGCAAACACCCGGTTTTAACCATTTTCTCTATATTTCATCCTTGTAAACACCTATTTGAGCAATGAAAAATTCCTTTGAGTGTGTTTTCATAATGCGGAGCTAGAACGCATTACTGGGACGGAAAATGGAGGAAGAAACTTTTCATGATTGTGGTAAATGAATTAATTCTTTATATGACTTTTTGCATAGATTTAATTGCTTTATGATTTCTATTAATTATTTGTTATTTTGTCTGATGTCGCATGCTTGGTTTTAATTACTTTTGATGCGTCATGCTTACGACTTACAGATAATGTTTTATGAAATCTATTTTTGGCAAAGAATTAGAGTCACAACTTCTTTTGTTTGAGCTATATTGTATAGAGTTAATGACTGAACCACAAGAATATGAAAAGTAGTGAAATCATGCGTCCTAGTATCTCTTTATCACGTGACAATTTTGTATATATATTTTTATCTTATCTTAGTTTTATTAAATCTAAAATTCTATGCTTTCACAAGTCTCAAGAACCTTCTTACTACAACATCATTGAAAATACCATCAAATATCAATGAAGTCTTTAAGTCGTTAACCTAGTTTTTGAAGAAGAAAACCAAATCTTAAAGGAGAATCGACTCTAGCTTTAGCAAACTAGTATCACACAGAATGTGTGGGGATTAAGTTTCCCAGTTGCTAGATTTCTCCCTTATATAGTCTTTCAAATTAGGGTTTGTAATCAATGTTAGCTTAGTAACAAAGCATTCAATATTCACCGTTATATGAAAACCTGATTAGATACAAGCTAATATCTCTCAACTATTAGATCGAAAACTTAGCTTCCCATACACACATGTACTTGACGATTTTGGGTTTGTGTAACCGTACCCAAACGTGTACAATGGTTGGTTCAATATTAGTCAACCAAATGGTTAGCCAAATGATAACTTCCATATCAACCATATTTTTCTTCACCATAACTAGTCCAAATGACTCAAATGAACTAGTTAGAGATTTGTTTAATTGCTATGAGATCTCATGTACTACACAAGACACAATTGAAGAAAAAATGATATGATTCACTCGAATCGATTCATGAACTATAAATCCACGGTTTGCAATAGCCTTCCTTAAATAATTTACATATGTTCACGAATACCATTTTTAGACATAACCACTCAAGTTCGCGAACTGGGTTCGTGGACTCAAGTTAACCGGTTGGAGTTCACAAAATCCAGCAGAAATTCTCGGGTTTGAGAACTTCCGTCAGTTCGCGGATTGAAACCAAGCTACAACTCCACCAGAAATTCTCGGGTTCGAGAACTACGCACGTTCGCGGACTGGGTTGACTGCGCAAATTCCGGTTTCACTTGATCAACGAAGTTCACAAACTTCGGTTCAAGTTCTAAGGACTTATACATATATGTGTTACCATAACAATGTTTATATCCCCCAATGGTTATATTGTCTAAGCTCTCATTTCAACCATTGAAACATTCTCAGAGGACGTTATATAGTTGTTATTTACAAACTAGTTTTCGTCAGAGAAATTTCCAAAGTGATTGAAACATAACATGACTTTCGTCACTAGGTAAAGATGAACTTGGCTAAAGTGAAATATTTACCAACATATATTTCGAGAAATAGATAAGCGAGATATACTCAACTCGAAATATCACATGTGTATATTCTTAGTCTATATAGTAATACGAGTTTTGTCTCAAGATAGGAGATAGAGTAGATGGAATTTCGAGTGATAGATAAGTTCAAGTCGCCACATACCTTTTAGTTTATGAAGATCCACTAGTTCCTTGAGTAGTCCTTCGTCTTGTATGATGATTTCCATGGAGTTCTTGACATCAAATACACTTTCTATCCTAGTTCGAAACCTTAGCTATAGTAGACTAGAAATCAAGACTTTATAGTTTTGATCACTAGCATTGACAAACATGCTTGAGATAGCAACGCATGCGAGTTCGACCGAGCAATGCTCTAACAATTTCCCCCTTTATCAATTTTTGTGGAAAAACTATTAATACATATGGAATACAAAAAATATATAAATAAACTTTGTAGCTCCTATTCCACATGTCTAATCTTCAACAATACTCGAAATCTTCATCACTTCCAAGAAGTCCAATGATCCCAAAGGTTGTAAGTTTACCATCATCGTTGTTGAAAATCCGTAGCTATAACAATGAGAAAAGCATCGGTTCTCAATCATTGTTATACAGTGTCATAGTATTATTACACAGCGTCAAAGTCCAATTGCATCACAACTTCAACAACAACACTATGGTGATACTTCACTCCCCCTTAGTCAATATTCCATCTCACATGGAAACCACTCCCCCTTACATAATGATCCAAAAACCATATGTATTTGTAGTGTGAACGACATATTAATTCTCCCCCTTTTTGTCAATAAAATTGGCAAAGGTACAAGAATGGGATCCTAATGAAATTTCTGTAAGAGACATTTCATGACCAAATTAAGGTAAATGTATATCATCTTGTTTGGATGCAATCATAAAGCCGAAGCTAAATGCATTCATCAAGGAGTTTATAAATATGCAAGATAATCCCTCTAATATTCCACAACCTCACTCCCCACAAATATTTGGTAATTAAGCACAAGTTCAAAAGAACTCTCCCCCATAAAATGTCATTCCCTAAGGAACAACAAGAGCGACCTTAATTTCAAAAGAAAAGAAGGATTTCTTTAGACTCAACAAATTACATACAAGTATGAATTTGGAATCCAACAAGAAATATTCAATCATATTAGCCAAAGCGAACCAAGATTAATTTGACTAAATATGCTCAACACAAGTAAAATTATGGAGACTAAATAAATCAATTATATTAATCACAAGAAAACTCGCAAATAATCTAATTGCCATACTCAACCAAACTAATTACATAAGTAATCAATTTAATTGGCCACACTCGACATAAGAGAATTCTGTGGAGTAATGACTAAGTTAATCATGAATGACCAACCCAGTCAAAGAGATGCTCAAACATTAGAAAACCTTACGGAGTGCTAACTAAATAATCACACAATATGATTAATTCAATCATGTTCAACATAAAGTACCTTACGAAACAACAGCTAAGCTAATCACAAAAGCAATCAACTTTTGTTGTTTTAGTGCTCAACATAAGACACTTCATGGAACAACACAGTATTTACACAAAAAATGTGGTTCGGAGGATCGACCTTATACCGTGGAATAAGCAAGCATTCATTCTATGTTTCCATCACTATTTGCACAATGACATACAATAGACATAATCCTTGAATCACAAAAGATTTTAACCTATTGTTTATGGGTAAAAATCGTTTCTGCCGATTTTGGTAAATTCGGTAGGTGAGTGAGAAACTGGTTTGAACCCTAAACAAATGTGCTACACGTGAGTACTTTCTATATTCGAGAGATCAATCTGTATAAGTCCGGCCTAAACCAAGAAATGGCCGTTCCAGACTTGCTTCGGTCACAAAGTGGAGGACAAGGGTTGATTTGGGGAGGGAAGCTAAGAAAGGTGTTGAGGCTAGAATAATTTTAGGAGAGTAGTATATCGACTTGTATCAGAAAGTGAAAGCTTCGGAAGCTTGCAAGAGATGAAAGATTTTTGGAGAGCTTTCAAAGTTGCCTTTTATGAGAGTGTTGTATTTTTCTCCTGACCGAGACTTGTTATCTGGTGGAAATAGGTAAGACCTATTTATACAAGTCGAGATTGAAATGTACCCTGGCCTCAAGAAGGAAAAGAGTAAAGGGTGAAATAATGGGAGGAGGTGGTAACCGCATGGTGTTTATGGGTGAAAACGTTTTTACCATTATTTCCTCATTTATTTGACCGCTTTATTCCTATTCACGCTTTTTTAAAGTGAACGTAGTGTACGCTGCATGATGTGATCGCCAAACCAAGACCCTGGAAAGCATCCCCCAGTTTGTGTTGATGTCTCGAGTATTGGTTGCACCTTGAGTACAAGTGTCAATGCCAGAGCTGCTAGTGGCGCGTGTGGCATGTGCGGAATGCCTATGTTGCGGGTTGCACCTTGAGTGCAAGTGGAAATGACAGAGCTGCTAGTGGCATATGTGGCATGTGTGGAATGCCTTGGTGGTAAATTGAATGAGTGTAAGTGGCCATGCCAGAGCTCCTAGTGGCGCGTGTGGCATGTGCCAATGGCATGTGTGGAATGCCTTGGTGGTATGTTGCATGTTGAGTGTAAGTGGCCATGCCAGAGCTGCTAATGGCGCGCGTGGCATGTGCTAATGGCATGTGTGGAATGCCTTGGTGGTAGGTTGCGCGGCTTAAAAATCAGGCTACCAACAAGTGCTTTGGCATGTGCGGAATGCCTTGGTGGTAGGTTGTGCGGCTTGCAAATTAGGCTACCATCGAGGGTTTTGGCATGTGCCAATGGCACACACGGCCATTAGGGCCACGGCTAGGTAATGAAAGCTACCAGCGAGCGTGTTGGCATGTGCCAATGGAACACTCGGCCATTAGGGCCACGGCTTGGTAAGAAAAGTTGCCAGTGAGCGTGTTGGCATGTGCCAATGGCACGTTCGGCCATTAGGGCCACGGATTGGTAAGAAAAGCTTCCAGTGGTGCGTGTTGGCATGTGCCAATATCGCGCACGTGCACTTGGGCCTAGGTTGCACAGTTTGCATGCCTAGGGAGCGGGCTCTACTATGGCATGTTCCAATAACGTCTTGGAAAGTGGCTAGCGGTGCGTGTTGGCATGTGCCAATGGCACGCACGACCATATTGGCTTAGGTTGCATGGTTTGCAAGCCTAGGGCGTGGGCGCTACTTTGGCATGTGGCAATGGCATAGCGGATTGTAAAGTGTCTAGCGGTGCGTGTTGGCATGTGCCAATGGCACGCACGACCATATTGTCCTAGGTTGCATTGTTTGCAAGCCTAGGGAGCGGGCGCTACTTTGGCATGTGCCAATGGCATAGCGGCTTGGTAAGGAAAGTAGCTAGCATAGCTAGGGACAAGGCAAAGTGTGTTTGGCATGGCGCGGATAGCTTTGGCTAGGTGTGGCTGGCATGATTTTCCATTGACACAGAGGTGCGGCTGGCATGGTTGGCATGCCTTGGCGCGTTTGGTGTGGCTGCCATGATTTTCCATTGGCACAAAGGTGCGGCTAGCATGTTTGGCATGCTTTGGCGCGGTTGGTGTGACTAGCATAGCTAGGGCCAAGGCAGGGTGCGTTTGGCATAGCGCCGCTAGCTTGGGCTAGGTGTGGATGACATGATTTTCCATTGTCATAGAGGTGCGGCTAGCATGGTTGGCATGCTTTGGCGCGTTTGGTGTGGCTGGAATGATTTTTTGTTGCCACAGGGGTGCGGCTAGCATGGTTGGTGTAGTTGCAGGAATTCCCACAACACACCCCTTGTAATATCTTGATAATAATTTCTTGATCTAAACTCATTTAATATGAAAATGATGATTAAAATACTAAAATTGTAAATGGGCACATAGATTTTTACATGGTTCGATCAATTTGATCTACATCCATGATTCTTCACTATGATTGTTTAAATTTACAATTGATTTACATTAATAATCTCCATTAGAGTTCTCTATCTAGTTTTGGGAAGAAGATGATAAGAAATATACATTTTCTCTCTCAAAATATCTCTATGCAAAATATCTCTCTCTCTTACTAAAATTTTGTCTCCCCCACTTTCTCTCTCATGCTCTCCTTTTTATATAGGTGTTTACATAGTAGATGACAACTCACATACAGCTCATACTTCCCATATTTTAGGATCCCCTTCTACACTCTCGCAAGCTTTCTCCATATTCTCTCGAGCTCCGCTTCCTTCTCGCGAGATCCGCTTCATTCTCGCGAGATTTCTCAACAACCACAAAATCTTCACATTTTTCTCGTGTTTTATGCTGTCGTTGTCTATTACATCATTTCTGTAATTAATCTGCGACATTTTCCATGTGTGGTAGAAGTTTTCGCAAGAGTGTTGTTGGAACAATGTAGGCAAAAAGAAAAATTGACAAAATAAGACCTTTAACTAGAAAGGCAAAATAATACCAATAGAATAATCCCAAACATTAACTATTTTCTTTTAAGAATGCAGGAAAGATTTGTTCATCGCAAGAGAGATAGCAAGTACTATTTAGAATCTCTCAGAAATACTATTCAGAATTTCTTAGAAGTATTATTTAGAGTCTCCAAGGAGGATTATTTACAATTTCGCATCACTATTCACAGCATTATTTGCGGCACTATTTCAGGAACACTATTCATAATTTCGCAGGGTTATTCATAATTTCGCAGGTTATTCATAAATTCGCAGCTTATTCAGAATTTAGCAGGGTTATTCATAATTTCGCGGAATGTGTCAGAATTTCGCAGAATGTGGTTATTTAGCTCACAAGAAAGCAGAACATGAGACATAGGCAAGATAAGAATAAAGAAATGATTCGCTCATTCAACATTTTCTTAAGGATTCTACCTCCATAGATAAAGAACAGAGGAAACTATGGATTACCAAGAAAACATTTTATTTTCTTTATCTTCTCGGCAAGAATCATTTCCAAAATGGACAAGAATTCTCACCAAAAATGAAGTAATAATTTCGCATGAATCGAGGCAATACTTATGACTTTCATTTAAGGACGGATAGTTCTTATATTTTGAGGATTGAGTACTTCTTATATTTCTTCAAGGATACTTCATAATTCGTATACTTCAAGAGTTGATACTTCTTATTTACTTCGCAAAGATCTGGAACTTCACAAAATAATAGAGGCAAGTACGTACTTTTCAAGTCCAATATTCTTTCGCTCGTTCCTTCATCAACAAAGATCAAAGAATACTACAACAACAGAGTTTTTCTTAAAAATTGCTTTTCAATCAATATTCAAGAAAAAAGAGGAAAAGTATAGGAGTTGAATCTCGCAACAACAACACTCTTGCGAAAAATTCTACCACACATGGAAAATGTCGCAGATAAATTACAGAAATGATGTAATACACAATGACAGCATAAAACACGAGAAAGATGTGAAGATTTTGTGGTTGTAGAGAAATCTCGCGAGAATGAAGCGGAGCTCGCGAAAAGGAAGCGGAGCTCGAGAGAATATGGAGAAAGCTTCCGAGAGTGTAGAAGGGGATCCTAAAATAGGGGAAGTATGAGCTGTATGTGAGCTGTCATCTACTATGTAAACACCTATATAAAGAGAAAAGCAGGAGAGAGAAAGTGGGGGAGACACAATTTTAGTAAGAGAGAGAGATATTTTGCAGAGAGATATTTTGAGAGAGAAAATGTTTATTTCTTATCATCTTCTTCCCAAAACTAGATAGAGAACTCCATTAATGGAGATTATCAATGTAAATCAATTGTAAATTTAAACAATCATAGTGAAGAATCATGGATGTAGATCAAATTGATCGAACCATGTAAAAATCTATGTGTCCATTTACAATTTTAGTATTTTAATCATCATTTTCATATTAAATGAGTTTAGATCAAGACATTATTATCAAGATATTACAAGGGGTGTGTTGTGGGAATTCCTGCAACTACAGTTGGCATGCTTTGGCGCGGTTGGTGTGGCTGGCATGATTTGTCGTTAGCACAGGGGTGCGGCTAGCATAGTTGGCATGCTTTGGCGTGGTTGGTGTGGCTGGCGTGATTTTCCATTAGCACAGCGGCTAGCATGTTTGGCATGCTTTGGCACGGTTGGTGTGGCTGACATGATTTGCCATTGGCACAGGGGTGCGGCTAGCATGTTTGGCATGATTTGGCGCGGTTGGTGTGGCTGGCGTGATTTGCCATTGGCACAGGGGTGCGGCTAGCATGGTTGGCATGCTTTGGCGCTGTTGGTATGACTAGCATAGATAGGGACAAGGCAGAGTGCGTTTGGCATGGCGCAGCTAGCTTGGGATAGGTGTGGATGGCATGACTTTCCATTGGCACGGAGGGGAACTAGGATTTCGCTCGTTGTAACCCTAATTTTAAAAAATACCCCCCATTAATTACTGACTACATGCATTAAATGTTCTAATAAATGTGTCACCGTTGACATTAGGTTATTCGGGGTTTTACAATTTTACCATTTGCTTAAAAACAATCATCAACATTAAGTCCCCTGCTTAGCTCGGAACAGGAGCTTTGTTGCGAGGTAAGCATAAGATGGTGACAAACTAGTAAATCTTAAAGAGAATTGAGGAGGCTTGTCTAACCTTTTTTATAGATAGGATTTGGAATCCTTGCCTCTGGCAATTTTGCACAAATCGGGAGGATGGCATGATTGGGAAGTCAGCATCATTGAGAGACATGAAGGTGGTTGGCATTGATAAGTTGACGCGAGTTGGGAAACTTAGAGTGCTAGCTGGTGGGACCGGCGCAAGGTGGGGAAGCTAAGCGTGCTAGATGGCGCGACTTGGGCGGTCATTGTGAAGTTGGAACAACCGGTGGGACCGGTGGGGCTTGGTCGGTATTGGGAAGTTGGCGCAAGTGGTGGGATCGGTGCAACTTGGGCGACATTGGGAAGTTGGCGCAACTGGTGGGACCGGTGCAACTTGGGAGACATTGGAAAGTTAGGCGCCCTTGTGGGTCTGTTCCTTATACGCACGATTTTTATAAAGGGAAATCCTTCCCTATTTCGGAATCTTCACGCCTATATATAAAATCCCTTTCTCTCATCTTGTACTTTGTTCTTTCATCCTTTCACGCTAGCGGTAGAGTCACGAAGAAAAACCGGCTTCCAAGTACGTCTTCCAATACTTCTCTTGTTTCCATTTTTATGTAGGTGCAAACCCTAACAATAGGCGTTTTTATTTTATAATCCTTGTAATGGTATTGCGCATATAATTTCTTGGCGTGCTTCTTGTAGAAAATATTGTATATATGCACCCAAGGAAAATACTACATATATGATTTGAACCCGTAGAAAAATGCTGCATATATAATTTTGAACCCGAAGAAGGATACTATAGACGCATTCGAGCCCGTAGAAAATACTGCGTATATAATTTTGAACCCGAAGAAGGATATTGCAGACGCATTTGAGCCCGTATAAAATATTGCGTATATAATTTTGAACCCGAATAAGAATATTGTATATGAATCCTGAAGAATAATATTGTATATGAATCCCGAAGAAGAATATTGTATATGTGCTTCATATGATATCGAACCCATAGGAAATATTGCATATATGAATTTCGGACCTGAAGAAAATATTGCGCGTGCAGTTTTGAACCCGGGGAGAATACTTTTTTTTCCAGGCTTTCCTTTTGTTGGGTGCGGTTATGTGTCATGGAGATAATTTCATCTTTCTCCGTTTTGTTTTGTGCAGATATCTTGTTACCAAATTGTTATGAAGAAATCCGACAAGATGTTACCTGAAGAAAGTTTCGCTTCATCGAAGGATGTTGATAATTCAAAACCAAACACGGATGATAAATTATTTGCCAAACCCTTCGCCCCTGCTCGGAAGAATCATCCAGATTTCGTGACAATTTTGTTAACCGGTGGTGAACATGAAAACAAGACACGTTCGGTTCGCCCAGAGAACACCATACGGTTTTGTCTTCATAAAGGGGTATATTCTTCTTCCAACATTGATTTCAGGATGTGTCAAAGCCCATTGCATTCTTTTGATAGATAGGTTGAGTTCATGGTGAGTAAGGAGCACATAAATACCAACTTGACTCGAGCGCATATTATTGATGCTGTCAGAGCTTCAGTAAATCTCCATATTAGGAAGGATATCCCGGGCTTGGTTACTTTCATCTCTAGATGGTATACGGACACTCATACGATCATATGTAGATAGGGTGAAATAACTTTTTCCTTGGAGAGTGTGGGCCTCTTGCTGAATCTTCCGGTAACCGGCAATCTTAACATTCAATTGTCTGAAGATGAGGAGAAGATGCGGGATGACCTTGCCGCTGAGTTGGGAGATTTCGCCCGAAAAGACTCTGCTGCGAAGTCGAAGGATCCTTTCCGGAAAGAGGATGAAAGGTGCTTTTACATCTGGTGGATATCTCAATGGTTTCCGGACGAGCTGGAACCTAAACAGAAAAGCAGTGATCTTCACTTTACAACAATTTTGGCTCTCTGGTTGTCTAGAGATATTTTTGATGACGGTTCCGGCAAGAATGAAATAAGACCAGAGTTGCTAGTGATTGCTGTGAAGTTGGAAAAAGGTGAAGTTCTTCCTATTGGCAAGTTATTCCTTGGTTCCCTGTATGTGCATCTGGATCACCTAGTTGCGAACATGCGAGTTTCGAATGGTTTCATAAAAGTGGATTCATATGTGCATGTTGTTTTTCTGCAAGCCTGGTTATGGGAGTACTTAGAGAAGTACGCTCTGAAACCGTTGCCTTCGATTCCCGCGAGTTGGGGCGGCTCCTGAATTCTTCGATGGGTGAACATGCGTCCAAGAGTTAGTATGAGCTTGGTTAGTCTTCTCGATAAGTCGCATGAAATCAGTTTTCGCCCATGGGAGCCGGTCCATAGGTCCGTGACTCAAATTGGAACCTTTTCTTCTGCTCCGAACATGACTTTGTCTTCTGACAGAAGCTTGAGTGTTGGTGAAAAATTGTTTATTCAAAGCTGCATGCCCGGTTATATGCCGTCTTTATTTTTGGGGTCTTTCTGAATAGCTGCTTACAATATTGACTGTGCTGCTCGTCATATGGGTTTCGATCAAGGGGAGCCTCTTGCTTACCAGCTGGTGGTTCCTAATGATTCATTGTGTGCCTCCCTCAATGCCAGTGCCCTTGGGCCGGGTATCCACCTTCCCTTCTTCCAAACGGGAAGAGTAACTTCGACTACTTTTGGTTATAATGAGTTCCGGTACGATGAGTTCCTTATGATCCACGATTTTGTAAATAACGTGGTAGAGAATGTTCGTTGTAAACCTTCCCCAGCAGTTTTGAATAAGTATCCAATGTTGAGAGATCTCAAGCACAAGTTACCTGGAAACTCGGAAAGTCCCCAGGCAAAGGAACAGAGAACGAAGAATCGTGCTGGCGGGTTCCGGGAGGTTTTAAAAGATCCTCCTGCAGCTCTCGTGTCTTTCAGTTCTTCCAATAACCAGGTATGTGTCGCGTCCTTGTTGCTTTGTCTCAAAACATGTGAATTTCTGCTGAAAACATGTGTCTTGTTTCTACCAGGGCTTCGGTAGTGTTTATGCTTTCGTTGTTCTTGCACGTTTCCAGGAGACGGCAATTCCTTCGAAGAATTTCCGCAGCACTGAGCCTTCTCATAACGGTGATGATCCAGAGAAAGAAAAAAGTTCGACAAGTGAGAGTGATTCTTCTGACAGCAGCATTGGTTCCTTTTTGGGAAGTGGTTCGGTGAGTTTCGCGCTTCTTTTCTTTCTTTCTCCGTTTTTTTTTTTGAAGAATGTCTAACTCAAGTTTGCAGGAGGAATCTGGTTCGGAAGACGATTCTGGGGCGAAGCCACACGTAAACTTTCCTTTGGTGACAGCGACCGCTGCCGGTGACTTGGAGATGGAAGTTGTACAATTGCTGGGCACATATGTGGTTCGAACGGTGGATGATTCCCGGATGGTTTCTGCCGTAGACATGGAAAATACCCTTTGCAAGTCGCGGGTCCAGTTGCAGGTGCCATTTTCGATCCCCGTACTTGGTTTCTTACCGAGGTCATGTGCTAGTTGGCGGTTTTAGCGTGCTGGCTAAGTATGAGTCATTTTACACCAGAATCTAGGAGAAGTATGGACATATGTCCACAACCAAGAAGATCACTAGTCAATTTGTGCTGGTTAAGCGTGTGGAAGAGGCTTTATCTTCTATCGAGGACATGTGTGAGGTGACTGGCCACACCGTTTCTGAAGACGTCATTGCCGACTGGGAGAACCATCGTGACGTGTGTGTAGAAAAGGAATTCAACACTTTGTGGTTTGTCGAAGTACTTGCTGAGATCCAGAAGTTGAAAGATGCAGCAGTCGCAAGCCTTTCTGAAGAGGAGATTGCACGACAGGAGGTAGAAATCGAAAAGCTTTCCAAGATGTTGACTATGAAGAGAGCGGCTCTTGAAGATGCAAGTTGAATCTCTCCAAGAAGAGCAGACCTCTGTTAGATGATTTTCCTTGAATGTTTCTTTGTTAAACATTCATTTAGGTTCCCCCTTTTCTTTTCTTTTTTGTAAGACATATTGGATGTCTAGTTTAAAGTTTGACCGGTTTTGATAGACAACTGGTAGCTTTTGAGAATATTAGATTATTTCTGGGATGAATGGTTTTGATAATATAACTCTAATTATACTTTGTGAGAGGATTATTGCTTTTATGAAAGTGTGTTCTAGCAATCGGCACAAGACGCAATAGTATGACGGTTTTATTAAGAACCCAAAAATAGATCGTATATCTTGTCTGGTCTAATTAAACTTACTCACTCTATAGGTTTTTGCTGCGAACACACTCCTTGCCATGTAAAAGGCATCTTTGCTGGTAGTATTGCTAGCAAGTCCCCAATCACTGGTAGCATCTTCAGCGAGTCCCCAGTTTTCTCGTGTAGTCTTCACGACTGGTAACCAGGATGTCTTTCGGTTATTGTGAAGTCCCCATCCGTTTCATGTAGTTTCACAACTGGTAACCAGGATGTCTGGTAGTCGAGTTGTAGATCCCCAAATAGATTGCTTGCTTCTGCCGTCCTGATACCTGGATCGAAGTACAAGATCGAAAGCTAATATGTAACCGAAAGATCAATCCTCCCGTCGTGGTCGCCAATTATTTATGGGTAAAAATCGTTTCTGCTGATTTTGGTAAATTCGGTAGGTGAGTGAGAAACTGGTTTGAACCCTAAACAAATGTGTTGCACGTAAGAACTTTCTAGATTCGAGATATCAATCTGTACAAGTCCGTCCTAAACCAAGAAATGTCCGTTCCAGACTTGCTTCGGTCACAAAGTGGAGGAGAAGGGTTGATTTGGGGAGGGAAGCAAAGAAAGGTGTTGAGGACAAAATAATTCTGGGAGAGTAGTATCTCGACTTGTATCAGAAAGTGAAATCTTCTGAAGCTTGCAAGAGATGAAATCTTTTTGGAGAGCTTGCAAAGTTTCCTTTTCTGAGAGTGTTGTATTTTTATCCTGACCGAGACTTGTTGTCTGGTGGAAATAGGTAATACCTATTTATACAAGTCGAGATTGAAACGTACCCTGGCCTCATGAAGGAAGAGAGTAAAGGGTGAAATAATGGGAGGAGGTGGTAACCACATAGTGTTTATGGGTGAAAACGTTTTCACCATTATTTCCTCATTTATTTGACCGCTTTATTCCTATTCACGCTTTCTTAAAGTAAGAATAGTGTACGATGCATGATGTGACCGCCAAACCAAGTACCTGGAAAGTATCCCACAGTTTTTGTTGATGTCTCGAGTGTTGGTTGCACCTTGAGTGCAAGTGGCATTGCCAGAGCTGCTAGTGGCGCGTGTGGCATGTGCGGAATGCCTTTGTTGCGGGTTGCACCTTGAGTGCAAGTGGCAATTCCAGAGCTTCTAGTGGCGTGTGTGGCATGTGCGGAATGCCTTGGTGGTAGGTTGCACGATGAGTGTAAGTGGCCATGCCAGAGCTGCTAGTGGCGCGAGAGGCATGTGCCAATGGCATGTGCGGAATGCCTTGGTGGTAGGTTGCACGTTGAGTGTAAGTGGCCATGCCAGAGATGATAGTGGCGCGTGTGGCATGTGCCAATGTCATGTGCGGAATTCCTTGGTGGTAGGTTGCGCGGATTACAAATCAGGCTACCAACAAGTGTTTTGGCATGTGCGGAATGCCTTGGTGGTAGGTTGCGCGGCTTGCAAATTAGGCTACCAGCGAGGGTTTTGGCATGTGCCAATGGCACGCACGGCCATTAGGGCCACGACTAGGTAATGAAAGCTACCAGCAAGCATGTTGGCATGTACCAATGGCACGCTCTTCCATTAGGTCCACAGTTTGGTAAGAAAAGATGCATGTGGTGCATGTTGGAATGTGTCAATGGCACGCACGGCCACTTGGGCCTAGGTTGCACAGTTTGCAAGCCTAGGGCGCGGGCGATTCTTTGGCATGTGCCAATAGCGGCTTGGAAAGTTTCTAGCGGTGCGTGTTGTCATGTGCCAATGGAACGCACGGCCATATTGGCCTAGATTGCACAGTTTGCAAGCCTAGGGCGCATGCGCTACTTTAGAATATGCCAATGGCATAGCGGCTTGGTAAGGAAAGTGGTTAGCTTAGCTAGGGCCATGGAAAAGTGTGTTTGGATTGGCACGGCTAGCTTGGGCTAGGTGTGGATGGCATGATTTTCCATTGGCGCAAAGGTGCGACTGGCATGGTTGGCATGCCTTGGCGCGTTTGGTGTGGCTGGCATGATTTTCCATTGGCACAAAGGTGAGTCTAGCATGTTTAGCATGTTTGGCATGCTTTGGCGTGGTTGGTGTGACTATCATAGCTAGGGCCAAGGAAGAGTGTGTTTGGCATGGCTCGGCTAGCTTAGGTTAGGTGTGGATGGCATGATTTTCCATTGGCACAGAGGTGCGGCTCGCATGGTTGGCATGCTTTGGCACGTTTGGTGTGGCTGGCATGATTTTCCGTTGGCGGTGCGGCTAGTGTCACATGCCCATTTAATCGCCTAAAATTTTCATGGGACATGACCGGAAATATTATGTGGTTCAGTGAATCAACTTCACCCACAAGTACTCAGCCTTGCATACTTGCATCAAAGTATGCATCTTCCTTCACTCATAAGGCAATACGCAACAGAAGTCTTTTCTTCTTTCTCTCTAACTCTTTATGCCCCCATAAGCATAAGAACTTTTGCCATGCACTTTAACAATTCTCACACAAACCAGCAACACAATGAACACAAATATATGACACAATTAACCCATTTTATTGTATCAAAGGAAGATTACAAAACTCGTCCATCACATGGACCAAAAACAGGCCATTCACCCTCTTGGTGAATGCCTAACTCTCCAAAACATGAGACTAACTTTCTCCTATGTAGCCTAATGCTTTTCCTACTCCTTAGGACTATTTATACAGTGGTTAAAATGGCCAAAACCGTGCATAACACTTGCACACGCATGGAACAGCCATGTATCTCATCAGGTAGTTTCCATAACCGCCATCTTGCTTTTCCAACTGCCACCTTTTGTGTTGTCAAGCCAACGGATGCCACATCTTTTCTAGGTGGTTAGAAACACTCCCACATGGTTATAACTTCTTTTATAACCGTTCTACTTCGTCTCACATCATTGGCATGCTTGTGAAGCTCGTAACCAACTCATAACCGTCACTTGAGCCGTATTGCACCACTTGTTGCGCCATACTGGATTCTGCCTTGATTCAACGTTTCAGTCCTCTTGGCCCTACATGATTATCATTCTAAACTCATGCACGGACAATTCTTAAGCTACCATCATCGAGGCCAGCTCCTTAATCTCACTCTAGTTACTCATGCGTTATATATGCTTCACTTCTCCAATTAGCTTGACAATAGCAATGCAACTCTTGCATTGCCTACTTGTTTGCATTGTTCAATCTTTGTCCAGCCTTGAACTAATCCCATAGAACAAATCTTAATATATACTTCACTGTTGCATCATCCTTGAGCTTGGGACAACTCAATTCCATGGATATGCATCGATGCCAACATCGCATGTCGCATCTGTCAACTTTGGCCATGTCTTGCAAATCCTTCAATGAAGCCTTATTGTGTCGGCCAATAAGCTTCATTCCTTAGCCAAATATATTTACAATGTAGCGAAACTCTTGCGCTTCATTGTCCTTGTAGGGTTATGCCATTCTTGACACTTGACAGTCTATACAGCATACCGCTATTATGGCTTGCGTTGCGCTATTATGGGTTCACAATGCTCCATTATGGTTGAACACTGACTTGGCCTGCAACTCGGTAATGCGTCATCATTATGCATCACTTGCAGAACTGTAACATACCTCCCCCACCTAATCCGTTCAACGCCCTCGTTGAACGCGACAAAGTATACTCGTTATACTTGTTCACTGGCCTTGTATGCTTCTAAGCCCTTCTTAGAAATCATCAAACTTTTTTTGGTCTTCATTCTTGCCAAAACTTTTATGCCTAGTACCAAATGCCATCACTTAGCTTACTTCCTTGTCATTGATCCTACTGACTTGAACTTTGTTGTTACGTCATGACCGCTTTCAACTCCATCTCAAATCATATATTAATACCCAAATGCAAACTGGAAATTCTTCTTGCCAACTCCCTGAATTAGACTTGAATTTCACTTGAATCATTTGTGCCTAAGTGTACACAAGTAATGATTCTTCCAACTGATCATCAATGATCATTACCATAGTCTTATGCCTTCATTTCCCGACTTTAGTTGCACCATGCAACTTAACGGGACTTATATAAGACTTGGACATATGCTTCAATCATGTTGCGCCTTCGCCAATCATGCCATGCCTTAAGGTAAGAACTCTATGATTTCATACCACTCTTGGTATATGACACAACCTATAGCTTTTGCTGCACTTTGCAAACATCAGCACCTTCACTAGATTTGTCCTCCAAATCATGTTGCAAACTTCACCTTCTCGGACTCGCATCATTTGTATGCCAAAGAACCAACACCTTGTTGTTCTTTTCTTGCGTTAACACAACACCTTGATTGAAATACATGACTTTGGTATAGTCATGACTTAGGATACCCCTAACATTAGACCGCCTTCCCAGAGACTAGGAATCCTCTTCATGCGCCTTTGAAACCAGCACTTTAAGCATCACTTGCTCTTTCAAACTGCTACGCTTTAATGTAGCGGAAAAACAGCATCATGTTCTTCCTAACTATGAGTCAATCTTAACTCATTTACTTGATGGACTTACATCTTCATTCTTGCTGCGTTACTCCATGCATTCGTTGCCAAATGCCTTCGCACTTCCACATAACTCTCAACAGCAAACTCGACTATGCCACCAACTCCTATATTTTCTTCTTTCACTTTCAGCGTCTTCTATTATATATTTTGGCTTAATATACTTTGTATCATCTTCCACGCGAACTAGATTTACTTTAAACAAAAGAGGCAAGATCTTTCACTTCAAATACCCTCATTCACTACTACCTTACATAGAGAGACTTCATTCCAACACCAATGTCCACTCGACCCAAACTGAAAGCATACTCAAACTTGAGAAAATACTCACGCCAACTGATTGAAACTTGTAAGACCTAACAAGTCTTGCAATACTGACTTCAACTTCGCTTCTAAGCAACAAAGGAAGCGAGACATCACCTACTATCCCCAATGTAGCAGTTTACTTTGCCACATGAACTCTTCCAACTATCAACGTTCGTATGCAACTCCCATAACGAAGCACACTATAATTGACAATTAGTTGAATACTCCTTTTAGACTGATGCTATTACAATTAGTTGAATACTCCTTTTAGACTGATTCTATTTACAATTAGTGGAATACTTCTTTTAGACTTTGCCACATGCACTCTTCCAACTATCAACGTTCGTATGCAACTCCCATAACGAAGCACACTATAATTTACAATTAGTTGAATACTCCTTTTAGACTTTGCTTTAGATTTCATGAAGATTTCTTCAACAATGGCCCCATGCCATTCTTTATGCATCACCAATACTTTGTCCTTCTTTCTCCATGCATCTATGAGTCGCCTAATTTTGCATTTCCAACCACATCATGCATCTTGGCCATGCCCAAATCTCATTTGGCGCATGCTACTATTGCATACATGCTATGCCAATTAGCACTCAAATCTTGACACAAACTTGTGCACCTTTGCACAACTCAATTGGACTTAACTTGGTGATTCTGAGCATCACCATAGAGCTCAGCAAGTTATATCAATCAATGACTTCCGCGGATAAACACCTTGGACAGTTGCAAACAAGGCCAATAATCCTTGTAAATGAGGCGCCACTGCCTACGTTACATGAAGCAAGAATACCACATTCTTCTTCAAACTTGGAACTCATTTTACTGCCCATGCACATCTGGCAACTCTTGTCTTTCCCCTCCGCCAAAATCAACTTGAGTAGTAACAATTGTTGATTTGCAGTTGACAAGAATATTCGCTTGTGGTTATGATCAAATGCAGGTCTTTGGACACACTTGTCCAAGCATATTGATCCCACTTATAAAACAGGTGCAAGCACACTCCTTGTACTCATCTAGCATCAACGAAGAACTCTTTGCAAACACAAGACCGTGGTGTATCGGTTTTCCCCTAACTTGTGCTTCTGTCTTCATCCTTTCAATAAGCTTTATGCTAGATAAAAATTTTCCATTCAATTCTTCTTTTATGGCATCACATTGCCACAAAAATGCTGATTCACAATCAGACATTGCATTACCACCAAGGTACATGCAATCAAGAGAGATAACTTTAATCTTCCATCCAATTGGCTACAATGAAAAAACCTTTAATCTATCGTATAGACATCTTCTTCATCTACTTTTCCACTGAAAAGGCCATCAACAACTTTGAGTTCAGGAATTTTTACAAAATTCCCATTACCACTTGTAATGTACTCGCTACTGATAACACTACGAAAGAATGCATTCCAAATGCATAATATTCGCATACTTGTGAGAAACATGGACTTAAACACCTGACTTGCACCATAGAAGTCAACATACTCCTTAGTTTTGTCATGCTATCACTTGAAAACCCGGTTTTCAATGACTCTTGCACGTTCGTCTAACACTTTGGGTAGGAATTTTGACACCATTGTCATAAACTTTCATGGCATGCTGCTACTTCAAGCTTCAAGTTCATTCCAATTGATCTTTCCACACAAGACCAACTTCTTCTAGTCTCCATACTAGTGAAACCCAAACAATTCTTCACTGAATTTGACAAAAAAATGACACCAACTTGAGTAAAAGAGAGAAAAATCAGCAAATGTTCCCCCAAACACAGCTCTGATACCAGCTTGTCACATGCCCATTTAATCGCCTAAAATTTTCACGGGACATGACCAGCAATACTATGTAGTTCAGTGAATCAACTTCACTCACAAGTACTCAGCCTTGCACACTTGCATCAAAGTATGCATCTGCCTTCACTCATAAGGCAATACGCAACGAAAGTCTTTTCTTCTTTCTCTCTAACTCTTTATGCCCCCATAAGCATAAGAGGTTTTTCCATGCACTTCAACAATTCTGACACAAACAAGCAACACAATGAACACAAATATATGACACAATTAACCCATTTTATTGTATCAAAGGAAGATTACAAAACTCATCCATCACATGGACCAAAAAAAGGTCATTCACCCTCTTGGTGAATGCCTAACTCTCCCAAACATAAGACTAACTCTCTCCTATGTAGCCTACTGATTTTCCTACTCCTTAGGACTATTTATATAGTGGTTACAATGGTAAAAACTGTTCACAACACTTGCACACGCATGGAACAGCCATGTGTCCCATCAGGTAGTTTCCATAACCGCCAGCTTGCTTTTCCAACTGCCACCTTTTGTGTTGTCAAGCTAACAGATTCCACATCTGTTCTAGGTGGTTAGAAACACTCCCACATGGTTATAACTACTTTTATAACCGTTCTACTTTGTCTCACATCATTGGCATGCTTGTGAAGCTCGTAACCAACTCGTAACCGTCACTTGAGCCGTATTGCACCACTTGTTGCGCCATATTGGATTTTGCCTTTATCCAACGTTAAACCCTCTTGGCCCTACATGCTTATCATTCTAAACTCATGCACGGAAAATTCTTAAGCTTCCATCATCGAGGCCAGCTCCTTAAGCTCACTCTAGTTACTCATGCGTTATATATGCTTCACTTCGCCAATTAGCTTGACAATAGCAATGCAACTCTTGCATTGCCAACTTGTTTGCATTGTTCAATATTTGGCCATCCTTGAACTAATGCCATAGACCAACTCTTGATCTATACTTCACTGTTGCATCATCCTTGAGCTTGGGCCAACTCAATTCCATGGATATGCATCGATGCCAACATCGCATGTCACATCTGTCAACTTTGGCCATGTCTTGCCAATCCTTCAATGACGCCTTATTGTGTCGGCCAATAAGCTTCATTCCTTATCCAAATGTATTTACAATGTAGCGCCACTCTTGCGCTTCATTGTCCCTGTAGGGTTATTCCATTCTTGACACTTGACAGTCTATACAGCATACCGCTATTATGGCTTGCGTTGCGCTATTATGGCTTCGCAATGCGCCATTACGGCTGAACACTGACTTGGCTTGCAACTCCGTAACGCGTCATCATTATGCATCACTTGCAGCACCGCAACAGCTAGCATGGTTGGCATGCTTTGGTGAGGTTGGTATGGATGGCGTGATTTGCCATTGGCACAGGGGTGCGGCTAGCATGGTTGGCATGCTTTGGTGCGGTTGGTGTGGCTGGCATGATTTTCCATTGGCACAGGAGTGCGGCTAGCATGGTTGGCATTCTTTGGCACGGTTGGTGTGACTAGCATAGCTAGGGCCAAGGCAGAGTGCGTTTGGCATGGCGCATCTAGCTTGGGCTAGGTGTGGCTGGCATGACTTTCCATTGATACAGAGGGGAATTAGGGTTTCGCTCGTTGTAACCCTAATTTGAAAAAATACCCCCCATTAATTACTGACTACATGCATTAAATGTTCTAATAAATGTGTCACCGGTGACATTAGGTTATTCGGGGTTTTACAATTTTACCCTTTGTCTAAAAACCACCATCAACACCTATCTTACATCAATAATTGACAATATAGGCTTAACTTTTATGTTTTTACAAAAGTATATTCATTATTTTATCAATATTTGCATATCAATTCACGAACGACTTTACTTTTGACAAAATATGGGATATTCAAGTTCAAGAACGTAAACACACATATCCCATCTAAATATTGCAATATATAAAACCAAAAATATTAATAATGAAACCAACATCTTCCAAACAAGTTTAGACTTTAAGCCAATAAATCTAAAAACAAGAAGATGAAAACATTGGATATAGCTATGTGAAATCACAATAATGGCTATTCCAAAACAATAGTTATTCTTCTAAACAAAAGAGAAAAAATAGAAGATTTACTAGGCATACAGAAATCAGAGCTCATTAAGAACCTCATATATTTCAATGAAACCATCAAAGAAGGTATCGATGATTTCCTTAATTCTCTTGACTGTATACACACCATGTTCATGAGTTAGAATACTAACTTTGCGATCAACCACTCGAGCAAGTTTCCTAGCTTTGACACAGTCCATGATGAGCTTTTTTTGATTATGTATCAGAATATTCTGATTATCAAGAATTCTGGCCTGGCCATCTAGAAGTTGGTTTATTTGCAATTGAATATTCGCAAACTAGACCTTTGAATCTTTCTAAAAACGAGTTAAATCCTTGACAGAATCATCAATCCAGGAGATATGATCCTTTCTTTCAAGCATCTTCTTTAGAACCAGCTCGTGAATTGACTCACGTTCCTGATTGCTTTCCTCCATATCAAGACACACAAATTCTTGAGTTCTTGCTGAGTTCCCCATGACAGTTTTGAAGAACAAAACCTAATATATATAACAAGTATATATATACGTTCGTAAATAAGGGTAGAATCTCAATTTTGCAAAACTTAAAAAGGTCACGTGAGGAGGAAGCGACCGTTCACGGACTGCTAAACACAAAACCCTAAACTGAAATAATATACAACATCTTGAGTATTTCTCAAATATTTTTTTACATCTCTCCAGTTAGAAACAAGGAAACAAATACCTGAAATCAGGTGATTGTGTTGAAACTGGTCCCACCGTGCTCATCGAGAAAGGTGCTGCATATATGATCCGTCAATTTGACCTTTGTATTCCTTGCCTTTCTTTGGTTGTTTCTCATCCCTGAAGGATAAGACATGGCGCCTTTAAAATATCCGTCAGATGACTTTCTCTGAGGACTAAGTCTGGGACCTATTGCAATTTGTTCAAGAGAATTCGAATGGATAGGAACCCATTTTCTATACTTAGGTTCATCAGACACATCCTTATAAGTACAGGTAATGCTTTTGTTTTCAACACAAGAATTTTTTCTAGAAAGCACTTGAGACCTGTGATGATTTCTAGAGTAGAGATCATTCTTATAAAATTTCTTATTTCTTGTCGGCATACGATTCACTGCGTTAGTCGACTGACTGTTTGTTCCATTGACAGTGAAGAGAAGCAAATTATGGAGCTTAGAAATTTGTTTCCTTCTAGAAAAACAATGGATAGCATAGTGATTCTGTTTCCCACAAAAAGTATTGGTTCGTGGAGGATAAGCAATAACTGGCACCTGTTTAGACTCCATAGCCATATGAGAAGATTGCAAGTTATGTAAACTTTTCTTGACACAATCTTCTTCTGGAGAATACTTTGTCTTGTACAAAACATCATGAGAGTAAGTTTGTACAGATGTTTTTCTCCTTAGGATAGAGTTTTCCTTTTCCAAGGATTTACATTGTTCATGGGATAGAGTAAGAGATGCACATAGTTTCTCTTTTTTAGCATGAAGTCTGTTGAGATCTGATGAATGAGTCTCGAGAAAACGTTTTTCTCTAATTGAGTCCTCTTTAATAATATCCTCAAGAGTACTAATGTTTTCATGTTGAAGAGTAGTTTCTTGAAGAAGTTTCTCAATATTATTAGAGAAGGACTTTATGATATTATAGATATTACTTTCTCGATTAAGAGACTTTTCAAATTCATAAATGAGCTGATCATGATCATTAAAATCAATGTCTTCAGCTGTATGTTTTAAAATTCTGGTGAGCTCCTTTTCAGCTTCTGCCAGAGTGTCACATGCCTCATGAGAGGAAGAAATGTCATTATCAAATTGAACATTCTTTCTACCTCGGGATTCGGAAGAATCAACTAAGGAATAATCCTTTGAGGTTTTTCCAACACACTTGACATAATCAAAATATTTAGGAGACATTTTGGTATGCGCAACAGAGATTTCATCCACAGACTCAAATTGCCACAAACACAGACTTGTAAGGTCTTGAATGTATTTTCCAGCTCTAATACCAATTGAAAAAGCGGGGGTCTAACAACCTCACCCAATATTTTGATTAACAATCTGTATGGACAACTATGAGTTGTTTTCTATAGAATCAACAAGACTCAATCAATAGAATATACTCAAGGAGTTATTATCTCAATCTCTCAATTTGATTTACTCAAGCAAATATGATTCGCGAGTATAATCAAAGAGAGATAACTTGGATGGTACCAAAGACCAATATCCAAGTGTAAATCAATTTAAATCATCAACCAATAAGGTCGGATATTCTAATTGATTGAACAACGCATAACCTGTATTATTTCAATTATATAACGAAATATAATGGGGAAAAGAAACAACATGGATACCAGAATTTTGTTAACGAGGAAACCACAAATGCAGAAAAACCCCGGGACGTAGTCCAGATTAAACATACATTATATTAGGCCGCTACAGACACTAGCCTACTCCAAATTAACTTCGGTATGGACTGTAGTTGAACCCCAATCAATCTCACACTGATCCAAGGTACAGTTATGCTCCTACGCCTATGATCCTAGCAGGATACTACGTACTTGATTACCTTAGATGATCTCACCCACAACCAAGAGTTTCTACGACCCAAAGTCGAAGACTTTAATAAAAAAATCTGTCTCACACAGAAAAGCTACAAGATATATAAATCTGTCTCCCACAAATAAACCTATGAGTTTTGTTCCGTCTTTTGATAAATCAAGGTGAACAGAAACCAATCAATAAAACCAGACTTATATTCCCGAAGAACAACTCAGTTTTATCAATCACCTCATAATAGTCTTAATCGACGCAGAGAAAAAAGATATTATGGAATCACAAACGATGAGACGAAGATGTTTGTGATTACTTTTATATCTTGCCTATCGGAGATAGAAATCTGAAGCCAAATATTACAATTGTACTCGTACGATAGAAACAGCAAGATCAGATCACACAACTACAAGAAAAGTAGTATCGGGCTGGCTTCACAATCTCAATGAAGTTTTTAAGTCGGTAACCTGGTGTTGATGGTGGTTTTTTGACAAAGGGTAAAATTGAAAAACCCCGAATAACCTAATGTCATCGGTGACACATTTATTAGAACATTTAATACATGTAGTCAGTAATTAATGGGGGTATTTTTTCAAATTAGGTTTACAATGAGCAAAACCCTAATTCACCTCTATGCCAATGGAAAATCATGCCAGCCACACCAAACGCTCCAAAGCATGCCAACCATGCTAGCCGTACCTCTGTGCCAATGGAAAATCATGTCAGCCATAACAAACGCGTCAAAGCATGCCAATCATGATAGCCGCACCTCTATGACAATGGAAAATCATGCCAGCCACACCAACCGCGCCAAAGCATGCCAACCATGCTATCTGCACCTAAATTCCAATGGAAAATCATGCAAGATTCCTAAGCTTCCACTTTTATGATACAAGTCGAGACACTACCTTTTCAGAACTATTCTGGTCTCAACACCTTTCTTCGCTTCCATCCCAAAATCAACCCTTCTCCTTTACTTTGTGATCGAAGTAAGTCTGGAACAACCATTTCTTGGTTTAGGACGGACTTGTACAGATTTATCTCTCGAACCTAAAAAGTGCTCACATGCAGCACATTTGTTTAGGTTTTAAACCAGTTTCTCACTCACCTACCGAATTTACCGAAATCGGTAAAAACGATTTTTACCCATAAACACCTGGTTTTAGAAGAAGAAAACCAAAGGTTAAAGGAGAATCGACTCTATATTTAGCAAAATAATATCACACAGAATGTGTGGGGATTAGGTTTCCCAGCTGCTAGAGTTCTCCCTTATATAGTCTTTCAAATCATGGTTTGCAATCAATGTTAGCTTAGTAACAAAGAATTCAATATTCATCGTTAGATGAAAACCTAATTAGATACAAGCTAATATCTCTCAACTGTTAGATCGAAAATTTAGCTTGCCATACACACATGTACTTGACGATTTTAGGTTTGTGTAACCGTACAATGGTTGGTTCTATATTAGTCAACCAAATGGTTAGCCAAATGATAACTTCCATATCAACCATATTCTTCTTCACCATAGCTAGTCCAAATGACTCAAATGAACTAGTTAGAGAGTTGTTCAATTTCTATGAGACCTCATGTACTACACAAGATACAATTGAAGCAAAAACGATGTGATTCACAAATCGATTCATGAACTATAAAGCCACGGTTTGCAATAGCATTCCTTAGATAATTTAGATAAGTTCACGATACCGTTTTTAGACATAACCACTCAAGTTCGCGGACTCAAGTTAACCGGTTGGAGTTCACAAACTCCAGCAGAAATTCTCGGGTTTGAGAACTTCCATTAGTTTGCAGACTGAAACCGAGCTACAATTCCAGCAAAAATTCTCGGGTTCGAGAACTACGCACGTTCGCGGACTGGGTTGACTTCTCAATTTTCGGTTTCACTTGATCAACAAAGTTCGCAAACTTCGGTTCAAGTGCTAAGGACTTATACATATATGTGTTACCACAACAATTTTTATGTCCCCCAATGGTTATATTGTCTAAACTCTCATTTCAACCATTGAAACATTCTCAGAGGACGTCATATAATTGTTATTCACAAACTAGTTTTCGTCAGAGAAATTTCCAAAGTGATTGAAACATAACATGACTTTCGTCACTAGGTAAAGATGAAATTAGCTAAAGCGAAAGCTTTACCAACATATATTTCGAGAAATAGATAAGCGAGATATACTCAGCTCGAAATATCACATGTGTATATTCTTAGTCTATATAGTAATATGACTTTTGTCTCAAGATAGGAGATAGTGTAGATGGACTTTCGAGTGATAGATAAGTTCAAGTCTCCACATACCTTTTAGTCGATGAAGATCCACTGGTTCCTTGAGTAGTCCTTCGTCTTGTATGATGATTGCCATGGAGTTCTTGAGCTCAACTACACTTTCTATCATAGTCCGAGACCTTAGATATAGTAGACTAGAAATCAAGACTTTATAGTTTTGATTACTAACATTGACAAACATGCTTGAGATATCAACGCATGCGAGTTCGAACGAGCAATTCTCTAACACATATAGGTAAGCAAGATAATTCAGAAAATTAGCGCAAGTGGTAGGTTTCAGTAGGTTGCATCGGGCTTTTACTCTAAAATCATCAGAATAAGACTTCAAAAACAAGTACGAGTCTTCGAAATTTCAAAAACAAGTAGCAGTCTTCCAAAAACATTGGCACACATGATGTAGTGACTTATATTTGAAATGGTTTTCCTCTTTGCAGAGTAACTAAATAGTATCCTATCTTCGAAATTTAATCATACAACTCATGCGCGATACAGATGAAAAATACCCATTTGACAATATTCTTAAAACATCTTATAACACCAACTAACCAAAATTTCATATCATTCATTCAAGAACCTAGGAATATACAGGAGAGAATGCCCATTTGTTATAAAGCTTGCAAACAAAAATACCCATTTGAGATCTAACTAGTTTAACAACAACATCCTTAAAGCACTAATCATTTGACAGCATACAAGGAAAGATCATTAAATATGTAACACCATTACCTTGGTACCTCGACCTTGATTTTATCGGGAGATACTCTTGTTCATACTGCAAACACACAAAGACGAAAATTTAGTGGCTGCACAAAGAGAAACCCTTATAAAGATACTGAGATAAACTAAGAATTGAGTACTTTATAATCTTCCTCTACCACATACTAGTACCACTATCAATTCCACCAATCCCTCCTTAGGAACAACATCGACAATAACATCAGATCCACCACCAACTTTCCTCTATTGCCTTCTCTACCTCTAAGATTCAGAAAATAAAATTGATCATCAAAAAAAAAAAAAAAAAAAAAAAAAACCAAAATCCAAAAATAGAAGGAAAAAGAAAAAAATATAGATATGACTCAGCGCTGGAAAGAGAGGAGATTTTAGATAAGAGGTAAGTGGTCTAAGAGTTCTTGATGCTGATCTATGGATCTGGGAGCTCATTTTCCATTTAGTGAAGAAAAAAAATACGAACACAAAACCTTGCTTCAAATCACATATCACACTAATCATGAAACCACTTAGATTCAAATCACATCTCCCATCTAATTTGATACCCGATTATTTTATTTTATTTCGATTTTGAGAAGAATATATCATGAAGCTAAATCTGTTCCCAGCAGATTTGAGATCTACAACTCGACTAGTGATTTGAGGGATTTCAGAAGACGAATCTATAGAAGGTTTACTAGTTTCGTTGAAATAGCATCTGGGGTTACTGATTTCTCCATTTCCATGGAGCTAGTTCCTTAGGTTAGAAATGGAGACGAGAGCAAAAGAAGAAAGAGAAAATGAGATTGGAAATGGGAGAGAGAGAGGTATTTATCTGCTCAAATAATAAAAATCTATAATTGGGATAAAATAATACTTATTCAGAGACGGCTTTTAGACATCTGGGAATTTTTCCGTGTTTTTTCTTATTCCGCTACGGTCTTTCATCGGTTTAAGGTCAAATGACCGTTGACCAGGGGTCGTTCATGTGGGTTGTAGAAACCCCCTTTTCCACTAGTGGTTATTATTCATTTTGGGTATCCATATATCATCCCAAATATTGGTACTATTACCATCCCCTATTTCCCACAAGGACAGAGGGATACAGGGAGAAATGGGGTCCACCGACCCCACTTGATTCTAAAATCCCACAAATATAGGCTTATAATTTTGTAATTTACATGTTTTGTGGGGGACAAATATGCTCTATAAAATTGATTTTTTTTAATGGGGTAAAAATTATAAAACTCACATAAAATTAATAAAATTACGTCAAATTATGACGTAAAAACAAAAAAACAACCTAAATTACTATATCTAGTTTAACTAAAATATTTTATGATTTGATCTTCACTTGGTTAATACTAAAAAGTCAATAAAAATGCAAAAAAAAAAAAACGGTCGGCCTCCAGCCGCATACCAACCAGTATATACATATTTTTACCATAAGAATTTGCCCCCACTTGGGAAAAAGTATGGCTCTGTCACTGATTTCCCATATGATATTTTGTTCCACAAGTTGAATTCCCTTACATATGCATTTCCAGATCCAAGAGCTAATTGTTGGGGTTTTAGCCTTGAAAGCAGAAGTGTTTCCGAAGTATCTAGGCTTTAATTGAGACACCCATAAGGCTTTTGGCTCAGTTAATAATCTCCAGGCTAATTTGGTTATCATTGCTAAATTAAGTTTTTGAGCATTTCTGAATCCTAATCCTCCTTTATTTTTAGGTTTGCAAAGACAAGAATAGGATTTAGGGTAATAACCCTTATGGTCAGTTTCCTTTCCCCACCAAAAATCCCTTTGCAAAGCATCTATTTTGTTGTGATTTTCTTTGGTAAAATGAAACAACTCATTTGATAGCTGGCCATACTTGCCAAAGTTGCCTTATTAAGTATCAGTTTACTATTCTAAGATAGAATTTTGCCCATCCAACTTTGTATTTTGTGTTCCATCTTTTCCACTAGTCCTTCAAATAGTTTTCAAATACCATGGCTACCTGTTAAATTATTAATGTAGTAGTACGTCTTTGGAGATTATAATTTTTTTTAAATAATATATTTAATAAATTTTTATAAGTATTTTATAAAGAGTATTACATTAACTAGTTAGAAGCCTAACAAGCTAAGCTCCAACAACATATTATTACATTAATTGAACAGGTTGATGTGCTAACCTACCAGCGAGTTTCATGGGTAACCTAGCCAAAGGAGCCGAAGCGGATAGGGGGTCTGAGATTTTAATAAAATAAAATAAATAACCTCTTTCATTTTATTTTATTATTTAATATTATTACATGAAACTATTTGGAAGCCTAACAAACTAGGCTTCAACGACATACTACTACATTAATTGAACAGGTTCATGTGCTAGCCTACCACCGAGCCTCATGGGTAACCTTGCCAAGGGGAGCCGAAGCGGGAGGGGGGGGGCGAGATTGTGTCACAAGGGGGGCAAACTAACACTACATTCCATGTTAATTCCTGCAATATTACGCCATTGGGGACTTGAACCTGGGACCTTCTGGAATGCATAAAACTTCAGGGAACGGGGATGACCAGCCGAGCTAGGGCCCGTCCCTAAGAAAATTTCATATTTTTTTTCTTTTTCTTGGTCTTCCGAAGAGCAGAGGTTCTAATGCCGTTGACTTGACAAAAGAAGCGATCGGAGGAGGTGTGTTATACGGACACCTAGAGATGACCCCCATTAAAATTTTGGTTTCTATCATTCGGTCCATTATTGTCCTCAACTTTACTCTCTAGTCTAGTCTCTCTCCACAACAAAAAATTTCATTTTCTTCAAACCCTAAGAAAATTCCACAATCTCGCTGTAAATCCCTCTTCTTCAATGGGGAATTTCAACAATATCCCAACAGACATTGTACTAGACATCATCACCCGTTTACCAACCGAATCGATACTAGATTGCAAGTTGGTTTGCAAGCCCTGGAGATATCTCGTTTCTCATCATCCATCGTTCTATCAAACGTATTTAACTCATCTTAATCACTCTACCGCTGATTCTGGTAAGCTGAGCTTTCTTGTCTTTTCTATGCATACGTATAAGCTTTACCATTTTGATCTTGATGAGAAACATGACGAGGGGGAGACACCTATACACATAGAACTAGAAGGATCAATTTTACCCTTCCATTTGTATGTCGTATTTGTAGGGTTATTGATTCGGTTAATGGCTTAGTCTGTCTTTATGGAGGCAATGATAAGGCTGTTTGTGTTTGCAACCCTGTGACCAGAGAATATGTTATGCTTCCAGAAATTTATTATGAAGACCAGTATGTTTATTGGTCGTGCGGATTTGGTTACCTTCCTTCAACTAATGAGTATAAAGTTGTTGTATTGAAATCGTTACTGGGCGGACTTCATTTTACGGAGGTTGCGGTATACACTCTTGGCAGTGGCAATGGGTGGAGAACTGTTGATTCGCTGGATCTTCATTTGGCCAAGGTTTTTATTGAGTTTGAACGCGGTGTCTTTGTGAACGGAGCCGTGCATTGGAGGGATAGACTAGGAGGAAGGGTTTTGGCATTTGATTTGACCAAGGAAAAGTTTAGTGAACTTCTTTCACCACCTCCTTGTCCATCAATCTTGCGGCAGTGGGCTGGTTTTGATATAGGGGTGTTTGGCGGGGTTTTATATTATGCTACTAGTCGCAATTGTGAAATCACCAAACGCAGTTGGTGTGACATATGGCTGCTGAAAAAGAAGACAGATATTGGTGATATGGAAGAGCAGGTGGAACACGAGCCGTCGAGTTGGAGTAAAGAGTTCAGTCTTCCGGGTTCTCCAAGAATAGATGAGCCATTAGCCTTTATCAAGAGTGGCGGTGTTTTATATTTCAATAAGAGGTTTCCCGGCATTTATGATGCAGTAGCTTCAACCTCGAAAACACTTGTGGATTTCACTTACTGTATAGGTTTAGTTAATCGGATATTCCCTCACAAAATCACCTTATTATCGTTGAAAGAATTAGGAGAAGAAAATGTGCAAGTAATGCAGGCAGCTGAAATTGAGGAAGCAGAAACCCCTGATTTGCCGTCAAAGCAGCTAGCAAGATGAGATCCCTGGATACACTTATTAATTGGTAATCTTCTTTGAGCTTCTGAAGTAATATTATACGGGGTTTAACTTTAGATTGCATTTGTCGTTTTGATATTATTTTCATCAGTATCATCTAAAACTTACTGTCAGTCTATTGTTATATCATCAGTCTCAACTTTATGGCTGGTAGTTTTTCATTCTTAAGCTATATTGCTTTATCTATGTCCAATTTGTTGCCTGCTTGATCTTATTGCAGTTCAATAATGTGATGCATACTTCAAGGCCTTTTTTTTCCCTTAGTACATTGAAGTTGAATAAGTGTGTGGTAGCAAAATAACGGAAAGTGAGTATGAGACAATCTGTTTTATACTTGCTCGTTAGGTTATGTGGGAGTCTATTTTGTTCTTACTTCTTAACATAATCGATAGATAATTTAGGGACCTCTGCGTGTTATGGTAAGGTACAATCATTTTCATAGACAGAATTGGAAGCTTGAATAGGAAAAGTTTGTTGTCGTTCATCAATGAATTCTGTTAGAACAATAGAGTCAAGTACGCAGAGTTCTGTTAGAACAACAGAGTTTATTTTGTTAGATTATTTGTGATTTACATTTCAACTCTGTCGTTAACTACAGACAAGCTACTTTTCCATCTTCATGGAAAGCTCAGTTCTGTCCAGGTATCTTACACGCAATTACTACCAAAATGCAGGTCAATGATTCTGTTGGCAGTACGGGTTTTGCAATCTGCTTGACTTATTTACTTGCTTATTGTCTTCTCCTTCTATTCTGTGCCCGTTCTAAGTTTATTTACTATTTGTCATGAAAAAGGTGTCCAATTCCAATTCGTGTTTTCGGCGAACTATACAATTTTCTCTTTGATTTTGGAATTAATCTTGTTTTTAGCCCGAAGTTCCAATTTGTATACGGAAGAATATCAAAAGATTTAAGTAATGTATTCCCTGTCGCTAGTTGTCCAAGAAAAGTATACTCCGAGAATCATACTGTTATTTTACAAATATGACTGAATACCATGTTTGTTCACTTGATATACTGAGATCCATTGTAACCTTCCCTAAAACCCGATCCAGGGGCATTGTGCATAAAGACTTTAGGAGGTCGTATATTCAGTTTACAAGAGTAATATTTTGTTAGCCTGCTGTGAAATTGGTGAGAGACCAAAATCCCTGCGTAACTCCTTTTCTGAGGCTGCAGTTTTTATGTCAATTTTGTTTGCTAACACAAGGAATGGGACAGTTGCTAAAGCATCATCTGAGAGGAGACCTTCCTGCAAACTTCTCTTGGGGGGATGCATCAATAAGAGGTATTACAACCATAGATGTAAATTGGCAGAGAAGGAAAGAATACAAAGCCAAAACATAAATTGCAACGTATGAATTGCAATAATGTGCACTTTTACAGCATATTTGTCATGCCAAAAACTTACAGAAGTGGTAGCAGATTGCTCTTTATTGTCATACTTGATTGCATAGTTCATCAAGAAACATTTCCCACTCATTGTCGATAGGAATTTATGGGAATTAGTTTCATTATTAGACACTTGTAGACTGGAATCCAGCTGATTGAACAACCATTTCATTCACGAGGATATCCATGGTGGTCATTATCTTATTATCAGACACTACCATTACAGTGAGGGCTTTTCCTAAATATTGCTTAACAATTGACACAAACCCTTCGACTGTAGCTATTCCTTTGGATAGCTAAGTAACTCTAGACAGGATACTACTTGCTTGTGCGATTGTATGGTATTGAAGTAGGATTTTAGGAGTGTGTTAAGTATTAAAGTACTCTCGCTTTGCTTTTTAGAATGTGTGATTGTTAAGTTTTCTTTTAGTTCATTGCCTCTCATTTTGAACCTTGGCTCTCTGAACTACTACATTACCAAAGCTCCTAGCTACAATTACTACATTTTCTCGGTACCTTTTCTATAATCTCTAAACAGACACATATAACAGTGAAATGTGATATGAAATGCTGCCTCGCAATTGCTTTTGCTTCTTTTTGCAATGTCTGTCAGTACTATCTTTTTAAAAGTGCTTTGGTACCCATTGGCTTCTAGTACGGAAGGAATAAGCATCTGAAGACTTCAGGTGTAAATTGGATACTCAGTGCAGTTTAGGAATAAGCATCTGGAAAAGTGTTCCCATTTTAGCTGATGAGCCGTACTGATTATTGATAAAACGATCTCTTTCTTCATGATCTAATACGAATTTCTTGCTCCATCTGTAATCACTGAGTTCCATATTAACGGGTAGGTTAAATTGTTTTTACAGCATTCCTGGTCATACCGACTCATTCTGGAAAGAACTTGATATTGTGGAAGAAGAAGCAGGAGCTGAAGGTCAAGGATGCAGGTATCGCCAATTTCTGGAATGTTTCTGCTGGTTGTGGTTTCTGAAGGATTTACTTGTACTGCTTACTATGTCTGATAAACACACCTTTCCACCGAGTACTTCTAAAATAACTTGACGATCCTCATTAGATTTTTAATTTGATGTATAAATTTTAATGTTGATGGTTATCAAAACCTCATTATTTTCTGGATTTACTTCTCGTAGAGCTCTTACCTCAAAAAAAGTGTTTATTGCATGTCTACTTGTGCTGGTTATGATTGATTTGCGTCGATTTTGGTGTCTTTGTCGATTTTGGCTGTGTACAATTTTCCCGAATACCGTAGGATTTTACATTCAGTAGTTTATGATACGAAGAACATCGTTGTGTCCATTAGTGTCAGGTCATGTTAAGTAGCATAACATCTCAGTTTTTCTTCTTCTTTTTCTTTCATGATCTGGTGGTGATGCTTCTTTTATCCACGTAAAGCTTTTTAGCCTGGATGTCCTTCCCAGTAGTGCCAACTCCTCTTTTTTTTCTCTTTGCTATTTTTGCACCTTTATCTGCTTAGATCCAATTCTGAAATTTAATCTTGGCTGTCTTCACAATCTCCTTAAATTTGTTAGTTTATTTATTTATTTTCGCCACTTAGTTTTGCTTTGGTCGGCTCCTTAGCATCATCTTGGCCTTTCTTATGAACAACTTGACTGGCACCATCATCTGGGTGCATTCCCTCAACTTCCTAGATGCCGCCAGAAAGATTCTGAGAAAAATCTAGCCTCCAGGAAGAGCCCCAGCTTCTTAAAAGATTCACACATTTCTGGGATATGAGTGTAAGCACATCTATTCTCACTTAAGAAACCGGGAAGCTCCAAATTCTCTCCGCACGAGCAATTGATATTTGTGCATTCAAGAATTCCCCTTTAGCCTCAGTCTGTTCGAGTTCCAATTTAGGTAGAAGAGCCAGAAGTATGCCCAAATCAACATGTAATTGTCTCCTGGATTCATGAATGTTGCTGCAAATATTTCTAAGCAGAAGAAGCACATAATAATATTGAAGCATGGGGTACCAGTTTACTGAAAATAATATTGCTAATAGCAACCTTGAAAGATAGATACAAGCAGTGAAAGAATTTGGTCAAATTACAGTCCATCTCTAGTAAAAAACAATAGGATCAAAAGTAAAATTTAGCTAAAAAAAAAAAAAGTAAAATTAAATAAAATAATAATTCAAATACCATCTTACCCTTATTGAAGTTGAGTCAGATCAATAAAATAAAATAAAAAAGCCTAGCCAGATCTAAAGTCATTTCTCAGCAGTACAACTAAAAATCCAGACAGTCGAAAAAGAAAAAGTACTACTAGTTCATCTCCAGAGGAAGGAATCAGTAATAATAATGGAGGAAAACCAGAGTCGAACCAATTATTCAGAGAAACCCCTTCGCTGCATCGTTAAATTGGGTGGTGCTGCAATTACTTGTAAAAATGAATTGGAGAAAATCAATGAAGAGAATCTTGGAATTGTTTCTAAACAACTTAGACAAGCAATGATGAACGGGGGTTCTTCAACTTCTTCTAATTCTGTTAAGGAGGTTCTTGGGATGGATTGGAGCAAAAGACCTGGTGGGGGTGTTTCACAAATTTCTATCAATCCAGATGAATTTGGAGATCAGTCCGAGTTGGGCAGGTATTTTGAAATTCTTATTCGCCTTTTAAGATTTTATCAGTTTTATTTGGTGAAATTAAGTTTATGAACTGTTAGAAATCCCTGTTGAGTGTTGTTCCATGACCTTCCTTCCATCTGATTAGTATAGTTATTTGTATCTGTTTCCAATGTAGAATCATAGTTATAGCTTCTTTTACATTCTTTAATCCTCGTAAACCAAACTATTCGCAATTGACTGACATATAAAGAGAGTATGTATGATAATTGACATTTGAAGCCCGATTGACGATTGTACCAATGAGATTTGGTTTCTTCAGTAATACCCTCAAGTGTTGAATGTTACTTTTTGAAGGATCTAGTGTGCGATGTGAGGAGCAAAAGACGGGCATCCACAGAGAGTATGATAATTGATATTTGAGGCTTGAGGCTTCCAATGAGATTTGGTTTGTTTGGTAATACCACCAAGTGTTGGATGCTTCTTTCTTTAGGATTTAGTGTGCAACGCAGAGAAAAATAATCCATCCTATGCACTCTCTCCGTTCGTCTTGTTTTTTATAACCCATTTTGCTTCTTTTTGTGACTCCTAGCGGCAGTCTTGAATAAGTTTTTAAGTTTTCATCAAAAAAGTACTTAACATTTTTCACTTATGGGTGTAGGATCTTTTGGTCACTTTCAGGCTAGTAAGTCTGGTGCTCATAAAGGAGGACTGCATCATCCCCTTGTCAAGGCTGGATTTGTTGCAACACGTATTTCTGTAAGAGTCGTTGCTATAACCCTTCTTTTCTGGGCAACTGGAGTTTACTTCATGGATGGGACCGCAATTACATTGCGCTTATTTTTTAAAGCTAACCATTATCAACAAGATGGAATAACATACAAGGAAGTCTTACAAGGGTGCAAATTTTAACTGTAACTTTGCTGTTGTTTAACTGTTTCCAGGTGACATCACTAAACCTTGAAATTGTAAGAGCTCTAGCCAGAGGTGGGGAATTTTTCCGCCTAGTCCTTGTAATTTGTACTCAAGTAGACTAACTTAAGAAAAATCGTTAATAGCAATATGACTTTACTTTGTTTCCCAGTCGCGCACATATTTAGACCGTACCGTATTAATGTTATGTTCCACTTGCCCATGTCTCCCATGAGCTTTTTCCTTTCTTTTCTTTGAATTCACATCTGTTGGAATGTCTCCATTTGCTTCTGGATGGAGTGTACATGCCAAAGAAATGTAAGAAACTCCGAATAAAGTTCGTACGTCATTTGATATGTGTCTTTGCCATCTTCTCATGTTTTACATGAACTTTTATTTCTGGTCATAGATAGATATCAGCTACTGATATACATCTCAGGTTGCCAAGTCATTTGATGTACCGCGTAAACCAGAATAGATACGTATGCATAAATTAATTATTATAAAACGAAGTAAAACGATAATCCAGAGTGGACCCATATGGCAAGTTGTACAATACAGTCAGCAACAACAATTTAAAAGGATATGTACTAGGAACCAACCAAATTGGAAGAGAAACAAAGACAAAAGCCAAAATATTGTTTTTCAAAGGACAAACTCGTGGAACCGACTACTCTCAAATATTAAATCAAACAAATACGTGGTTACACTGCATACATTGTAGACCACCAAAAATCTGAATTAATTAGGAGACACTCTGGAAAATAAAATGGATTAGATCAAGTTCCTCATCTGCAAAACATAAGCTAATCTTAGATATAGTCAAACCGTAATGAAGCTGTTTACTTTTTCTGTTCACCCAAGAGTCAAAGGGCCGGTTTAAATCTAACGGCCCGTTTACATTTCTGTAATGACAAGGCAAATATTATCCACCACGTCAGACTGATATCACCTTTTTGCTCCTTTTTTATGTCTATAAAACTAAAGCAATCTTTGTTGGGAGAAAGATAACTTAAGAACAAGTTTATAGCACAGAACAACTGATTCTCATTTTCTCTATTTTTAGAATTTGATCAGAAAAGAAATGGAGAAATCCCCAAAAGTATATGCAGAAGAAGATTTGTATGCATTATTACGTCCAGTAACTAATAAGAAAGGAATGACCTTGAGAAGTTCCATTGAATCACCTATCTGTGATGTTAGAATTATTACTTCCGGTGGATCAACCATCCCTGCACATTCTAGTGTCCTGGTATGCATGTTTTACGATCTTTTCTGTGCTTCCATTTCATTTCATAATTCGTGGATTAAATTTCTGATTTATGTTTTTTTTTTTTGAAGGGATCGGTTTCGACAGTATTGGAAAAGATACTGGATCGTCCTCGCAAACACCAATACGCGGATAAGATCGTTCCAATTCTTGGTGTTCCTTGCGATTCTGTTTTCGCCTTTGTGCGATGTCTCTACTCTTCAAGGTCAGTCTTAATTAATCTCCATATTTGTTTAGTTAGCTTTGAATTTAAGTTTTTAAGATTTGACTTTTATACTATCCAAAAACCAGAACCAGAACCAGATTAATTCCCATTGATGAAAACATTTATTAATGACTAAAATATCCTTGATTTACTACAGATGCACAGAAGAAGAGATGAACAAATATGGGATTCACCTACTAGCATTATCTCATGTATACAGAGTACCAAAGTTGAAGCAGAGATGTTCAAAAGGATTGATCAAAGAATTAACAATTGAGAATGTTATTGATGTCCTTCAACTTACAAAACTATGCGACGTACCGGATCTATACGTAAAATGTATGAAGCTAGTATCAGAAAATTTTAAAGCTGTTGAAGCAACCGAAGGATGGAAGTTTTTACAAGTTCACGATCCTTCACTTGAGCTTGAAATTCTTCAATTTATCGATGAAGCTGAATCGGTAATTACTATTTCAAACCTTTGATTAACAGTAATTTCGGTTTAATTAGTTTCGTTTCTTAACTAATTAATTTTTATTAACAGAGGCAAAAGAGGATGAGTAAGAAAATTGAAGAACGGAGCTTGTATTTAGAACTAAGTGAAGCGATGGAATGCTTAGAACACATTTTTACAGAAGGATGTACTAGTGTAGGTCCATGTGATGTTGAGGTCACCAAGAATAAAGAACCATGCAAGAAATTTTGCACATGTCAAGGTCTACAAGTTTTGATTAGGCATTTTGTTCAATGTAAGAAGAGAGTTAATGGTGGTTGTAGTAGGTGCAAGAGAATGTGGCAACTACTTCAACTTCATTCTTCTGTTTGTGATAACTCTAATCTTTGTAGAGTTCCCCTTTGCAGGTACTTGATCAGGTTTCAAACTATTTTTTCCATTAAAATTAAACTTTTGTTCTGATAGTTAAATTACCCCAAAAAAACCTTGTCTGCCGGAACTACAACAATTTTAGTCGCAAGTACTAAAAAGTATTTTGAGACCCCTGATCATACACATTTGTGTGTTTAAAAAGAATTGCTGGAAAGCTTCTAGGAGAACCCACCGTTTAATTTCCACAAATTTCCATTTAAAAAGCCAACCTTGCGAAATAATTGTTTGGTTGTTGGTTACTTATTTTGTTTGTTGTGAATTGGATTTGTTAACAGGGATTTCAAGTTGAGAAGGGAAGTTCCTACTAAAAAAGGAGAACATGATGCGAGATGGAAATTACTTGTGAAGAAAGTTGTAGCAGCTAAAGTGATGTCTTCTTTATCTTTGCCAAAGAGGGAAGAAGCTGCCGATGTGGGCACAGTTAAGAAAAGAAGATGAGGCTCTAAAAATTCCTTTTAGAATCATACTTAGAATACAAAATTGATGAGATTTTTTTTTCACAATTCATTATTCTTTTTAGTTTAGAAGAGAAGTTAATACATACCAAATGCATTAGAGATAGATGGTACATGGTAATGTCAGCGTACCTTTTTTACGAAAACTGATAAGGTTGTAGCACAGAAGGGATGAGTTTAATAATGTAAACGAAGAGATGTTATTCTATACTAATAAGACTGTGGTGCGTAAAATAGTTTTTCACGTCCATTTTCTCATTGTTGAAGATTAAAGTCGCATTGTTTTGCGACGGCTAATCCAAACCTTAAGGCAATCTGTCTTTTTACCCCTGGTACAATCAGTGAAAACTAAGAGCCTATTTGGTACCATATTCAAAAACAATTTTCAAAAAATAGTTTTCTACTGTTTTTAAAACATAACTCTCTTCATTGTTTTCATTTTCTAAAAGTTGTTTGGTAGACTGTTTTCAAAAACATATTTTTTAAATGAGTTATAAGTTCAAACGAGCATTTCAAAAAGCAGTTATAAGCTTTGCACAAATGTTTTACACATCACAACAATTTACATATTTATTTGTATAACCTAAACGCGTTTTTCTGTGCTATGTCATCTCTAACTCTATTGCGCATTGATTGACTAACTGAAGACAAAAACATTTCAACCGCCTCCACGACACTTAGACTAAGTCATATGGACTAGATTGAGCTGCTAGATTAGCATTTAAGTGTTGTAATTCAATAAGATAGTGTAGCCTAAAAGTTAACACTAGTTCTCTCTCCTAGCATATGCTCGCAGGTGAAGTAGCAGCGAAATTGAAGCGCTGAATGGTTCAGCGCCACAAAAATAACCTTCACACTGAATGATTCAGCGCTCACAAAAATCACAAAATTTGATCTGACGGATGAAATTGGTTGCGCTGAACCAAATAACATTGCGCGGTGGTCCCAGCTGATGTGGGTTGCTAATCTAGATGCTAGATTAGCACTCCCATAGGACTTAGGAAGTAGTCCTGGTTGATGTGGACTGCTAATCTAGCTGCTAGATTAGCACCCATATGACTAAGCCTTACTGATCTATCATCTTATAAGAAGTCATTCGTCCTCAAAGTTGAACACAACAACATAAATGTATAAGGATCCATTCTCATCAAGTTGTACATTCCTCTTGGATGTCCATTCAGTAACTCCAAAATAAACTCTCGCCTACTAAGCACTGATGTCATTGTTGGTATCTTAATATAACGCTTATGGAATCCTTAATCATAAGCAATTCCATAAAAGAGTCTTCCGAGTCTGAGGATGAGTCACTTGATGAACTTGTATCACTAGATTTCATCTTAATATTGCATTCTTAATAAGGCTTCTTGGTACCTGAGAAGGAAGTATTAAATCAGTGAGAAAAAAATCTTGATAAGAAAAGTCATGAGTTTAACAACAACATCCTCTAAGATAGTCTCGTGTCGTGTCCCCTGTGGAAGGGAATTGATTGGATATTTAATACAACCATTTATTACACCACATGCCCAATATTAGGGAGACGAAGGACAATTAACAAATGCTACTCTCTAGATATGTGACACACATTACACCTTACAAGGCATTGTAATTTTAACAAATGCTTGGCTTCTATTGCCACATAGTAACCTTTATGTTAAACCTTGTTGCACCAATATATTTTGCCACATAATAACCCTAATAAACAGAAACATTCATCCTATTATGAGTTTTAACTACCCCAAACTATTGAAAAAATCATGAGTTATAACGATAATAATTCATTTGTCATTCTGACAGGACCATAATTCATAAAACCATCCAACCAGAGTCTACTTCTGTTTCTTTGATGGAAATTTTTTCTCTACGGATACTGATTGATGTCAATTTAATGTGCATTGAAAATGATATCCCCAAAACCTCGAAGTTTCATCCCGCCGACGGTGCTATAAGCAAAAGATAAAAAGGTTTGAATAACTGTAGTGAACTCCTGTAGTGATCTACACTACAAATGGATAATCAGACTCAGATCCACAGGATCTACACTGTGAAAATGAAGGATAAACCTCAAGGAGGGATGAACAACAAAACAATAATTTTATTCACTGCTTGAAACAGGAATACAGATTCGATACATATTAGGGCAATAGAATGGCACATGTGCTAGCCACATACTAACAATACTAACTACACCCAAGGTGCCCTTATACATGGGTGCCTTATAAGACATGGGACATGACAATTCCCATCCCTTCAAATCGTCCTTGTCCTCAAGGATGGCATATATGAAAATGGAATGAGCATGGGGAAAAGAGATATATGGTTGTTGCAGCTTGTTCACGAACACTTTGAGTATACTGATATGTATGTAGTACACCGAGAAAAACCAATTAAATGAGTCTCCCTTGCTGAACTTATCAAGTGAGGCAATACCAGCATCTCTAACAATGCCCAGGTTACATCCCATTTGACGTGGAAGAGACCTCTTGTGGTTACCAGCTGTTTGCAGTTCTGTCCAACATGGATGAATTACACTCCCCCCCTTCCAGCATCTGATGAACTTATACTCTTGTGTATATTCCAAGGTGAACGAACCCAATATGCTGATAGTCATAGCTTGGTAGGTAGTAATGGAAGCATATCTGGCAGGGTCAGTCTGGGTTAATACTCCACCGCAAACAATAACTTCAAAATTAGCATGATGACATTTGACTGTGTCAGCACTCTTGAGTGTAAGTGATCCATTCCCATAGGGGTATGATCATGAATCATCATCATTTCTTCCCAGCAACTAACGTTCATAAAGACTTATAGTCACAAACAAATTCTCACAACTAGCACAGCAAGACAATCTCTTCTGAGAAGGATATAAATTTCATTGATGGCATGTGAGTCAATATTTTTACCATTCACGATGGATAGTGTCTTCAACTTCTCTAAGCCATATGTAACCAATGTGCGGTCCTCCATTACCTTCAATATTGAAACGATGGCATCCCCTGCTAAACCTATTTACAAGATGGCAATGACAAAAACTTGTGCACAAATTCCGAAGTAAATCGCACATCCATTATACTCTGCAGCTAGGTTAAATTTTGCATCAAAGAGAATCCAGACCTGTGCACAGATTTTGAGAACAGTTACCTATTGCCGCCCCTAACTTAAAAGGAATCCCACACTTGCTACAACAATAATTGAGCCATATGTTGAATTTCTTATTGTTGTTGGGGCTTACTGTCAGCCATTGAGCCATATGTTGAATCTCTTGTATCAGCTGCAAACCCAGAAGTAATCCAACTCCCATCACCCATAACTTCCCTTTGCATTTACTGGACAACTAATAGAATCTGCTTTCACCACTTGAGCCATCGAAAACAATCCCATCACTTTTAGTGGATGTATCTGTGACTCTCTCTCCCTTCATGAATTTCCACTCCTATGCAACCTCTTTTGAGCCAATTTTTTTTCCGAACATCTATAAAAGGGCTGAAACCAAACAGGCCAAAAATCAAAGTTGTCTGCAAAGACTTTTGTCGACTGTTGTGGCTATACCATACACATAAGGTATACAAAGAGGACTGGGAGAGAAGAAATTCTTCCTCAATGGCTGACAGTAAGGCCCAACAACAAACAGAGTCACCATGAGTGAATAATGATGGAGTCTAACAAAACCATCTTCTGGAGTTAACACCTTCAGAAACTCAGGTGAGAGCAATTTACTAGTTGGCACATTAGATGCTCTAAATGGAATTATAGAATGATGAATACTTCTAGGCTTCCCTGTGTAGAACCAATCACAGACTGTAGCTTCAGTATTTTGTGAAAGACATCCAATATAACCTCTCAAAATCCTCACAAGAATCTTCGATATATCACTTTGCCATGAAAATTCAACAAACAGCTTGTTAGAATTACTTATTGCAATCTCTTCAGCAAACACATAACTATTGTATCTTGATAAAAAAAAAATACCATAACAAAGCAATAACATCTCCTCATAAGCTGAAACTCCTTGCCAAGGTCAAACACCATATATCCATAATCCAGACCTTGAAGATACATGAATAGGGATGCAATATTGTCCTGGATATAGTTAGACCATATACTAAATAAAAGAAACCAGATTAAACATATAACTCTTTTCGAAAGAACCTGTGATGGATCATTTTCATTATTTGCTTCAATACAAAACCCCAATGATTCCACATATAGAGTTTTCGAGTTACTAAGTAACACATGCCATAACTTTAAGATTAGATGATCTATAACCCCATTGAAACAACATCTTTTACAATTATGTATTCGTTCAGTTAGCTCCCGGTTCATCATACTTTCATCAACGCTGAACCATGGAGAAGTGGAGATACTCTCAATTATACCAGTTCCTTGTGACATTGTCACATACAATTCATTATCACAATAATCCTCACCCTCTTTAATAATTTCAAACACATAGTTACTAAGTAACCCATGCCATAACTTTAAGATTAGATGATCTATAACCCCATTGAAACAACATCTTCTACAATTATGTATTTGTTCAATTAGCTCGCGGTTCATCATACTTTCATCCACGCTGAACCATGGAGAAGTGAATATACTCTCAATTATACCAGTTCCTTGTGACATTGTCACATACAATTCATTATCACAATAATCCTCACCCTCTTTAACAATTTCAAACACATTTGAATCAGTCAAAAACAATTTTAAACCACTCCAAAGTTCTAGCATCAATTTATAAACAAAATCACCATTGTATTTATCCATTGAAACAAACTCATCAAACTTTCTTCCTCAATCAAATATCAGTCTAGTATACTTAGCACTAGATGAAATGCCATGTATGTAAGTAATTTGAGTTTGGTGTTTTACTAAATACAACCTGTTAATAGCTTCAAACTGCTTTCCTCTATCAAATAACCTTCTCATAACTCCGTACTCAAGCATTTTACCAAACATATACCAAGCAGTAGTAATAAAACCTTCATTTGCTAGCATACAATCAACTAAATCACCAAAAACCCCATTTCATTGAAACCCACTTTGATAAACAAGCTTTTGAACAATTTCCCTGTATAATCTATCTAAAAATTGAAAACCCATGCAATAAGGAGACCTCAATTTAGAATCAAACTTCAATTTGTATTTTCCACGATCAAATAAACAACAAGAAGACTTCATAATACTGGAAGAACAATTACCCATTAATAGTCTGTGAGTTTGGGTTAATAGTACCTGTTTGAGACTCTCCTCGCTCAATTTGACGAAATTCTTCTTAACAAAATCATTAACTACAGCTTTGGAAATTTTATGAAATTGAAAACTCAAATCAGTATCTGAACCATCTTTTTCTTCAAAGAAATAAGAAGGAATTAACCCAAAATCGGAAGATTCTTCTTTCTTTTCTTCACCAATTTCATCCACTGTTGGTTCTACAGATGATTGCTTAAGAATTATTGTAGTACCCTTAATGTAAAGGATCAATATCAACCTCTTCCTTGCCTTGTCCACGAGCTGAGAAAACTTCTTAAGATTGCGCTCCCTGGTTGGAGATTGATTCTCTTCATAATGAAACCGATACAGACAACAAATTTTTTATAATTTTGCTTTTGTTTTACCTTCTTTCTTCAAGGCTTCGAGCTGCAGCGGTGTAGCTTCTTCAATCTCTGCCATGGAAAATGTCCAAGGACGGAAACTGCTATGATACCAATTGTAATGATCTACACTACAAATAGATAATCATACTCAGAAGTCAGATCCACATGATCTACACTGTCAAAATGAAGGATAAACCTCAAGGAGGGAAACTTAGGCTAAGGCCCAACCCATGGATAACCCATAATGTGAGACCCTTAATTAAAAGAAGTTTAAATCTAGGCCCCAAATTATTAAAAGACTTTGATACCCTTATGTATATTGTCAAGCCCATAATTAAATAAAATTTAAATTTAGGCCCAAAATTATTAAAATATTATGTGATGATGTTCCAGCCACCGCCAACCACCTCCGACCACCACAACCATCGCCAACCACCTCCGACCACCACCGCCGGCAACCACCTCCGACCACCACCGCCACCAACCACCTCCGACCACCACCAACCACCTCAGACTACTACCGCCGGCAACCACCTCTGACCACCACCGCCACCAACCACCTCCGACCACCACAGACACCGCCAACCACCTCCAACCACCACTGCTGGCAACCACCATCACCTTCGACCACCACCGCCACCAACCACCTCCGACCACCACAGACACCGCCAACCACCTCCGACCACCACAAACACCGGCAACCACCTCCGACCACCGCCGCCAACCATCTCCGACCACCGCTGGCGCCGCCACCAACCACCAATACTGCCGACCGCCGCCGCCACCAACCGCCACTACTTCCGACCACCACCAACATGATGTGTACACAAAAGTTACACATGCGTATGACATGTGTATCCAGAAGTTACACATTCATATAAAATGTGTAATGAAAAGTTACACTTGTACATAAATGTGTACTCTGTAGTTACACATGTGTATGCAGAAGTTACACATACGTATGGCATGTGTATCTACAAGTTACACATCCATATGCATGTGTAACTTTTTATTACACATGCTATATGTAAGGTTATCTACAAGTTATTCATCATAAAATACATGTATTACTTTAATTTTCATTTACAATAATTTGTCCGTTCATCAATTACTACAATCATAGTAATTGGTTGTTTGAACACAATAAACGAATTAAAACACGAGTTATGAAAAGCGAAATCCAAGAAATAATCCACTATATCCTATAATATAAATGTTTCCTTCCTTTTTTATCTTTCTCGATTCCAATATATTTGCACATCTGCAAACAAGAATAAAACATCCATGGAATTAGGTTGGATGGACAAAAAATAAAGAAACAAAATTATAATTGCAAGACAAACTTATAGAAACAAATATTACATAAAAGGCACATGATAACATATCTTAGCATGTGTAATTGCATATGAGTTGGATACCTAGCATGTGTAATTTTTTGGCTATAAGGTTTTTCCATTTTAGGATGTGTACCAAAGAGTTACACAAGTTAGATGCTTGTGTAACTAGAAGTTACACATGCATATAGAATGTGTAACTAGGAGTTACATATACATATGAACTGTGTACTCAGCAATTACTAAGTCTAACTGTGCATCTCTAACAAATAATCCATCTGAGCATCAAACTAGCATGGTTCAAAGACCTCAATGTTTATAATTCAAAGTTTTTATGTTTGGATACAACTAAACTAAAGTGTGGATGCACGCATGTTTTTATAATGCAAAGAAATGTCTAAGAATCTAATGTCTTACACCAAACTCGTAAGCAATCACCTAACTATGCATATAGAAAAATCACTGTGAAGCTCATCAAATAAACACGATGATGAAGACAAATTGTAAGAGAGATCAATACCTGAAAGAGCTTACTTCACATCTGAATTTCTCCAGTGCACTTCCATATAGGTCTTGATCTAGGAACTTCTATATATCAATTTCCTGTCATGCATTAAACAATCTCTATAAATTACACTACAACCACATTGTTCAAACCAAATAAGCATGTGTAATCAGCTAGTACACATAAAAATGCATGTGTAATTTGGAGTTACACATGCATATGAAATGTGTAATTTGGAGTTACACATGTCATATCAGGTGTGGTGGATGTGGTAGGTACTCCAGCAACTGCAACCATTCTTCAGTATAGCACCAACCATCACTCTCTAAGCACCATCACCTGCACTGCCTACCATAGCCACCCAATTTATTAATATTGATTTCCACAAGAAAATGGCAAACGGAAAATACAAGTAACAGTACCTTGCAACAAATTGATACAACATTTAATACCTATGTTGCAACTAGTTAAGGAATATATTCAAAGTAGTAAACTTAACTACGCATCATTTAAGGTTCACTTAAACTTTTACCTAATGATATATGTTTGGGTGAAAGTCTAGTGACATGATAGGAGCATAATGCCCCATAACTAGAAATTACACATCTATTTAGCTTGTGTAACTAGAAGTTATACATCTAATTATCATGTGTAACTAGAAATTACACATCTATTTAGCTTGTGTAACTATAAATTACCAACATTATAGTTAACAAAATGATGTACCTTGACTCTCAAATGGAAAGCATCCCAGGATTCTATTACATCTACCACTCTAAAAGCATCCTAGATATAAACACCAACATTATAAATACCAGTATAGTAAGAGCCAAATAAAACATCCATCATTAGGCTGCTATTACATCTACCAATCTAAAAGGAAATTCACTAGAAAAATTTAAAAACTTTGCCTAGTACTAAAACATCCATCATTAGGCTGCTACGATTGCATCATTTTTGCACAATTTATCCATGTCCAAATGAAACACATGAATATAAGAGGGACAAGTACCTTTATCTGAAGCTGTGAGTACTTGACATAGTCAACGATATCATCCATGAGCAAATGATCATCATGTCAGTGCGCGCAAACCACATTGAGACCTGGATATACATCAATTGATTCAGAAAAGTTTATATTTATTTAGAAATTACTTCCATAGAAATACATATTAAGATACATACTAGAAAATATTAAGAGTAAGCGATTTACCAATAGTCTAAAAGGTTCTCAGACATTTTTGCAGCCAATCCAATTGTTCTTATGAGATCAAGAGTAAATATGGGTTAGTTTGCAGCTGATAAATCCATCTTTAAAAAACTTCCTAATGTGTTTCCCTTCACAAAACAACACAAAACTAGTAGATTAGCAGACGAGTTTTAATTAGATCATCAGGTATGCCTCTAAGAACTGCATATCCCATCAAATTAGCATGTGTAGTTATAAGTTACACATCTAATAGCATGTGTAACTAGTAGATACACATCCATTTAGCATGTGTAACTATAAGTTACACATCTAATTAGCATGTGTAACTACTAGTTACACATCCTAGTCTACCAATGCTAGTTAAACGTGCAAACTGTCATGTAGAGTACACATGGATGCAAACTGATAAGAAAGGATATGGTTATAGAAATCATAGAATATCCTTCTCATAGTAGAAAGAAGCTGAGCTTATAGATGGATAAAATATTTAAACACATGATGTGCATCGAGATATATTTACAATTGTTCACACATGCTCTAGCAAGATCATGACTACCAACATATATAAAAAAAAAACTAAGACAAGCATAATGTAAAGTAGATCCAACTTACAATGTACAGTACAGCTCCAACATCCATACCAAACTTCTCAGCTTCATACCAAAACACCGCCACTAACTCCAAATCCAAATTATGCTCAAACCTGATCCACAACCACCACCACCATTGCCTCCTCATCCTCCTCTAAAACCTGCACTTCCACCATCAACACCACCACAAATTCTTTAATCAAACTGCGTATTTGTTGGCCAAGACTCAGGATGAGCAAACTAAAATCGAACCAGAATTAAAAGAATGTGTAACTCACTGGTTAACAGAATAATTTTACACACAAATTATTAGTAGTAACAACCATTACTATATATGTAAGTAAAATCTATGTAACCATAAGTTACACATTCAAACAGTTTGTGTAAGTAAAAGTTACACATCTAATTAGCATGTGTAACTAGAAATTACACATCTATTTAGTCTGTGTAAATAGAAATTACGCATCTATGGGTATTTCAAACCAATTATTAGTTGAAGTATTTAAACTCCAATTATTAGTTGAATTATTTGTGAATCAGTTCAAACCAACAACAAAAGTAATAGTATTATGCTCTTTTTTTTTCCACTGCACCTTTCTTAATAGCCTATTAATGTGAACAAGAATATGAATTCTTATGAGGTTTATTAGTATCCGACTCTACCACCCTAATAGATACCACCATTAAAAATTAGTGCGGATCAAGTTTCAAATCAAATGATAGTTGAAAAATAGTTTTATACTGACTAATAAAGTCATAAAACAACCAGACAGAAACATATAGAAATCAAAGACATTACTGACCTGGATTGTCAACCTTCATCATTAAGAAGAAGCCTCTTCCTAATTTCTTGCGCGTTATTCACTTCACGGAGGAGAAAAATGCATGCACTTTCCGTTTATGTTAAATGTCAAAGATTTGACTCCTGCAACAATGACAAGCTTATTGTATCCAACATTGAATCTGTAAGGCTCCTTAGTTAGTCCATGCTCATTAGGTAGTCCTTGTTTGGTGTGATCTCGAGTACACCTGATAAAAGAAATAGGATTAGGTTAGGTCGACATTATTACATTTTGGAATTTTGATAACAACAACACGTGATGTCCAATCCATGACCACCAATATTAAGTAACAAAAAAGTACAACACTAATACAATATAAAAATGAAAGGAAAAGACAAGAAATATTATGGGTACTCACTTCATGACTATCTCAGTCAATTCTCAAACAATTATTGAGACAAATAAGAAAGGCTCCTCATAAAGTAGTTAAGCTAATTAACAAAAATAAAATAATGAACAATACGAACAAAATGAATGAAAAATTCACACAATCAACATATCCATGACCCAAAGTAGTTTAGGTAGATGATTTGAATACTTACAACTATTTTCTCCGCTGCTTCACAAATTTTATCGACTTTAGCTTTTGATAATCCTTTAAACACCAGTTAACTCTATACAGAAAAGAAAAAATCAATTAAAATGTTGATAATACTACCACATTCCCCACAACTCAGGATTCAAAACCAAAAAGTGAGTGTTACCTTTTGGTATGCATCATCAATCCACTGCAGGTGTAGAAAGTGAAGATCTGTATGGATTTATACGATTTAAAGCAAACTGAATATGATTAAAAAAACATAGATCTATTTTGTATCATCAAAACTATAAGGACTTTACATTAAAATCGCATCTATCGGCAAATCATTCAGGAATTCAAGCAAAAATAATGAGATCTTGATAAAATCGCTTAAAAAACACACATCAAAACCAGGATCAACTCAAAAAATTACATCAAAATTCCAAAACGCAAAGAGTAAAATTCATATTTATCACCGCTTCAAACAGATCTGCTTCTTGAAACAAAAACTAATTAAATCAATACCAGAGATATATTCTAATCAACTAAAAATCCAAATTAAATTGACGTAGATCATATCTATTAAGTTCAATCGAGTTGATTGAGATGTTAAATCAATTAAACATCATCAGCAGAGAATCATAAACATCGACAGTTGAGATCAATGAAACTAAAATCGTTTTCTTCCTCTCCATATAACAGCGACGTTGACGATCTGAAAACCCTAAAAAATTTGAGTAAGAGACGAGAGAGAAGTGAGAGAAAGTGAAAATGAAAATGAATCTGGAAATGAAACATATAGCCTATTTCATTATGTATATATAGTAAAGGGCATTTTTGGTATTACTTTAATTTCCCTCAGACCCTAAACTTTATTACCAAGCCCTGAAATCTAAAGTTCTGGGCCTAGAAATATTAAAAAGTGAAAGTATAGAGTTGATAGGGGAGTATCCATTTTGTGGGGCTTCTAAATATTGAACCCATATAGTAGGGTGGTTCTAGTATTTTTCACATACATATTCAATATATATTAGGGAAATAGAATGGCACATGTGCCAGCCACATACTAACAATACTAACTACACCCAAGGTTCCCTTATACATGGGAGCCTTATAAGACATGGGACATGACAACTCCCTAGTGTATATTTCTTCGTGTTTCTCACTCTCTATACAACTCATCTTAATCAATTAATGGAGATCGACGGAATGTTAATGGAGATTCATTATGTATCAAATAAAATCTTATCAGACAAGTGGAATGCAAATAACCACAACAGGTTTAAAGTAGCAGTACCACCAATCCTCTAGATGATGCTATAGTCAAAAACCAGGGACGGGCCTAGCAAGGGGCTAACCCGGGCTATAGCCCGTCCCAAATTTTGGTCCAACAAAAATTTTGTATGCAAAGTTTGGGTGAATAAGTATCCAGCCCACCCAAAATCAGAATTTGGTAGTATAGTTTCTAACCAATAACAAGATAGATTTTAAACCAAAATTTAGTTTAAAGCATGAGTTCTTTTCTTCTCTCCTCACTTATTTCTCATTTTTATTATATAAATTATAATTTATTTTCTCTAATCATGTTTTTATTATGAATCTTGTTCATGTTGATCTTTATTTGTCTAGTCTCGACTCTCGTATAGCAAAATCTCGATTTTCCACTGGTTGCGCAGCTTGTTCAAAAAAAAAATTGTCGCGGCCTTCAGCCGCATTGGAATCGAATGGTATTCTAGCCCTACCCAACAAAGATATCTGGGTCCGTCCCTGTCAAAAACAGTAAAAGTAAATTGACACTAGTTGTTTATGCAGTAATTTAAAAAATGGATTCAGACCAACACATCAAATACTTAAAATTAATATTGAAACTATTCGTGTAGTTCAAAGATTGAGTTCTAGTTTCTGCTTTTGGAAACTAGAAAGCTGAGAAAAAACACTATCTGTGCCAACTGCAATAAACTTGCTAGGAAGTTACCTATCTATCTATTACAGTAGATCATTTTGCGTGCAGTGTGGAAACATAACACCTGGTACTGTTTTTTTCCCACTTTCCCTAATCTAAGCATACTAAAAGTGAAAGCAAAAAAAAAACTCACATGAAGAATACCATATGCAAACATCGATATTTTTGCAGTGCAGTGTATAATTCTACTAAAATGAGACTTGAACACATCTTTACTCAAATATGAAAACCCACTAAGAGAAACCCAGAAATTGAATTAGATATTCATACCTAAAAATTGCTGCAAACCTAGAACTTGATACCAAATCAATCAATACATCTGTTTCAAATCATACACTCGTTAGTCCAAAAAAAAGATATTAGCTAATAACCTTAGAGAAATCGAAAAAGAATCATTCATGAAACCCAGAAATTGAATTAGATATTCATAACTAAAATTTGTTGTAAATCCTTGAATTTGATACCAAATGAATCAACCCATCTGTTTCAAATATACCCAATTAGTCCAAAATAAAATTTACTAACAACTTAGAGAAATCAAAAGAAAATTATACCTGGAGCTATGAAAAATCGCCTCTCCTTGGTTTTACTCTCGGTTCGTTTATGAAGAAAGAAAAAATGAAAATGATAAATAGTTGTTTTCGTTTTCTCCGTTTTCCAAAACAAAAAACATGTACAAAACGTTTTCAAAAAAACCGCTACCAAACACGTTTCCGTAGCGTTTTTTGTTTTCGAAAACAGAAAACATTTTTTGAAAATGATACCAAACTGGCTCTAATATATGCTTCGATATTAGTACTACGACCACGTCTCATGAGGTTTCAACTTGGGAATCCAAAGAAAAAAGCATCCCTAAATACAATATTCCAAAATTCTCTGTGTTCACAATCAAAATTCGTATTATTATGCGAATTTTAAGTATATAATTATGAAAAATTCAATACGGAAAGTCACATAATTTGGCGACTGGTCACTAAAAACAACCGAAAGGGATCTTCTTCTTTTTTAAGCATTGATACGGATGTTCTCATCCGGTTACCAATTAGAACATCAACATCCATAAAAAGTCTCTTTGGGATCCCGGCTAGCACCTTTAAGCGAAATCATGCTTTTGAAGCTTCACTTTTGTTATAGGGAGGGGGATTTTGGATCACGGGAGTGGAAAACTCGTACTTGACTCACCTCATACGACCTAGCCAAAACTTTCGCACGAGTCGAACAAAACAACCCTCGCACAAGACCCGTTTCAAAACAAAAGATACTTCCTCCTCTTTTTTTTTTGTTCTTATTGTTAACCGTGAAGAACATATAAACCCTAAAATCCAATTTTATCTACTCCCTCCGTCCTAGTTTACTTGCCAAAATTGGGGATTTTTTTTGTCCTAAATTACTTACCAAGTTTCATATTTTTTCACTTTTTATCCTAATTTACCCCTCTGTAGGAATCAGGTCATATTATTGAGAATTGTGTAATTTTATTTCCTATACACAATTTTAAATTCTCCTCTCTCTATATATCCTTTATTTTTATTTATTTTTGAGTTCTTCAAGTAAAGATCAGAAAACTAGACATGTAAAAACTATGTATCTTAAATGCTAGCTTGGGGTAATTTTGGAAAAAAATCCACTCTCTCTACATTTCTTAATCTGTGTGCAAAAACCAATTTTGACAAGTAAACTAGGACGGAGGGAGTACTATTCATCTAATGTCAACCCATCAAGATTTTGAATATTTCATCACCAAAATTATATCTTTGAAAAAGTCTCAATGACAATGATGGTTGAGTATCTAGATTATGAAGGTTGGGAACAATTTGCAAAGTCAATAAATTAGAATGAAGCATTTTAGAAACATTCTTCTTCAAAGGAACCAGATTTGTTGGAAAAGAAAATTTCTAAGTACCCAAGTCACCAGATTATCTCTTTATTCATTTTTTTTTTATAAAAAATAAAAAGAATCAGTCTATAAAATCTTGGTTCGTTCGTACTAATTTAAGAGATATAAACCATTCACTTTACAGAACATAATTACCAAATTTCTCTACCATGCAAGTGACGGGAAAATGTAAGATTTCACTACCACTTGTGTGTCGGTAAAATTATGGCAGTAAAATGTTTTTTTGATATTACGATGGTAGGAATCGTTGTTATAGTAGAACAAGAACCCATTGTTTAAATCAGCTGGATCATCTACAATGGAAAAAAATCGGGGTTAGGTGTCAAGGATATTGTGTCGACACCAACAGTTGGCAAGGATATTATGTCGTCACCGTGTACAGCTAAGAATATCCAACCACATAAGGAAACGTTGCTCAGGGATGGAAACAATATTACTCGATCTTTATGAAAGATTTTCATGTTTCCTGTAATATGTATATTTTGTATTATGAGACTTTGTATGCATTCATTACGTATGAATCTGTAACAATATCAATATAAATAGAGAAGTTGTTTTCTCTCCCAATTATCCAAGGGAGAACAATTACATCTGTTTCTTTACCTTGTTATGGTATCGAGATAGCTTAGGGTTATCAATCTTGGGATCACCTGTTCTTCTTTCATTTACCTTTATTTTCGATTCAGTCAAATGGCTTCATCCTCTTTCAACTTCAATCACGTGTTAACTATCAAACTGGATGAAAGTAACTACTTGATGTGGAAATCTCAAATCATGGCTTTTGTTCGTGGCCATGATTTCATGGGTTTTCTAGACGGATCAAATCCTTTCCCACATGCAACCATTGAAGTAATGCTACCAGATGCAACTGAAGCTGTTCAGAATGATAATCCAGAGTTTTTGATATGGCAACAGAAGGATCAACTACTGCTCAGTGTTATTCTATCCTCTCTGTCACAGAGTGTACACACTCAGATGCTTGGAGTGATGACCTCTCAAGAGGCGTGGCAACGACTAGAAAGAATATTTTCTTCCAACTCTCAAGCACGTATGATGCAGCTCCAGCTGCAGTTGGTGAACACCAAGAAGGGTGCTTTGAATATCCTTGATTATCTTACAAAAATGAAATTTTATGCTGATAGTTTAGCTGCTATTTCTCAGCCAATTTCTGATTCACAACTTGTTTTATATGTTCTCAATGGACTTGGCCCTAAATACGATCCATTTGTTACGGCTATGACCACACGTGCTCAGCCTATTTTGTTTGCTGACCTACAAGGATAATTTCTTAGCCATGAAATTCGTTTAGCAGATCAACACGTTGCTGAACTAGCCTCTCCTGCTGTTAACAATACTCAGAGGCAACCATTGTCCGCTGCTCATACTCAGAATCGCAACCATCAACCAGCACCTAATCGTGGAGGAAGTAACAATACTCGTGGTCGCGGTCGTGGACGCGGCCGTGGTGGTAGCAATAACCATGATGGGTATCGTTATCAAGCTGCACCTCCTACCATCTGTCAGATCTGCAACAGATACGGGCATTCTGCCCTTAATTGCTACAATCGGTTTAACGAAGGAGGACTCCGTTCTGAATCAGCCGTTGTGAATGTTGCAACTCATGCTCCTGGATACAATTATGTGGATCCATCCTGTTATCCAGATTTCGGTGCAACCCATCATGTTACTCATGACATGAGAAACATTCAAAACCGTGCTGAATACAATGGAAATGATGTCGTTACTATTGGGAATGGTACAGGTTTTCCAATAACTCATATAGGGTCTTCTATTTTTGATGCAAGTTCTCATTCTTTCAAATTAAGCAATATACTTCATGTTCCTACAGTAAAGAAAAATTTGTTATCTGTTCGACAATTTACTAGAGACAATGATGCTTATTTTGAATTTCATCCTGATGTTTTCTATATTAAGGATCGTATGTCGGGGAAAGTTCTTCTGGAAGGCAAGAGTAAAGATGGTCTATATCACCTTCCTTCTAAAGTATCTAGTCAGTCAAGGAAGGCATTCATTGGAATTGGGGAGAAGACAACACAAGAAGTATGGCATCACCGGTTGGGACATCCAGCCTATAGAATTGTTCAATTTATCTTAAATAAAAATAAGTTACCTGTGAGTAACAATATGAACTCTCATTTCTGTGAAGCTTGTCAATTGGGTAAGAGTCATCGACAAACATTAAGAATGACTCACTCAATCTCTCAAGCTCATTTAGATTTAATATTTACAGATGTTTGGGGTCCTTCACCTACTATATCAACGTATGGTTCAAAGTATTATGTCTTATTTATGGATGATTTTTCGAAGTATTCTTGGATTTACTCAATTACTTTTAAATCATATGTATTTCGAATTTTTGAGAAGTTCAAAGAAATGGTAGAGAACATGTTTTCTACTACGATCAAGGCAGTTCAGTCGGATTGGGGAGGAGAATTTCAAAAGATAGAATCATATTTTACTCGGTTTGGGATTCAACACCGAGTTTCGTGTCCTCATACACACGAACAGAATGGTGCAGTTGAGAGAAAACACCGGCATGTAGTTGATACGGGACTCACACTAATGGCTCATGCTAAAGTTCCTACTCATTTTTGGGACCATGCTTTTGAGGCTGCAGTGTACCTAATAAACAGGTTACCCACTCCGACACTACGTAACTCATCACCATTTGAAGTATTATTTCGAAAAGCACTAGATTATCAGTTCCTAAAAGTTTTCGGTTGCGCCTGCTATCCTTACTTGCGTCCGTACAACAAACACAAGATCAATTATCGATCCATTAGGTGTATCTTCTTGGGTTACAGCTCCCGGCATCATGGTTATAAGTGCTATGAACCAACCCAAAGGCGTATATTCATTGCTCGACATGTTGTGTTTGATGAGTCTCTTTTACCATTTGCAGGTACAATATATTCTCCACCTGTACCACCCCCAGTAACACATATACAGCTGCCATCGTTAGTTGTACCTGCTGATTTTCCACAACGAACTGTTGCATCACCAGCACGTGTAGTTGCCCCATTGTCCTCCAATTCGCAATCTCCACAAACTTCAAGTTCTGGTCATCCATAAATAGTAGCGACACCAACAGCTCATGCTACTCCACACTTAGAAGTTGCTGATACACATGTGCCTTCCCCTACTGCTACTTATATTCCCACTCCTACTGTCACCACACAAGGGATGCATACTCGTTCCAAGTCTGGCATCTTCAAGAAGAAATTATTCACCACGAGCCGTTATCCGTTAGTTCTTGCAGCTGCAGTTCAATACAATAACACTGAGGTTGTTCCGACATGTGCCTCTCAAGAATCTAAATACCCACAATGGAGAGACGCCATGGTTGCGGAACTTAATGATCTACTTCAACAGGGTACTTGGATTTTGGTTCCTCGTCTTCCATCTATGAATGTACTTGGCAGTAAGTGGATTTTCACATTAAAGCGCAATGCTGATGGTACGATAGCTCGTCACAAAGCTAGGCTAGTTGCAAAGGGGTTTAACCAGCAATATGGTGTTGACTACACAACCACATTTAGTCATGTCGTTAAATTTGCTACATTAAGAACAATAATAGCCCTTGTTGTATCTAACAAATGGGTTATTCGACAACTGGATGTCAATAATGCGTTTCTTAACGGGGTTCTCGATGATGAAGTTTATATGATACAACCACCGGGTTTTGTTGATTCTTCTCATCCTACACATGTATGCAAACTAAGGAAGTCCATCTATGGCTTAAAACAGTCTCCGAGGGCGTGGTACACTCGGCTAAATCAATTTTTGCTCACCATTGGTTTTCAAGGTTCTAAAACGGATCCTTCTCTATTCATATATAAAGAAGGTACGGATGTTGTTTATTTGCTGGTTTATGTAGATGACTTGTTGGTTAAGGGTAGCAACTCAGTAGTCATTTCTAGGTTAATTTCATTGATTGGGGGAGAGTTTTCTCTTAAAGATTTGGGTGTTTTCAACTATTTTCTTGGAATTGAAGCAACAACAAACTCGAAGGGATTAGTTCTATATCAACAGAAGTATATAGTCGACCTCCTTATGCGAACAAACATGCAGGACGCTAAGCCAATTTCTTCGCCAATTGCTGCAAACACTCGTCTCACCAAATACTCAGGGGAACCTTTTCAGGACACCTTTCTCTATCGCAGCACAGTGGGAGATCTTCAATACTTGACGTTAACCCGTCCGGATATCGCATTTGTGGTAAATAAATCATGTCAGTTCATGCATAGTCCGTCTATAGAACATTGGGCTTTGGTAAAGCGAGTTTTGCGTTATCTAAAGCACACACTCACCTATGGCCTACAGTTCTATTATAATTCTCTTCCCAGGATGTCAATTTTTACAGATGCAGATTGGGGTGGCTCTTTGGATGATCGAAAATCAACAGGGGGTTATGCTATCTACTACGGAAACAATCTTATATCATGAAGTTTGAAGAAACAGCCCACGGTCTCTCGATCCAGCACGGAATCTGAATACCGAGCCATTGCTAATGCAACGGTTGAAGTGGTTTGGCTCGGATCTTTGTTTCGTGAACTAAGCATTCCTATTACTTTTCCTCCTACTCTATGGTGCGACAATATAGGTGCTACATATCTGACTGCCAATCCGGTGTTCCACACCCGGAGTCGTCATGTTGAAATAGATTTTCATTTTGTGCGAGACATGGTTTCTAAGAAAGAACTCATTGTACGTATTATATCGTCGCAAGACCAGATAACAGACATCCTAACTAAGGGTCTTTCTACACCCCGTTTCATCATATTGCGAGACAAGCTTAATGTTGTTGACACAAACATTCGCTTGAGGGGGCGTGTCAAGGATATTGTGTCGACACCAACAGTTGGCAAGGATATTATGTCGTCACCGTGTACAGCTAAGAATATCCAACCACATAAGGAAACGTTGCTCAGGGATGGAAACAATATTACTCGATCTTTATGAAAGATTTTCATGTTTCCTGTAATATGTATATTTTGCATTATGAGACTTTGTATGCATTCATTACGTATGAATCTGTAACAATATCAATATAAATAGAGAAGTTGTTTTCTCTCCCAATTATCCAAGGGAGAACAATTACATCTGTTTCTTTACCTTGTTATTCGGATGTTGGCGAAATTCCCACAAGTTTTGAGCATTGCATGTAGCAGAAATTGTTAGAATGCAAACTTTTAATTGTGATTGCTTTTTGATTCCCATTTTATACCTACTAATCCGTGTACCATAATTTTAAGTGCACATCTTCGGCTTCATGGTGGGATTAGTGGAGTTCTCATTAGAGTTAACAATTGTCGAAGGAGTTAATTATTCTTCACCATGGTCCATGGATCACTTCAAGTTCTCGAGGAACAGCTAAAACTTGCAGGTCATTGTATTCCTAAGCACGTTAACGTACTAGAGTTTGCTATTGATGTCATAGAAAGCTTGATTTTGCAGAAATCAACAACTCCTGACGAATCAATTATTTCTCATATAGATAAGGATCAAGACAACAACAAAGAAGAAAAGATACACACTACTTGGTGATGATAACTCCAAATTCAGATTCAGACTCACGCTTTTCTGACGAGACAAAGAACATGGGATATCCAAATGTTACTTTTCAGAGATTTTGCAATTACATTTTTATAACCAAACATCTTTTTGTTCCACGAATGCTTCAAGCAGTACTTGCTTATTTTGTTCTTATTACCATTTTCATGAATGCTAACAATGACAATAGTAAACAAGTAATTATCTCGTAGAGATATTCCACCCTTCAAATCATGAATTATACCGTTGATTCATGAATGTATCTGAGACAGATGAAAGTGTTCATTGCGTCTACTTGTGCTAGTGCTGATGTAATGTTCCTCCAGGGGGGCATCTTTTTGCTTTAAAGTTGTTATTTCTGCACAAGCTGTTGCCTTTGATATTTGGTCATGAATGGTGAAGATTTAAAAGGTAATCAAAGTTTTAAGAAGGTTTAGAAGAGTTGGGTTGTTCTCTAATTTGATTTTTTAGCAAAAGAAGAGCTTGGTTACACACTGTTTTGGGACATTTCCAAAGGCTGATGCCAAATATTTCAGCGGTACCATTACATATAAGACAAAAAGATAAAAAACGATCCTGGCCATTGGATCATTCAAACAGTACCCCCTGAAAGATTTGGCATGAGCCTTTAGCAATCGTGCTGTTTTGGGTCAAAATCAGCAGAAAAACAACCACGAGTTGGCGTCTTAGCTGATAGTCTTACACCTTGTTTGTTTGCAGTTGACTCATCTGAGTCATCCGGATCTGACTGAAATCACCTGACTCATCTGGGTATGACTCACTAAAGTCTGACTCAGAAAATGTGTTTGTTTCATGAGTCTGACCTGACTCAACTGACTGAATTTACTTGGACAGAAAATACCCTTGCACACATTTTAGACCATGAACACTTGTCACTATAACATCACAACTGTTCCAATAAATTATTAAAGTCCTAAAAACATAAAGAAACAATATAACCTAAAGGAGATTAGCTATCTGATCACGTAAAGTGCTCACGTATTTGTCGTCCAAATAAACAAGGTGTATTTTCTTCCGTTTCCCCTTCATTTTCCTCATCCACATGTGTCTCATTCATCTCAAATGCCTCGTTCTCATATTGTTTAAACAACCAATCATCCAATGCATTGTGGCGCAGAAAGTTATTTATTGATATGCAAGCGATGATGATATCTCGCTGCTCACATTGTATCCAGCAAAGGTGATCCATGAAAGATTCTAATAGAAAAGCATGAAGAGACACAAAACCACACCATATATCAAAATAGAACCAAAAAAAAAAAGATACCATTTCTGAGTGAATATCTATTACCTGTTGTTTGCTGAAATTGTTGCTAGATTCAAATTGAATTCTTTGTAATAGTTGTATTAATGACAAACTTCATTCAAAGTATTTATTTGCCAAAACCCAGCTTGAATCAGATGCTAAAATTGGATATGATTATATGAAGGTGCTTGAGCCCATCCATGTCTAGATTTATAAAGACTGAACTCACCCTGTCCCATTAAAAGATAAGAAAAGAATAAGAAATAAAAGTAAAGATATAATATATAAACAAAACCTGATCTTAAACGAGTACATACCTAAGACAGAAAATACTTGTGCCAATTCAGGTCAGAAGTTTGTAACAACCACAGAAAAGTAGGGAATGACCTCCTGCCATCAAACTTTGTTTTCACATCCTTCCAAAGACATGCACAAATTGTTTCCATTTGGAGAAGCATCTCAAGTGATATATTTAAATCTATGGACTCCTCCAATTGTTAAATCCTCGATTATATTGTCTTTTCCAATTGAATGCACGGTGTTTAGAGGGATACGGGGAACCTGCAAATGCATCTTCAGGATCAAATTCATTTTCAGTAGAATGTTTTGGATTACAATAAAAGAAATATCCTAATATTTATGTACGTAGCATCTTCAATGCCAATTCAAAATCCCTCTACGCTCGATATCATTATAGCAATGTATATACAACAAAAGTAAAACCGAAGCTATCAGGTGCGGGTTACATACACTACTACTGCATTAGTGTATACTCTTATAAGATATTAAAGAAAACTTAATCCTATATGTGTTGCGTATAAAAAATCCGAGTATGTTAGAGTTCTAGATGCTTGGAAACCAATAAAAAATCGAAAGTGGGGGTAGGAAATGTTTGTACCATGAGTAAAATCCGCATATTGGGTCGTATTGCTGTCTGGATCGCCTTTTAGGCTGTCATCAGTTCTGCCATCCAGCCAACCCACTCAATCTATATGCTAATCCTTCACGTAAGACCTAAAGTACAACAAGAAGTAGTTCAGTACAAAGTCTTTTAAGCATTTAGCAAGAAAGTATGACCATTTATGGAGTACTAGCATCTTCCTGTTTGCAGTTTTCCTATATGGAGTGGTCTAGAACAACAACCATTTTTAACTGCTTCAGGTTGATCACATAGTTTCGTTAAAGCTTTGTCTGATGGTCTAATAAAGATGGAAACACACTCTCAAATGATATGAGACCATGGATGACTGAAAGACGAATAGGAATAGAAAGATAAGTTGTATTTCAGGCAGTGAACAAGAATTAAAAGCTCAAGGAGTATAAACATACAATATTAACAAAATGATGGGTGTCAATGGATGGGTTTACCTATTAGTATGCATCCAGATATTTCAATCAATATATCATCGATAGAAGCTCTTGGGGTTCAACCAAAATTTATTAGTTCCAGACTTCCAGTCACAACTACATTCTTATATCCGCTAATTTAACACACATAATTTCTACAGATTATAATAACCAAGAAAAAGAAAATTACCCATACAAAAAGGAAAATGCGAAAATTCAATTGACAGCTGATAAGGAATCTCTTCAGATTAACATAAAAGCCTAACTTCTCAAGGAGAGTCTCCTGTATTTTTAACTGTACATAATGGTTGCCAACCAAATTCATACAAAAATAAAAATAAAAAAGTCATTTCATGGATTACTCCACATCAACAAACAAACAATCAATCATGGAAGGATAAGAGATAAACCTTAAAGAAACTACCCCACAAAACCTAATTAAACATCAAACCAAACCCTAGAAACTCTAAAGACATGATAAGAAATAAGATTCAGAGAGAGGGTTTTTGTGTCCAGTTCCAATTACAATTTATACTCTCCAAAAACCCTAGAAAACAATTTCAAAATAGATAGACGACCCTAGAAACATAACATTTAAAAGAGAGAAAGATGAGACGAAAAAAAAAGAAAATTCCAACAGATACCTGTCATTTGATCTTCGATCTATGGATTTTCAATCTCTAGATTGGTCCATCATCATCCCAGTACCGATCATCTTCAAAATTTCTCTAAGCTTTTGGGTTGTTTGTCTCTGAACAAGGAAAATCGAAAAACAAAGAAAAATTTTCTTTTAGAGGATCGATGGCTTTTTAGGCATTTTGTTCGACTCAGAGGTTGGGTGCGTCGAGTAAGGGGTAATCTCATACCTGAGTCCAGCGAACCCGAGTCAGGGGTGTCAAACGAGTCATATAATAAGTCAGAGGTTATCAAAAATACAAAACAAACAGTCTGACATCTGACTCGGCGCGAGTCAGGGGTTAACTCAAACCCAGACGCCGAGTCAGATGCTAACAAACATGGTGTTAGAGTGTTGAATGGCTTCCAGAACATCTTAGAAGTTTACATTTAGTAGCTTATCAGAGTTGAGATAAAGAACATCATCGTGTCCATTGGTGTCGGGTCATGTAAAGTACCATGACTGAGTGCCAGTTTGTCGAAGAACCTGTAACATCTCAGTTACCATGTCGTAGCTGCGGTTGAATCCATTGCCGAAAGAGAGTCCTAGAGGCGGAGCCATCCCAGTGCCCCAGCCCAGCTGGCTCCCAAGCCTAATTTGGGCTCAAAACAATATTTTTTTAACTATCTACAAGCCTAATTCTGCATTTTTCACCCCTAGAATTTTTTTATCTACCCAAAGCAAATTTCGGCACCCCCTTTTTAGAAATCTTGGCTCCTTCCCGAAAGTCATCCGGAATCTCTTTTTTTTTTAAACCTTGAAGCTCACGGAGCATCGGGGAGTCTATTCTCTCCGCACAAGCAATTGACATTTGTGCATTCAAGAATTCCCCTTTATCCTTAGACCTTGTTTGTTTGTAGCTGACTCGGTGTCTGGATTTGATTCAATCCCTGACTCTGGCCGAGTCAGCAGTCATACCGTTTGTTTTAAGTCAGATCTGACTCGACCACTGAATCAGGCATAATCCCTGAATCGGACCCATTTGAGTCAGGTAACAAAAAACGCCTGACTCATGGGGTCAAACCACTGACTCACATATTTTTGAGTCATATCTTACTCAAAACAAGCATATCGAGTCAGATCCAGATGAGTCAAGTGATTTTATCAGATCCAGATGACTCAGATCTAGACTACTCAGATGATCATGAGTAAATAAACATGGTGTTAGTCAGTTTGAGTTCCAATTTAGGTAGGAATCCCTAAGTATGCCCAAATCAACATGAAGTTGACTCCCGGAATCATCAATGTTGCAAATATATCTAAAAATCACATAAATACATAATCATTAATAACGTCTTCTACGTATAGAAATGGTTCCGGATTTTCCGATCGTTTTCTCAGGATCAGAAGCTCTTTTCGTGCCTTTGCTAATTTGGTTTCAGAACCCTCAGGACGCATCCATCCTTTCTTCTCTTCTTTGGCGTGGTTCCCCGGAAGGAAAATATTTCGACGAAAACACTAGTACTCAGCACCATCACCTCCACACACCACCAACCACCACCACCAGTACCAACCGATGTAACAACACTGTGTAAAAATGCCAAAAATGTTGTGGGAGTGTAAAGAAAGTGTAAACAAAAGTTAAGAAAATATTTCTCGCGGTGCTTTGTGGTCGGGAAAAAATGTTGCGCCAAATGGTAAGACGTGAGAACTGTCAAGCGGTCCGACGATTTTCATACTCCCTCTCGTTGGTGTTAGAACCAAAAAAAAATTAATAAAGAAAAATGGTAGGAAGCAAATCCGAATTTTTTTTCTTCCGATCCAACCGTTAAGCGCTCCGGACTTGGTTCACCATCACGTTTACGCGAATCCTCAAATACTACCTCCGTTTAAGAGATTTGACAAGGTTTCTGAAAGTTGAATCTTATATTAGGGTGTCATAATGGGGAGCAAGAGGGGAAGACAATATTGCTAATAGGGTTACTAATTTACTGGAAAGGGTATCAAATCCCATATGACGGAGGAATTTTTTACTTGTCTTATATCCCTCCTAATAAACTGGTATCCTTATTAGAGCATCTCCAAAAGAAGATGGAAGATCTATTTTTTACCAATACATGGGATTTTAGACCTTCATTTTAACAAAATCCATCTCCAACAGTATGTCCTAAAATAGGAGGGATGAAATACTAATTTTGAAAGTTTTGAAGAAAGTCTTATCTTGACCTCCGGAACGACCTCCGTCATATTTTTTATTTTTAATAATTAATTAAAAAATAATTAAACAGTTAAATTTCATCACATAAGATTTTGTAAGGGTCAAACTTCTATACCGTTGGATAGGGCTGTCAATGGGTCCGGGTACTCCCGGGTATCACTAGACCCGGACCCGGCTTATAAAGCTCGGGTCCGGTTCCTAAATTTGTGGGCCCAGAACCGGACCCGTTTAAAGTCCCGGGTACCCGTCGGTTTTTAATACCTAACGGGTACCCGTCGGTTCCGGGTACCCGTTAGGTATTAAAAAAATCTTAAAAGCTTAATTTCTTTCTCTTTTTAACTTGAATATAAATTATTTTTATAAAAATTTATTATTATTTCTTTATTAATGTACTAAATAAAGATTAAATGTAAGAAAAAAAATCAAAAATCAAAAAAATTGAAAACCGAAACTAGCAAAATACCTATAATTTTGCTAAAAAGATGATTAAAATGATAAATAAACGGGTACCCAGCGGGTATTACCCGTTTGTTAACGGGTCTAATCGGGTAATTACCAATCGGGTCCTAAGTTGCTAATGGATCCAACTTTAAGACCCAGAACCGGACCCGAATCTAACGAGTCCGGTTCCGGGTAATGGGTACCCATTTTTTTTTTTGAAGGAAACAGATAATCAATTATATTAATCCTCACAAACTGTGAGACGTTGTATAATACAATTTGGTGGGTCATTATAATACCACCATCTGCTTAAAGAGTTTGAAATTGCGTATTGAACCAAGTCATGCGCAATAGCATTAGCATCTCTAGGAATAGCTACAAAACTTATTTCGCTAAAATCCTTGATGCAATCACGAATTGAGAAAACCGTTGAGCGAAGGCTCCAAGGAATCTCATTCGTATTTCCTATCACAGCTTTCAGAATTTCAGAAGCATCACCTTCCAAAATAATACGTGACAGCTGAAGTCTTTTGGCAAGTTGGATTCCAAAACCATAAGCTTTTGCCTCTGCCACCTCCGAAGAAAAGGTATCAAAACAGATAGAACCACTTCCCATATGATGACCAAAAGCATCTACTGCCACTGCTGCTGCCTCTCCTTTGCCATTATTAAAAGCTGCGTCCACATTTATCTTCACCAAGCCATGAGGTGGAGGTTCCCAATTCGCGATATTATTCTGAGTAACCGGAATTGCTGAACAGTAGTTAAAAGCATGGAGTAAATCAAAAGACTTGAAGTTTTCCAGAGTATTGAGAATACAGGTACCGACGGTGACCTGATTGTTGTTAAAGACCATCACATTTCTAGCCTTCCAAATGTTCCACAAAAGACAAGCACCCAAGTTTAGAATTATTCCTTGGTCAGGATAATATGTCCAGTGAGTGATAATCTCCATCGTATTTGTTCCCTGGAGTTCAATAAGGATCAGACTAGACTGTAAAACCTCCACTGCATATTGGCATTCAAATAATAGATGGAAAATTGATTCCTGTGACGCCTTGCATAAAGGACATAGATTCTGAATCTGAGGATTGTATTTACTCAGGTTTGCATACACAGCTATACCTTCATGTAAGACTTTCCACAATTTTTTTTGAATTTTTGGTAAAGTTTTTATCCTTTTCCAAAAACGTTTCCATGGAAATTCTGCTAGCACCGAGTTTGTTGCAATATCATCAGAAAGAAGTTTATAGCACGACTTTGAAGTAAATTCCCCAGAAGGAGTTTTAAGCCAAATTAATTTATCCTGGATATCCTCATCTTGCGGAATATAAATCTGGGAAATAATTACTGCTTGATCATGTGGAAAGATCTCCAATAATAACTCCATATTCCATGTTCTTTGACCATGAAAGAATAAGTCTGAAACCCAAGTTACCTGAACATTAGAATTATGATTCATAGGTGGTCTAAATCCTGGTAAGTTTAATACCCATGGATCATCCCAAACTTTAATGTTCTTTCCGGAACCAATAAACCAACAGCAGTTATTTTCCAAAAACTTCTGACAGAAATCATATCTTTCCAGGTATTTGAATCATCGGGTTTAGATTGATAATCCCAGAAAGAAATGTTTTGTAGATACTTTGAATGAAATAATCTAGCCCAAGAGGAGTTTTGGTTTGTCAAAAATCTCCAAACCAATTTTGCTACTAGAGACAGATTAACCAATTCCATGTTTCTGATTCCCAAACCACCGTCTTCCTTGGCTTTCATTGCTTTTTCCCATCTGAAAAAATGTTGTTTTCTTATATGAACTTCATGTCCCCACCAGAATGCCCTTTGAGTTTTTGACATTTGGTTAGTAACACCTTTCGGAAGAATACAAGTACTCATTGAGTAAACTGGGATAGTTGAGAGAACACTTTTAGATAAAATCGTTCTACCAACTTGATTTACAAAGAAACCTCTCCAGCCTGCAAGTTTTGAATTAAACTTCGAATTTAAGGGCTCGAAAGTATCAATACTCGTGTCTGATTTCAAAGGATATGTTCCCAAGTACTTCTCATCTTTTTTCATTTCCTTGACACCCAATTTTTGAATGGTTTTTCTTCTGTAATTATCAATACAACCTCTGCTGAAATGGATAGAAGACTTGAAAAAATTAATAGCTTGACCCGAGAACGCTGAATATGTATCTAGAATACATTTAAGTTGAAGTACATTTTCTTCTGAGTTTTTCCCAAAAAAGAACAAATCATCGGCGAACATTAAATGGCTAATGATTGGAGCAGAAGGATTTAATTGATACCCACTGTAAAGACTTGAAGATTCGAAATTCTCCATTAATAGTGATAAACCTTGTGAACAAATGATGAACAAAGCAGGCGACATAGGACATCCTTGACGTAAACCCCTACCACTTGCAAAATTCCCATATGGAGCTCCATTTAAGAGAATAGAGAAAGTTGATGAAGTAACACAATTCATAATTAAAGAATGAGAATGATCATGAATACCCAACTGATGCAACATAAAGCTTAGGAAAGACCATGAAACCCTATCATAAGCCTTGGACATATCCAATTTAGATTCCCATATGGGTACCCATTGACATCCCTACCATTGGAGATAGTTTACACTAATATGTACAAAATTTTTTTAATAAGGGCCCCAAAAAAATTCAAGTACGATTTTCAACACTTGCGGTTGGAGATGCTCTTAGCAGCTTGGATACAAACAGTGAAAGAATTTGGTCAAATTGCAGTCTATCTCTAGTAAAAAAACAATAGCATCAAAAGTAAAATTTAGCTAAAAAAAAAAGTAAAATAAAAGTAAATAATAATTCAAATACCATCTCACCCGTATTGAAGTTGAGTCAGATAAATAAAATAAAAATAAAAAAGCCTAGCCAGATCTAAATCACTTCTCAGCAGTACAACTAATATTCCAGACAGTTGAAAAAGAAAAAGTACTACTAGTTCATCTCCAGAGGAAGGAATTAGTAATAATAATGGAGGAAAACCAGAGTCGAACCAATTGTTCAGAAAAACCCCTTCGCTGCATCGTTAAATTGGGTGGTGCTGCAATTACTTGTAAAAATGAATTGGAGAAAATCAATGAAGAGAATCTTGGGATTGTTTCTAAACAGCTTAGACAAGCAATGATGATGGGGGGTTCTTCAAATTCAACTTCTTCTGTTAAGGAGGTTCTTGGGATGGATTGGAGCAAAAGACCTGGTGGGGGTGTTTCACAAATTTCTATTAATCCGGATGAATTTGGAGATCAGTCCGAGTTAGACCTTAGTAAATTCATCATTGTTCATGGGGCAGGTATATTTTAATGTTCTTATTCGCTTTTTAAGACTTCAATTTTGAGTTTTTATCAGTGTTTTTTTTTTTGCTAAAATTCAAGTTCATGAACAAATGGACATCCCTTTTTTTTAGTGTTGTTCCATCCTTCCATCCATCTGATTAGTATAGTCATTTGTATCTGCTTTCCAATGTAGAATCATAGTCATAGCTTCCTTTGACATTTTCTAGTCGTCGTAAACCATCGGCAATAGACTGACATATGCAGAGAGTATGTACGATAATTGACATTTGAAGCCTGATTGTTCCAATGAGATATGGTTTGTTCAGTAATAATACCATGAACTTTTGAGTGTTTATTTCTTTAGGATTTAGTGTGCTATGCATAGCAAAGTTATCCACCCTATGTGCTCTTTCCGTCTTTGTTGTTGTTGTTGTTTTAATTGTGAGCAAAAAAGCCCATACTCTTTATGAACAGGTAGACATCCCCTTTTAAGTGTTCCATGCTTTCATCCGTCTAATCGGTATAGTTAATCGTATCTGTTTCCAATGTAGAATCGTAGTCATAGTTTTTTGACATTTGAAGCCTGATTGTACCAATGAGATTTGGTTTCTTTAGTAATACCATCAAGTGTTGAGTGCTCCACTTTTAAGGATCTAGTGTACGATGCGGAGCAAGAGACTGGCATCCATAGAGAGTATATTAATTGATATTTGAAGCCTGGTTGTTCCAATGAGATTTGGTTTGTTTAGCAATACCATCAAGTGTTGGATGTTTCTTTCTTTAGGATTTAGTGTGCGATGCGGAGCAAAATATGTACTCTCTCTGTTTGTCTTGTTTAGGAGAAGCTTATTTGACACCGGCTGAGATGGTTTGGCCATCTCCAACGGAGACCTCCACAGGCACCAGTGAGTACTAATATCGTAAACACAAAGAGAGGCAGAGGCCAACCAAAATTAACATGGGAGGTGGCAGTGAAAAGAGACTTGAAGGGATGGAATGTGTCCAAAGAGCTGGCTTTAAACAAAAACATGTGGAAGTTAGCGATCCACGTACCAGAACCATGACCTAGGGAGTTTGGTTAAGATTTGTTTAGGATAGCATTTAGAGGCTAGGAACCTGTTTAGCAACCCGAGATCAGGGACCCAGAGCTTAGGAATTTGGCCCTTAGAATTTGTTAGCATATTTAGTTTTTGGATTTTTAGTTTTTACTAGCATTTTTGGTTTTACTTTACTTTATTTTTCGTCTTGTTTGGGACTAAAAGCTTGGTTGTTGCTTCTTTTTTTGCCTCCTTGCGGCAGTCTTGAGCAAGTTTTTAACAATCCATCAATAAAGTAATTGACATTTTTCACTTATGGTGTAGGATCTTTTGGTCACTTTCAGGCTAGTAGGTCTGGTGTTCATAAAGGAGGACTGCATCATCCCCTTGTCAAGGCTGGATTTGTTGCAACACGTATCTCTGTAAGAGTCGTTGATATAACCCTTCTTTTCTGGGTAACTGGAGTTTACTTCATTGACGGGATGGCAATTACATTGTATGCGCTTAATTTTTAAAACCAACCATTATTAACAACATGATGAGACAACATACAAGGAAGCCCTACAAGGGTACAATTTTAATTGTAACTTTGCTGTTGTTTAACTGTTTCTACTGTTCTAGGTGACATCTCTAAACCTTGAAATTGTAAGAGCTCTAGCCAGAGGTGGGGAATTTTTCCTCTAGTCTTTGTGACTTAGTATAGCAATGTGCCTTTACTTTGTTTCCCAATCTTACATTCTTAGAACATAGACAGTAATAAGTGTTCTGCTCCACTTGCTCATGTCTTACAAGAGCTATTTTTCTTTCTTTTCGTTGCATTCTTACAGAGGGAATCCCATCTGTTGGAATGTCTCCATTTGCTTCTGGATGGACTACATGCAAAAGAAATGTAAGAAACTCCAGATAAAATTATGTGTTATCTGTTGTGCCCCTGCCGTCTCTTTATGCTTTACAGGAACTTTTATTTCTGATCACAGATATCGGCTGCTGACACATCTCAGGTTGCCAAGTCAATCGACTCTGGTTTTGTCCCTGTAAGTTGAGCATTGCCCTTTATGTTTTCCTTGCCATTCAGGGGTTTTTCTGGCTTAACTGAGTGTTGGTAATCGTAACACAGACAATTTCTTTCCTTTTCTAGGTTCTGCATGGAGATGCGGTGTATGACGACTTACAGGTTCCGTTTCTCTAAGTAAAGTTGTCATATGAGATTCTGAAATTCAATGTTTAGTTGTTTACTAACACTGCAATTACTTAAATCGGTCAGGACTGCACTATATTAAGTGGTGATGTCATTATACGCCATCTTGCTGAGGTGCTGAAGCCTGAATATGTTGTTTTCCTCGTATCCTTTTGATATTTGAATTTTTCTTTCACATGTCTTCTGTCTCATACACATGCATTTACCTTTGATGGCAAACTGTCGAGATGTTTGAATTTAGTGTTTCCAAGGTATTCCTATCTTTGTTGCCACATGTTCATAGCATGTTAAACTTCAAAAACAGTACCTATCTATACTTTATGCAAGTCTTCTACATGATTTTCCTATTGGTGAAAACAGACAGATGTGTTGGGAGTATACGATCGCCCACCTACAGACTCCAATGCTGTACTTCTCAGGGAGATAGGTGAGTTGTGCATTTAGAATTCCTTTTTATCACTTGGTTGAACCTCTACTTTGTTTTTCCCTTTACAAGATTGTTAAGTGGATTCAGGAATATATAATTGGAATTTCATCATATTGAATATTATACTTTAGACATTTTCATCATTTTGAGCCCAATACTGATTTTGTTTAACCTCGCCAGCTGTTGATGAGGATGGAAACTGGTCTATCGTAGCCGTAGAGAACATGAATAAGCAAGGTTAGTGGGAGATGGTATCCAAGCACGTCCACATTACAAAATCAGTGCAACTATCATTCATAGAGGCCAATTCTGATTTATACTCTTTTTTTGATGAATAGTTGAAATTACCGTTGCTGCCCATGATACAACCGGAGGAATGGTAACCAAAATAACAGAAGCTGCGCTGATAGCAAAACTTGGAATTGATGTTTATATCGTAAAGGTGATTACCTCTCTTCCGTTTTACAGTTTTTCTAAACTTCTAAACAATGAGTTTGTAAATGAGCTTCTTTCTCTTTTCCAGGCTGGTACAGACCATTCATTTCGAGCTCTAAACGGGGAGATTAGAGGTGATATTCCCGACGATTGGCTTGGGACCGTCATCAGATCTTCGAAACAGAAGCATAAATCATCCTGACTTGTCCACCAAGGACAAAGCATTTCTCATAGTATTAACGACCACGAAGTTGGTCATTTGGATTCCTATTCCTCTGACAGTTAGTCTATCTCAGAGAGCCAGAGCCGACTTATAGACCAGGCCAGCTAGGCTATTGCCAAGGCCTCACACTGTTAATCTTTCTTACAGTTTTTTTTTGTTTTGTTTTGTTTTGTTTTGTTGAAGCATTAGAATGCCGTTTGTTATGTAAATACATCCTTCAATTGGGCTAAATGCAACCCTAACTAAATACAACCCCCTTTTGTGTAATTAGCTAAATGCAACTAAATCCCCCTTTTTGTTCAAGTATTAGATCATGTTAACTGATTCTTTTGTCCTAGTATAAATTTTTGCTAATAGGCCGGTTGAATTGAAATATTTCCAATATTCTTTATCAGATCATGGTAAATAGTCATCTTTACAATATAATGATTTGGTTTTTATGAGTCCATAATGTTGCAACCTGAACTTGCTGACGAGATTGTATAACCATAGATCCATGTATTACATCAATTTGTCTTCGCAGAAAAGAACCGCCTCATATACCCTACACTTCAGTGCTCTACTTAAACCCTGTAGATTTTAATCAAGTTGGTTTCATTGTGGTGCGTTAATCCTACCCAACAACTTCAATACCAAAAGATTATAAGTTCTCTGAACTTGCCTACACCTTATCAAATGGGTTTGACCTAGATTTTTGTTTTGATTCATCTAAAGGTTTAGCCTCGATCTTCCTAGATCACTCACGGATTAATTATTATAATTAGGGTTTGAATAATAGGTGATTTAGTAAAGGAACAAAAAAAAAAAACCTAATTTAAATTATACGGTTATGGTAATAATAAAAAGATAATTATTGTGGGTTTGGTTGTAGAATTCACAATTCCGAGTGGGATAAAAAAATCTCGGAATTCATGCAAATCCCTCGGGCGTCTGGTGACTTAGTAAAAATACCTAAGATTCATAAATTTCCTCCTTTTTTATTTGTGTATTGTCTGGCATTACCTTCAGAATATTAAAATTATATATATGGAATTTTAGGATTAAAAGAGTTGGTCTACAAATCCCTTGATAAGTTTCCCATCAAATCTCAAGAAGGAGGGGTCGGACTCCATATGGAGGATTTGCTAGAGAAGTGATTCCCGTAGTTTCCTTAGAGCAACCACAGTCATGGACCATCGACCAAAATTTGGTCGAAAACACATACACTACGGAGCGAGTAAAGAGCAAATACCAGACCAAAGACCAAATCCCAGACCATATTTGGTCTTTACTCTAGTCTTTAGTCGGGCGCAATTGGAGATTACGCCTGGTGGGGCGTAACTTTGAGTTACGCCCGTATTAAAAAAAAATGGGGCGGAATTTGGAGATTACGCCTGATTGGGGCGCAACTTTAAGTTTCGCCTGATGACGGGGTAACTCACAAGTTCCGCCCCAAATATATATATATATATATATATATAATGGGGCGCAAGTATTAGTTGCGCCTGATTCAGGCGCAATCATAAGTTGCACCCCATCAAATTTGGTTTTCCCACCGTAGCGTCGCACACGGAGTAAACCCAAATTTTTCAAAAAAATTTTCTCTTTAATCTTTGGTTATAGTCGTATGACTGCAGTTGCTCTTAGATACCAAAATTTATTTCTTTGGTAAGAGTTAGACCTGCAATGAGGAACATAGTTTCAAGTTGTACATTATTGTTAACTCAAGTAAATAACTTCAAAGATCAAGAATATACAATGTTAAAAAAGGTAAAAATAAAAAAAAGGTATCCTTGGACGCTTGCCGGGTATGGGTTGCTTACGCGATGATGATTGTCTTGTTTTACCACATGATAATTATGTTCCAAGTATTTCACCATTTCTTCCTGGGACATCGACACTCCCCTGTCGCTTTGGCGCTTCTCGCCTTTCGTCATATCTTTGGGAATGTTTTGCCCTGCAATTATTGCTTGTGCTATCCATTCTTCAATCTATTGTATTCTTCGTGAGCGCTCGTCTAGTTCCTTTTGCATGTCGTGCAGAGCTGGTGACGCGTGTTTTGGTAGTTGGGTTATCTGCGCGTTCTTCTCTTGTATTGCTACCATGTCTCCGTGTTCCGCCGCTTGTTTGATAGCGTCCTGTGCTAGCGTTTCTTCTTCGTTGTTGTCGTCCTCCATTGTCACCTCGTCGAGGTTGATAGGTTGATTGGTCACTTGGTTCTATATCGTGCATGAGCTAGCGCCTCCTAAGTGTGTCATGGTGAGCTAGGAACGAGCCTTCGGGTGTGGTCGCCAAATGTTGAAGGGTGAATTCGGTTATGGTCCTACCCGTCCTAGTGGCAGGAAATGACCTCACTTTTCCAGGAATAGTCCAAGAGAGAGTTGCATTTCCATTGTACTTTGTCATTCCTTATATAGACTTTCCAAAAGTCCCTCCTTTTATGACACATGCAATAATCCTCCTTAATTACTTTTAATGTCATTCCCTAACATAACCTCCTCCTTACTTGTTAATCCCTCCTATTTATTTGTTGGACTTGGGCCTAGTCCCCAAGTCCCCATATCTCATACTAGGTTCACCTCTCCTTTTAGGGGAACTCCCGACCCGTTAAGGGGTTTCATTTTTCATGTTTCAACAATAGGTTCTGAAAAAGCGGGGGTACAACAACCACACCCAATGTTTCATTCGAAAATCTATATGGACTAACTCCAATATTATTCTAAGAGCACCATCTAATAAAACGAGCTTAACCAAGAAAAAGATCAAAGAGTTATATCTCTTTTTCTCAAATCAATCATCAAATAAAACAGATAGAAATCTATGAGTCTGATTGATAAGAGAAATAGCTTGGATGGTACCAAAGACCAATGTACAAGTGTCAATCAATTTATATCCAACAACCAAAGGTCGGATTCACTAATTGATTGAACTATGGACAACCTGTGATATTTCAATTATATAAACAAATATAATGCGAAAAAGATATAACACAAACACCAAAAGTTTTGTTAACGAGGAAACCGCAAATGCAGAAAAATCTCGGGACCTAGTCCCGATTTGAACACCACATACAATGTATTAAGTCGCTACAGACACTAGCCAACTACAAGTTAACTTCAGACTGGAATGTAGTTGAGCCCTACAGAAGTCTCACACCGATTAAGGTACAGTCACGTTCTTTACGCCTCTGAATCCCAGTAGGACTTAATGCACTTGATTCCCTTAGCTGATCTCACGCACAACTAAGAGTTGCTACGACCCAAAGTCTAAGACTTTTAAACAAATTTGTATCCCACAGATAAGTCTATTATAATAGATAAATTTGTTTCCCACAGAAGTACCTATGAAGTTTTTTTATGTCTTTTGATAAATCAAGGTGAACAGGAACCAATTGATAATCCGGTCTTATATTCCCGAAGAACATCCTAGAAATATCAATCAGCTCACAGTAACTTAACTATATGGTAGTAGAAGAAGTTGTTATGGAATCACAAAGAATGAGACAAAGAACTTTGTGATTACTTTTTATATCTTACCTATCGAAGATAAATCTCGAGAAAATCTTAGAGAAGATAATACTCAATATGAAAGAACAAGTAAGATAAAAATACTCAACTATAGAGAAAATAGTTGGATCTGGCTTCACGAATCCCAAATAAAGTCTTTAAGTCATTAACCAATAACAGTTTTGGAAAAACCTAGGTTAAAGGAGAATCGACTTTAGTCGCAACTGGGACACTAGAAAGTGTCGGGATTAGGTTTTCCAGTTGCTAGAGTTCTCCCTTACATAGACTTTCAAATCAGGGTTTGATTACAATTAAAGCTAAGATATCTTAGTAACAAAGCATTCAGTATTCACCGTTAGATGAAAACCTGATTTAAGATTCAAGCTAAGTTTGCTTAAAACCAAAGCAATATCTCTCCACTATTGGATGGTCTTAGCTTGTTAACACAAATAAAATATACCTTCATTTAGATATGGGTAACCATACCTAAACGTGTATATTGAGTTGGCTTAATAATAGTTAACCGAAGTTAGCCATGTGAACACTTTTTTCTTAACCATATTCATCTAACACTTCTAGATCAAATATGATGATCAATCAATCATGAAAGATAATCAAATGAATCTAATTTTGTTACTCATAGATTTGTTCAATTTTTTTTATATCTCATAGAAGCATAAGAAATAATTAAAACAAAATTGGATTAATTCATGATTGTACAAAGTACTTATACAAGAATCAATTCATGAACATTAATCCATAGTTTGCAAAGATTACATTCCTTAATTTATAAATGTGTTTATGGATAAAAACTGTTTCTGCTGGTTTTGGTAAATTCGGGTTTGTGGATGAGAAACAAATCTAAACCTAAAACAAATGCACTGCATGGGAGTACTTTAGATTCGAGAGATCAATCTGTACAATCCTGGCCTAAACCAAGATATGGCCGTTCCAGTCTTGCTTCGGTCACAAAGTTAAGGAAAAAGGTTGTTCTTAGGGAGGGAAGCAAAGAAGGTATTGATACCAGAATGGTTAGTTCTGAAGGTGCGGATGTTTTATGACTTGTATTAGAATATGGAACTGGCTTGCTGTTGTAGAAAGTGGTAGTAAGGTTTTCGTTCACTCGGACTTGTTGAAATCGATTTTTAGGATTTAATAAACTAAAATAATAGAAAAATATATACAAAATATGTCACGGGATGAAGAATTAACTGGGACTCGGGATTTCGGCCAAACTCATAACAAAAGGTTCAAATATTAATTCTTTTAACAATTATCGCTCAACAAATAAAAACATAGACTCTTATTTTTGCCAAGGTAGATTCTCGAAATATCAATCGTAAATCTTAAGCATGGGACATCAAAATAATTAAGCAAGCATGACCCATCAAATGAAATGACAACTGATTAATCAAAATCATAATTCAATTTTAATTAGTCCAAAAGTCATAAAAAGAATTAATTAAAATTACCCACGTATGACATTCGACTTCCTCCGTCGCCGCAGTGATGGGTTCTAGCTCCTCATGGTGAAAACATACTCAAAAGGAAATTTTCATTGCTCAAAAAGGTGTTCACAATAATGAAATGGAGAAAAATAATAAAACTGGATTCTGTAACACTTATATTTGTTACAAAACTAATGTTACAGAAACGATAATTAAGAAGCGTTGTTGGTACTGTAGCAATACGACTGTCCCCTACTGTCTAATGTTCTTCACAGGAGCAGCAATGGCAGTTCCCTGTAACTCCAATTTTTCGGCTCTCTAATGTTCTAAACTACTCCAAAACTCTCCACCCCCCTCTATAAACTTCAAGCACCCTTTTTATACCCAGCAGAGTCTCAAATATCGGCAGTAAATGCTTGAAATCTTCGCCATAAAGAGATTATTCTCGGAATATTTCTCCTTTACCATGTACGGGATTTCTTCCCTTTTTACAGCTTCTCACGGGTCTGTAGCCATCTAACACACTCCAAACTCATCACCAGCACGTACTGTAGAGAGTAAAACATGTTGTCTCCTCATGCAGTTCCCAAACATAACTAAAATGACCCGTGAAGTAAAACCTTTCCCTGTTTGATGAGATTCCGTGATTTAATCGAAATGAATGCACTTACCAACCCTGTTTTGATCCAACAGGCTGGTATGAATTGATTTTAACGAGAAAATCTCACCAAAATGTTCTCGAGATTAATGGAGAATATCTTCATGCACGTACACCCATGTTTCCTTGTCTCCGACGATACAACCCAAGTTAATAAGTTTTAACGGACATACCATCCCTGTTTAATCAAAACAGGACGTTCTATGCCAATTACAGCTAATTAATCTCCTTCAAACCCATCCAAAGATCGATTCAAAAGCTCCGCAGGTGATAACTTTCTTTTTCCCGCCAAAATTAAGATTTGAACGATGAAGAAGGTTGCCCCATAACCAAAACTGGGGTGCCCTTAGCAGGTGGGTGCTCTGGGCTGCAAATAGTAAAGAAGGTGCCTCTTATCAATTGAGGTGCCCCTTATCCGGAAAGGGGGTCTGTTTAGCAAATCTCCTCTGTGGGGTCCAAAAAGCACTTTTTGAGCAACTTTTTCCACACAAGTGTTCAAAAATACCTAAACAAACATAAAAACACCAAAATTAGTACAAAAATCGAGACTAACAATAGAGACACTGAGGACAATTCAGACACAAAAATGTTTCTATCACTTGCGGAATGTAAGCTATCAGTTCTTTGGTATTTTCTAGATACTGTGTTGTTGTTCTAACCAAAACTTGTTGTTTTGTCGAAATAGGTAGAAGCCTATTATACAAGTCATATTGAATGCACCCTGATCTCGTAGAAAGTGGGAATGATTGAGTGATGGAGAAGTGGGGTCGTGTGTAAATTCCAGAAACCACGTTCCGACTATGAAGGAGACGGGTTAATTTACACCTACTACTTCTTGCCGCCACTAACTGCCCTGATTTCTGACACTTTCTTATAATGGGCGTGTTGCATGCCGCACGTTGTAAACCGCCATACCAATACCCTGATGAGCATCCCTTAGTTTGTGACATATTTGATGTATCGAGCATTTTCGTGGAAAATATGTAGCAGATTGCTGAACGAGTCTTGTATGCAAGACTTAGCTATTCTGATTAATTGTACGCCAACTATGTAACAGATATCCATGTGTGGCAAGTCAAAGTCAAGAGACTTGCCGTAGGAAAATAACATGTGATTCTATTAGACTTGTGTTGGCTGGTCGTCTAAAACTTGCACATGCCTGTCAATTCTGTGGCGAATTTGGACGGCTGAGATTGTGTCCCGCGAGAAAGGGTGGTCGTTGATTATGTCCACTTCCGTTGGCACCTGATAATAGAAAAGTAGCTCCATTTGCATATGCCAATGGTATGATGGCATATTTAACGCATGCCAGTGGCATAGCGGCGTGTCAGTGGCGTAATGGTGCCTCGCGTAGCCGTGGCAGCTGTTTTGGCATATTGGTGTTAGACCTAAATATGGCTCTGGAAACATTGGCCCTGTTGCTATATCAAACTTAAAGCCTTAGGATAATTACATGGCTTGGTTTCCGTGGAAACCTTAACTAAATTAGGGTTTGGCATATCGAAACCCTAATTTTCGCGTGTGGCATGTGGCCGCGGCACGGTGACGTTTTTGTGCAAATGATGCCATAGCCATTCCAAAGGAACTATAACAAGGCCATAATATGGAAACGGCCACATGAGTAAGGGTTGCTATGAGTGGCTATGGTATGGCGCCATTCTTAGGGTTTCCTGGGTCCCACATGGCTCGTGGCATGTTGTGGGGCCAAAGTGGCGTTCTTTGGGCTACAACTAGAAATTAGGGTTTCGACTAATGCCACTAAAGAAAAAGCAGTGTTTCTGATTAGGAAACCCTTATTGAAGTTTGTTATGGTGTTGGCCACGAACAGAAAGGTTGGATAGCACGTAGGCGCACTATCTATGGCACATTAGCACGCTCGACATACTGTTGTGGAAAAGTGGAATGTTTGGCATGCCCATTTAGTGCATTGACGCGGCATGGCATATTTGGCATGCCATTAGCATGCGGAGCGGGATGGCACGTTTGGCATACCATTAGCATGTTGGCGCAGTTTTTGGAAATCCAATTGGCTTTGTGACCATATGGAGCCATTTGCCTTTTTTTAACACCGTGGAAGGTTTAGAGCGACCTGATTGGTCAATAGAAAGAGGGTCGGCCAAGCATGGGTGTGGCCATACTTCCACCGTGCGTGGCGGATTTAAAGTGACATGATTGGTCGACAGGAAACAGGGGCCGGTCGGGCAACATGGGTGTGGCCACTTGCAAGTGGCGCCGGCTGGCCTATGGCATGGCCACACCTTCCTTTGTTGCTGCTCCTATGCCACAACTCCTTTTATTCCTTGTTTTCTGATTTTGGGTAGGATTTTGCACCTACTAATCCATGACTGATTAATTGCCTAGTTTGCCTAAGCTTAATTTCGACCGGCGAGGTCTAATATACTGCGCAGGGCATAAAACCCTAATTTTTGCAAATTATCTGAATCTTGTGAATTATCACAAGATTGATTGAATTCTATGTGTTGACACGGAGTTGTTTAAGTTTATTTCCAGAGAGCAGTATATATGCTTTCCGATTGAATACTTTATGGAAGGACCTTAACCTTGATACTTGGAAATTCGTGCTACTCTGCTGCCAGTGAACACAAATTTCCATGCCATATCAATATTAAGGGTTCTGTTGGGGAACATAGCACAGAAAGCATTCAAAGAAACTTATATTAATTGAATAATACAGGCAAGGTTCCGAAATTTACAGAACATCTGGGATTGTTACTACATGCACCATTCTGGATAAATTTCATGTGAATATATTGAGTTGCTCAATAAATGCGCCAGTAAAGATGTTGAACGCTCATCACTTGCACATGGTGAAAACGCGAGGGTACCCAAATATACCTCAAGCTATAACTTTTCCTTCATATAGCTCATTTCTCCGAAAGTGATTGTCAATGGACTGAGTCGAGACAATGCAACAAATCGGTTCACACTTTGTGTGATCGTCTATGGATACGAGATCGAGACAATACAACAACAAAGTGTGTTTACTTGATACAAAGGTTCGGACTTAACCAAACTCAATAGGATTGCGTATCAAGTAAATAAGAATTAACGTTTGTGTAATTTACTTTAATTATAATAAAACAATTATAATGCGGAAATATAAAGTAAATGACACAGCAAGATTTTGTTAACGAGGAAACCGCAAATGCAGAAAAACCCCGGGACCTAATCCAGAATTGAATACTCTCAGGATTAAGCCGCTATACAAAATAACCCAACTTTGTATAGTTGAGACCAAGCAACCAAACCTATAGTTCACCTAGTTCCGTCTGTATTCCCACGCCTCCAACCTGTAAACAAGTCATATATTTGAACCAATTCCTTTGGTTCGTATTCCAAACAATAAAGGAACAACAAATCTGTTTTGTATCAACTCTCTTCAGCCAAGTGATATAAGTGGCACAAAGGCTCTTCTGTTTATCTTAACATAAACTCCTTTTCCAGGTTCCAAGATCTATCTTATGCTCAATCACCAAAAGGTAATCGTTAAGATTTTGCAATCAATACCTTTAATCCCAATGATATATATTGATGACGATCTTCACAACTATATTATCAAAATACCACAAGGATAAATCGATTATAGTTGGATCCTCTATTACAGAAACAAGTATTATGCACCCCAAAGATTTTATAACCAAGTCAGAAATCTTTTGTCTCTTTTTTGTCTTCAAATCTTCTTAGATCTTCAATAAACACCCGCACACAACTACTTGAATCTCTTGTGATCAATCACACACAAAACGGAGTCTGTTAACAATGGATAATCACAAGATCATCATTAGATATAACAACAGTCTAAATATCCCTGTCGAAACCTTGAACTAGTTTGAGTGAATCTTATATCAGAAGATAAAATTCTCAAGCATAAACAAACTAGGTGCAATCAAAGTTCAACCACCGCTAGTCAATCAAATCAATATGAAAACTAAAGATAAACCGCAATTATCTAGTTACCCACCAACGGTACGCACTAGAGTTTCTCAATCTCAAAGAAGACTTTAAACTGAGCGGTCGTAAGAGATTTCGCGTAATTATGTTACTCGCCTCTCCGAATAGGCAGCTTCACCAGTAACAGTACAACATAGGAAGTTTACTGTTCGAAGGATTAGTTTGATAGAAATGCAAACTCAAAGTATTTATAGACAAGGAAGTTTGGAACCAAGGAATTTCCAAAACCGAAAATATTCTCAATATATTCAATATAATTCCAAATTCGGTTTTCATAATTCCTGAGAATGCACTGTCCAAATTAATGATCGAAATCTCCTTAGAAAATATTTAACTAGTAAATGTACATTACTAATTTTTATTTTCCATATATAATTAAAAACCTTAGTTAAAAGATTCTTAACTTATTTAAATTCGATCTTGGGATTTTACTTCCTTCTTAGATGTTAAGGAATATCTTTGAACAATAAAAGATACACATTAATGCGCGTGTTCAAAGTGTGTCGACATCTTCCTATTGTAAGTCCTTTTTAATACTTACTCACTTGAAACCGATTTACCATACTTCCAAACAAATTTAGAATTGGTTCATCTGACTTTCAAGAACTATGTGATTGATCAAGTAACACTCAATCACAAGTCATGGGTTTAACGGTTCTACCAAAAACAGTTTCGGCTCTACCTCCATGTGAGTATTATGCATAGTCACACTAGCTTACCAAACTTCGGTTGACTAGGTATTAGGATCGGTTACCCACATATATTCGGTATCTAACTTATATGTGTTGCACATGTCCATAGGATCGGTTCCCCTTTGCCTAAAAACGTATTGCACGGGTTCATAGGATCGGTTCCCCTTTCTTCTATAAACCTTGTTGCACCTCATACAAGGATCGGTTTCCCTTATGATGTACTTCACCTCTTAATAGGATCGGTTCCCCTCTACCAAATTTGGTCAGACACACATAAACCCGATCATACCCCAGGTGATTACTTAAGATCGGTTTCACTAATAAAAGTCATACCAATACATAAGTCAGGCCTCATGTGAATAGTTTTTCCAAGAACACAAACAAGTCATGATCGGTTATACTAAACACACATATTGGTCATTCATAAGATATGCAATGAAGAACATCCCCAATAACGCCTGGCGATTTCCTTTTCGGTTCACAACACATATCATGAACTTACTTCCTTAAAAAAATGTAAAAACATTGTTCCCTAGGATGAAATCCTCACCTCATACCCATACATAATCACAATAGCATTCATACGATTATGTTGATGTCTTATATACAAAGTTTAATGGTTAAGCAATAAACCTCATATTATATTCCTTAATATTATTTATATCTATAGTGTTCATGCTTCGCAGATTTATGTTTTCAATATGCACGACTTGAATGATACGTCAGGGAATGAAACAATTCAAGTAAAATATCACTAACCTCAAGTGGAAGGATGATGTTGTGGTTGTAGCACCGTACTTCTTCACTTCTTCAAGTCTTCGTTATACTTGTAATGTCTCATCCTAATATTTTCAAGATAACCTATACGAAGTTGACTCTAGTACATTTAAATCAAGCGACTCTTAAATGAGTTTTGGTTCACCAAAATATGACAACCAAACTTGACATACCAACGCTTGGTAGGTTCAACCAAACTATTCTCTAACAATCTCCCCCTTTGTCAATTTTTAGTGACAAATCTCTTACAATCATATGGATAAACAAATTACAATAATTCATTACACATACGCTTGATTCCCGAATTCAACAGCATATAACCTGCATTAATTCAATCCTTAAATTGCCATTGTTGACATTATAATAACAAAGATCATACTCCCCCTAAAGGTGAGATAGGTAGATTTTCAATCCGCGCGTCTTTGTTATACCAATCATATGATATGTTACTCCCCCTTAGTCTGTGATTTTCCTCTTTTGTTAGATAAACGTTCAAGCACCATTGTCCTCTTCCCTAGTGACACCAATCAACATAAAATTGATACCAACATCACCTGTTGACTCCATATATTTCTCCCCCTTTTTTATCACAAAAATGACAAAGAATAGAAAAAATAAAGGACAACACGAAAAGGATCTTACAAATCTCAAAATAGACTTGCAACATGTTGAGTCAAGCACGAGGGTTCCACATACCATTTTTGATAACCAATATCAAAACCGAAACTACAAAGTAATTATGTTTTGATATGTTATCATGGAAATAATTGCCCGAAGAAATTTTCCCAACTAGTATAGCAAACCAAAAATAAACTAAGAAATCTTAGTTCCTTTGCTAAACCGATTGTATAAATACAACTGCTTCATTCAATAAGACCAAAATAAAGATAAACTCCATTTTTCTCATCAGGTTCTAATTATCCATATAACTTAGACCTTTAGATTTTAAACAAGACAAGTACTAGGTTAGTTAACTAGCATTTCCTTGTTTAGGCATTCATCTAGACTTGAATAACCGAAATCTCCACTTTGATAAGTCTAACTAAAATCATAATTAACTTAGTTTATCTTATCCGGAATCAAATTGGACTAAACAACTTATCCCGTCAATATATTCATTCGTTAATCCATAAATAATTCATACAAACCAATAAATCAACTTGCATAATTATTCACATCAACCGGAAGAAATTGAAACAACACAATAAAGTTCCACTATTACACCGAAGTTTTGTAAGCCTAAACAATTGATACCACACAATAAAGCAAAATAATAATTCTTTTACTTAACTGGAAGCAATTTAAATAACATAGACATTAAAGCACAACAATTGCACCAAAATTTTGTAAGCCTAAACGATTGATATCACATAATAAAGCAAGATAACAATAGTTTTACTTAACCAAAACCAATTGAATCACACATACATCCACACATTCATAATGGAATAAACACATCAATTGTACCGACAATTTTGTTTAAGCAAAAGCAATATATATATCAAATAAAAACAGGCTTTTCTTAAACAGGAAAACAATTAACTAACAAGATTGTTAGCTCAATTTCGCATCCAACTTCTCCAATATGATCGCATCTTCTTATTCCAGGGAGAATTGATATTGAAATACCATTATGTTGTTATCCTTATGTAAAAACAAAAGAATAACAACAACCAACCTTTACCAGAGAAAGGTTGAAAATCTGTTTTAACAATTGCAAGCAAAAGTTGGAAACCGTCGACACACATATGCTTTTATGCTAAATCAAAACCGATTCAACAATATGTGATTTTTTCACATATTGTTTCTACAGGAACCCCTCATGATCCTTTGATAAAGCCTACCAACATGGGCTAGAACTTAGTCCTGCTAAATCAAAAAGTCACCCAAATCATAAGGGTTCATAACATATTATGAGATCGAATATAAAGGTAGTAAAACCGAAATCAAACATCTCATAAATCACTTTGAAATACACCATAAATGTTCAACATAAAATCATGTATTGCAATTACCTCATTCTTGTAGGAAATTGAATTATCAAAACAACGCGAAAAGAATGAGGTCATTATGAGTTCGTACGAAGAAGTTATGGGCAAAACAGTTTTACACTTCTTCGTAAGGGGACCTCTCACTAGGATTGGTTACCTCACCATGACATGGTACTAGGATCGGTTCCCTCACCTTGACAGGGTACTACGATCGGTTCCCAAGAGTTACTTGTGACAGATCACAACACTAGACTTTTTTCGACATAACTTTTGCATACGATGTCTGAATTCAGTGATTTTTGTCTCGTTTTAACCGTAAAAACAAGAGATACACATATATGATCAGTAGATATCAACATCATAAACTCACAATTACCGTTTATTTAAAAAACCAAATATATATAGAGAAAGTATGAGTATAGAAGAAAATAAATCTCCTAAAGATGTTAATTAGTCATATAATAATCGAGAGATCATGTGCTTCATTACCTTTAAAAATTGAGCACCAAGGTGAGCATGCACATTCTAACACAACTAGGTTGTGTTAAGTTCATTCTTGTCTTTTTCTTCACGAGTGACTAAGATAGAATCATTCTTGACCTCTTGCTTGATTTGTTTTTCTCTTGTTTTTCTTCTTTGACTTGTGATGAAGAGTATCATTATCACAACCTTTACTAGTACAAGAGATTTCAGACATAATGTCTTTATTTAGCCTTTCAAAAAGACTCTTGTAATTATTATCACTAATAATTAACAGCTGAGAGTCATTCTTGTGACTAACTTTTGGTCCCTTCTCGGCTGTGGAGGACCTAGGAACCCATTTAGAGTTGGGTTTCGCAGGAGAATATTTCTCCTTCATACCACTAGGATCAATGTCCTTTTGAATATTTTGCGAAACACCCTTTCTCCAATTTGGAATATCGGATCTTGTGTTTGCATTTAAAAAGTCATCTTTCTTTGTATGATTGGGACTTTTATGAAATGACCTTGTCGAGTGATATGCAAAATTTGAACTATCATTATAATAATTCTTTTGCCTATACTTAGAACAATACCGATCTGAGTTCTTACATGGATAAAACTTAGCCAATTCTTTTGATACAATAGAAAGAGCATTTTGCATTTTACGAACTTTGCATACCCATTGCAAGTGTCCTTTATTACCACAATAATAACAATGCTTAGTATAAATATACGAAGTATGAGTTTTAGTGTTACTTTTTTGTGGATCCTCTTGCATTGGAGCTCGACGAGTTTTCTTCTTCTTCTTCTTCAATGTTGTTGCTTTCTTGACATTAGCAGAAGTGATCTCTTTGATTGCTGCTGGTTGAACACAATTCTTAGGATTGACTGGCTTTACTTCTTTACAAGAAATAGTATCACTTTTTGTCAATAGTAGAAGCCTCTGGTTGAGAAGAATTAGTAGCTTTAACAAATTTTACCTTTTTTTTTAATATTTGAAGCATCTACTCCCTTTATAGCCTAATCCTCGTGTATCACGATGATTTTTACTTGCTTCTAACATTGAGGTTAACTTGTTGGAGCTTTCATTGGATTTTTTCAGTTCCAAATTTTTTTCTTCCAATGTCTTGATTTTATCAAGAGCACCGGCTAGATCATCCTTAAGGTGTTTTTATCGTGAAAGATATACACCTTGTTTCTCTTCAAAACTCTCTGGTTGTTAATTAACCCTTGCTTTAGATTCAACAAGTTTATTTTTCGACAAAAAGAGATCTCTTTAAAGAATTTCACATTCTAATTTCTTAGAATTTAACTCGTCTGTACGATCTTTAAGAAGAGCATCACCGATGTAGTTACCCATATAATATCCTGGGAAAACCCTCTTCAGTTTTTTGTTTTCACGAAAAATAGGAGCCATGACACAAAGAAAAAAAAACGAAGTTCTCAGTTTTTTTATTTTTCAAAGGATCCAGTAGCTTAGAGTATTTTGAGATATCCTCTTCTACTTCTTGTTCAAAATATGAGTCATCATCATCGGGAATTTCATCTAACCTTTCTTGTAGACATATTTTCCAGTCGTCATCGGTTTCTAAATTTTTAACAAGATTAAATTTTCTCGTAGAATCTCTAGAGATGATTTCTTCAGATATTGAATCGTAGATGCCATCATCAAGTGTTAATTCAAAACTCTTGATGTCTTGCTTTATGTTAGCTGAATCATTCATTAGATTCAATTTCTTATAGGATGTACCGCAATTTCCGTGTTTGTCTACTCTGATACCAATTGAAAAGGAGAGGGTACCCAAATATACCTCAAACTATACTTTTCCTTCCTATAAGTCTTGTCTCCGAAAGTGATTGTCTATGGACTGAGTTGAGACAATGCAAAAAATCGGTTCACACTTTATGTGATCGTCTATGGATACGAGATCGAGACAATACAACAACAAAGTGTTTTTACTTGATATAAAGGTTCAGACTTAACCAAATTCAATAGGAATGCGTATCAAGTAAATAAGAATTAACATTTTTGCAATTTACTTTAATTTTAATAAAACAATTATAATGCGGAAATATAAAGTAAATGACACAGCAAGATTTTGTTAATGAGGAAACCACAAATGCAGAAAAACCCCGGGACCTAATCCATAATTGAATACTCTCAGGATTAAGCCGCTATACAAAATAACCCAACTTTGTGTAGTTGAGACCAAGAAACCAAATCTATAGTTCACCTAGTTCCGTCTGTATTCCCACGCCTCCAACCTATAAACAAGTCATATATTTGAACCAATTCCTTTGGTTCGTATTCCAAACAATAAAGGAACAACAAATCTGTTTTGTATCAACTTTCTTCAGCCAAGTGATATGAGTGGCACAAAGGCTCTTCTGTTTATCTTAACATAAACTCCTTTGCCAGGTTTCAAGATCTATCTTATGTTCAATCACCAAAAGGTAACCGTTAAGATTTTGCAATCAATACCTTTAATCCCAAGGAAATGTATTGATGTCGATCTTCACAACTATCTTATCAAAATACCACAAGGATAAATCGATTATAGTTGGATCCTCTGTTACCGAAAAAAGCATTGTGCACACCAAAGATTATATAACCAAGTCAGAAATATTTTATCTCTTCTTTGTTTTCAAATCTTCTTAGATATTCAATAAACACTTGCACACAACTACTTGAATCTCTTGTGATCAATCACATACAAAACGGAGTCTGTAAATAATGTATTATCACAAAATCGTATTTAGATCTAATAACATTCTAAAGATCCCTATCGAAACCTTGAACTAGTTTGAGTGAATCTTATATCAGAAAAGAAGATTCTCAAGCATAAACAAACTAGGTGCAATCAAATTTTAATTATTGTTAGTCAATCAAATCAATATGAAAACTAAAGATAAACCACAATTATCTAGTTTCCCACCAACGGTACGCACTAGAGCTTCTCAATCCCAAAGAAGACTTTAAACTGAGCAGCAGTAAAAGATTTCGCTTAATTATGCTACTCTCCTCTCCGAATAGGCGACTTCACCAGTAACAGTACAATAGAGGAAGTTTACTGTTACGAAGGATTAGTTTGCTAGAAATGCAAACTCAAAGTATTTACAGATAAGGAAGTTTGGACACCAAGGAATTTCCAAAATCGAAAATATTCTCAAGATATTCAATATAATTCCAAATTCGGTTTTCATAATTCCTGAGAATGCACTGTCCAAATTAATGATCGAAATTTCCTTGGAAAATCTTTAACTAGTAAATGCACATTACTAATTCTTATTTTCCATATATAATTAAGAACCTGAATTAAAAGATTCTTAACTTATTTAAATTCGATCTTGGGATTTTACTTCCTTCTTAGATGTTAAGGAATATCTTTGAACAATAAAAGACACACATTAATTAATGCGCGTGTTCAAAGCGTGTCGACATCTTCCTCTTGTAAGTCCTTTTTCATACTTACTCACTTGAAATCGATTTACCACACTTCCAAACAAGTTTAGAATTTGTTTATATTACTTTCAAGAACTATGTGATTGATCAAGTAACACTCAATCACAAGTCATGGGTTTAATAGTTCTACCAAAACAAGTTTCGGTTCTACCTGCATGTGAGTACTGTGCATAGTCACACTAGATTACCAAACTTCGGTTGACTAGGTATTAGGATCGGTTCCCCACAAATATTCGGTATCTAACTTATATGTGTTGCACATGTCCATAGGATCGGTTCCCTTTATCCTAAAAACGTGTTACACATGTTCATAGGATCGGTTCCCCTTTCTTCTATAAACCTTGTTGCACCTCATACAAGGAATGGTTCCCCTTGTGATGTACTGAACCTCTTACTATGATCGGTTCCCCTCTCCTAAATTTGGTCAGACACACACAAACCCGATCATACCCCAAGTGATTACTTAAGATCGGTTTCACTAATAAAAGTCATACCAATACATAAGTCAGGCCTCATGTGAATAGTTTTACCAAGAACACAAACAAGTCATGAGCGGTTATACTAATCACACATATTGGTCTTTCATAAGATATGCAATGAAGAACAGCCCCAATAACGCCTGGCGATTTTATTTTCGTCTCACAACACATATCATGAACTTACTTCCTTAAAACACATGTAAAAATATTGTTTCCTAGGATGAAATCCTCACCTCATACCCATACATAATAACAATAGCATTCATACGATTATGTTGATGTCTTATATACAAAGTTTAATGGTTAAGCAATAAACCTCATATTGTATTCCTTAATACTATGTCTATCTAGAGTGTTCATGCTTCGTAGTTTTATGTTTTCAATATGCATGACTTGAAAGATATGTTAGGGAATGAAACAGTTCAAGTCAAATATCACTAACCTAAAGTGGAAGGATGATGTTGTGGTTATAGCACCGTATTTCTTCACTTCTTCAAGTCTTCGCTATACTTGTAATGTCTCATCCTAATACTTTCAAGATAACCTATACGAAATTGACTCTAGTACATTTAAATTAAGTGACTCTTAAATGAGTTTTGGTTCACTAAAATATGACAACCAAACTTGACATACCAACGCTTGGTGGGTTTAACCGAGCTATGCTCTAACACATGGCTTTGTCTCTTTGCAAAGCGATGGCATATTAAATGCGAGGTTTTATAATTTTAACCCTGGACTATAAACCACTATCAACAAAATGTATTTTCATGAATATGAAATCATACTTAACCGATTTTAGAACTTTAAACACTAAGTTTGCAAACTGGTACGCAAACCATAGTTCCGGACTTTAGTCTTGTCCAGCCATTTGCAAATGGGTACGCAAACAGCCGTCTTATACCTAACTCAGGTAGAACTGTTTGTATACTGGTATGAAAATTTGGTTCCCAGATTTTAACAGTTAAAACCGTTTGCATACTTGTATGAAAACAAGGTTTCCGGACCTGAATCATGCCAAAACTGTTTGCAAACCGGTATGCATACTGTGTTGTATCCAGACAAAGGTTAATTATTCTAAACTCCCATTTAAATCACTGAAACATCCTTAGAAGATGACAATGGATGTATCACATATACCATTAGCTTATAAGTAAATTTAAAGTGATCGAATGATCAATACGAAACTTTTCGATCGACATCAAATGATTGTCTCACACAAATCATATAAGATGTTTCAAGGAAATTTTCACAAGATCATATTTTGACTTATTACTTAGTTTCCAACAAATAAATTGTTTCCAACTAAACTCGTCAAGAATAATGATGAACGTAGCTAAAGCGAAAAGCTTCCAACATATATTTTGAGAAATGTATAAGCGAGATAAACTCGGCACGAAATATCAAATGTGTATAATATAAAAGTCTATATAGTTATATGACTTAGTCTCATTAGGAGATAAAACAGAATAGACTTCTGAGTGATAAATAAGTTTTAGTCTCCACACACCTTTTGTTGATGAAGTTCCTCCAATCCCTCCTCAGTAGATATTCGTCTTCAATCGATGAACGTCGTGAAGTCTAAAGCTCAACTACACATTGTATATTAATCCGAGACATAGCTATAAGTAAACTAGAAATCAAGACCTATAGTTTTGATCAACTAAACTTGACAAACAAGCTTGAGATAGAAACGCTAGCGAGTTCGACCGGCCAATGCTCTAACAATCTCCCCATTTGTCAATTTTAGTGACAAAACTATCAATACATATGGATTACAAAATAAATAAACTATGTAGCTTCTCATCCAACATGCTTGATTTACTTGGTTCTTTAACATTCCTTGAATTCTTCGCCACTCCAAGTACTTCAGTGATTAATCTGAACATGTTCAACTCAGCATCATTGTTGTTGAAGATCTGTAGCCATAACAATAAGAAAACAGTTGTTCTCAATTATTGTTATACAGTGTCATAGTATTATTACAAATCATCAAAGTCCAATTGTATCACAACTTTGACAATAATACTACGGTGATATGTATAACTCCCCCTTAGTCAATACTTAATCTCATAATGAAAACCACTCCCCATTAGATAATGATCTGTAAACCATATGTACGCGTGGCGTGAACTACTAAATAATTCTCCCCATTTTTGTCATTATAAATTGGCAAAGGTACAAAAAATAACAGGATCATAATGAAATTCTCAAAGAGATTATTCATGACTAAAAGAGAACATATCAACTTGGTTTTGATGATTTCATATAATCGAAACTTAGTGTATTCAAGATACAAGATAACTCCTACAATATTCCACATTCGCACTCCCCACAAAGAATTGGAAATTAAGCACAAGTTCAATTAAAAACTCTCCCCCATATAATGTCATTCCCAAAGAACAACAAGAGTGACCTTAATTTTACGAGAAAATAAGGATTTCTCTGGACATTAAAAAATCACATGAAAACATGAATTTGTATCCAAAAAACTCGAATAAATTAATCACAAGAAGACATTATAGATTAATTTAATCGGAAATGCTCAACATAAGTAAACTTGCGGAGCCATACATTACTTTCACATAAAAGTGGATCAGGAAAAGATCAATACTGCATCTAAAATGTTCAAAAGTTCATTTTATCTTTTATCAATATTTGTATAAAGACATAATAGACTTAACTTTTGAGCATATGAGATAATCATAGTTCACGGACGTAACACATATATCCCATAACATATTTTTACAATATATAAAACCAATAAAGATTACTACTGCAAAATCATCTTCCAAATAATTAACTTAGAATTTAAATAAATAAATCTAAAGCATTGCAAGATGAAAATCATTGGAAATAGCTATGTGTAATCACAATATTTTCTATTCCAAAACCTTAGTTATCCTTCTTAAAACACAAGAATAAATTCTCATAAAAAGTTTCCTAGACAAACTAAGGAGTTCAGACTTATTTGATAACTTCATACCTTTCCATGACTCCATCATAAAAGGTATTATCGATATCCTTGATCCTTTTGACCATAGAAACTCCATGTTCATGAGTTAGAACATTCACCTTTCGATAAAATGTTAGAGCATATCTCGGTTGAACCCACCAAGCGTTGGTATGTCAAGTTTGGTTGTCATATTTTAGTGAAACAAAACTCATTTAAGAGTCGCTTGATTTAAATGTACTAGAGTCAACTTCATATAGGTTATCTTGAAAGTATTAGGATGAGACATTACAAGTATTGCGAAGACTTGAAGAAGTGAAAAAGTACGGAGATACAACCACAACATCATCCTTCCACTTGAGGTTAGTGATATTTGACTTGAACTGTTTCATTCTCTAATGTATCTTTCAAGTCGTGCATATTGAAAACATAAAAATGTGAAGCATGAACACTCTAGATAGACATAGTATTAAGGAATACAATATGAGGCTTATTGCTTAACCATTAAACATTGTATATAAGACATCAACATAATCGTATGAATGTTATTGTGATTATGTATGGGTATGAGGTGAGGATTTCATCCTAGGAAATAATTTTTTTACATGTGTTTTATGGAAGTAAGTTCATGATATGTGTTGTGAACCGAAAAGGAAATCGACAGGCGTTATTGAGGCTGTTCTTCATTGCATATCTTATGAACGACCAATATGTGTGATTATTATAACCGCTCATGACTTGTTTGTGTTCTTGGTAAAACTATTCACATGAGGCCTGACTTATGTAGTGGTTTGACTTTTATTAGTGAAACCGATCTTAAGTAATCACCTGGGGTATGATCGGGTTTGTGAAGTGTTTGACTAATTTTGGGAGAGGGGGAACCGATCCTATGAAAAGGTGCAGTACATCACAAGGAGAACCGATCCTTGTATGAGGTGCAGAAAGGTTTATAGAATAAAGGGAAACCAAACCTATGAACATGTGCAACACGTTTTTAGGCAAGGGGGAACCGATCCTATGGACATGTGCAGTGCATACAAGTGAGATACCAAATATATGTGGGGAACCGATCCTAGTACCTAGTCAACCGAAGTTTGGTAAGCTAGTATGACTATGCACAATACTCACATGGAGGTAGAATCAAAACTTATTTTGGTAGAAACATTAAACCCATGAGTTGTGATTGAGTGTTACTTGATCAATCAAATAGTTCTTGAAAGTCAGATGAACCAATTCTAAACTCGTTTGGAAGTGTGGTAAATCAGTTTCAAGTGAGTAAGTATGAAAAAGGACTTACAATAGGAAGATGTCGACACACTTTGAACATGCGCATTAATGTGTATTCTTTTAATTATTCAAAGATATTCCTTAACATCTAAGAAGGAAGTAAATCCCAAGATCGAATTTAAATAAGTTAAGAATCTTTTTAATTAAGGGTTTTTAATTATATATGGAAAATAAGAATTAGTAATGTGCATTTACTAGTTAAAGATTTTCCAAGGATACTTCGATCATTATTTTGGACAATGCATTCACAGGAATCATGAAAACCGAATTTTTTGTAGTAATGAAAAATATCTTGAGAATATTTTCGGTTTTGGAAATTGCTTGGTGTCCAAACTTCCTTTTCTATAAATACTTTGAGTTTTCATTTCTAGCATACTAATCCTTTGTGACAGTAAACTTCCTCTGTTGTACTATTACTGGTGAAGCCGCCTATTCGGAGAGAAGAGTAACCTAATTAGGCGAAATCTCTTACGTCCGCTCAGTTTAAAGTCTTATTTGGGATTGAGAAGCTCAAGTGCGTACCATTGGTGGGAAACTAGATATTGCGGTTTATCTTTAGTTTTCATATTGATTTGATTGACTAATGGTGGTTGAACTTGGATTGCACCTAGTTTTTTTTTGCTTGAGAATTTTCTCTTTTGATATAAGATTCACTCAAACTAGTTCAAGGCTTCGATGAGGATCTTTAGACTGTTGTTAGATTTAAAGACGATCTTGTGATAATCTATTGTTAACAAACCACGTTCTGTGTGTAATTGATCACAAGAGATTCAAGTAGTTGTGTGCAGGTATTTATTGAAGATCTAAGAAGATTTGAAGACAAAGAAGAGATAGAAAATTTCTGACTTGGTTTTATAATCTTTGGTGTGCACAATACTTGTTTTGGGAATAGAGGATCCAATTAATAATCGGTTTATCCTTGTGGTAGATTGGATTGATTAATTTAGAAGATCGACATCAACACAATTCTTTGTATTAAGAGTGTTGATTGCAAAATCTTAACGATTACCTTTTGGTGATTGTACATAAGATTGATCTTGGAACCTGGTAAAGGTGTTTATGTTAAAATAAATAGAAGAGCCTTTGCGCAACTCATATCACTTGGGTGAAGAGAGTTGATACCAAACAAATTTGTTTTTCCTTTACTGTTTGGAATACGAACCAAAGGAATTGGTCCAACTACGTGACTTGTTTACAGGTTGGAGGCGTGGGAATACAGACGGAACTAGGTGAACTATATGTTTAGTTGCTTGGTCTCAACTATACAAAGTTGATATTATTTTCTATAGCGGCTTAATCCTGAGAGTATTCAATTCTGGACTAGGTCCCGGGGTTTTTCTGCATTTGCGATTTCCTCGTTAACAAAATCTTGTTGTGTCATTTGCTTTATATTTTCGTATTATAATTATTTTATTATAATTAAAGTAAATTTCACAAACGTTAATTCATATTTACTTGATACGTTAATCCTATTGAGTTTGGTTAAGTCCGAACCTTTGTATCAAGTAAACATACTTTGTTGTGGTATTGTCTCGATCTCGTATCCATAGACGATCACACGAAGTGTGAACCAATTTGTTGTATTGTCTCGACTAAGTCTATAGACAATCACTTTCGAAGAAAGGACTTATAGGATGTAGTTGCAGAATAATCTACAACTACACCCTCAATAGAATTAGTAAAAACTCAAGAAGTTCTTGATGGTGAATGATAATTTTCTTATTAATTCTCTTAGTTGATTACATAGAATTATCAAAATGGAACTAGAATAGTTACAACTTTTTCTATTCTCTTTCCTAAGATAATTTCTTACACTCATTAAAAGAACTCTCCGAATTTTACATTTGAACTCCTATTTATAGTAAAACTTATGCAGCTGTATATGAATTGCGAAGTATCGCAATTCATCCTCGCAAAACTTCATATTTCTCCGCGCTACTTCTATCATCGTATCATTTTATAACTCTTTTCTCCTTTATTTATTAAGATACTCGTGAACTATTGTCTTGCGATATTCAGTACCTACATCTTGCCTCTTCTCATGTCAATTCTACGAAGAAGAAATGATCGTGAGAACATAACCGTTACTTAGTCTTTTAGAATTTGGACACGTCTTTTGTAACCGTCCTTTTCTAGTTATTCCCTTATATAACTCCTTTATATTCTCTTCCTTTTCTTCTTCTTACTTCTGCAATTTTATCTTCTGTTCATACTCTCCATTACTATTTTCTCTGCAATTTTTTCTTCTATTATATCTTCATGAGTTCTCCAAGGTAATTTCCTTCTATCTCCGCGCATTTCATTTGTTCTCCTCTTTAATTTCTGTATAATTTGTTATCTGATTTTGGTTTATTTCAAGCAAAATAACTCCTCGAGATGAAACCTCAACTAAAAAATTCAAGCCCTAATCCACGAAGAAGAAAATCTGAGAATCAAAAGGTAGTTAAAATACTTTGCCTTCTTTCCTGAACAATATATTGTTGCCTCAGTTTTTAATCTACATTTTGATTCGCAGGTTGGCGAAAAACCAAACCCTGGTAAGAGATCTCGAGTAACTAAACCCACACCATTAATTCCGATTGATGATTTCCTTCCTGAAGTTGATAAGGAATTTTCCTCTCCTCCTCGTGAAAATGCTTCTTCACACACTCCTGCCTCTACTCCATTACCTACCTTTCAATCTCCCATCAGTGTCAATTTATCAACACTTCTTCAAGATCAACCCTCGCAAAATATTTCTTCAACTTCTTCTCTTGAAAAACAACCCTCGCAAAATATTTCTTCAACTTCTTCTCTTGAAAAACCTATCTTGTCCCCAAATCCTTTGAGTGCTATTTCTCCAAACAATTTGCAGCTTGCTCTTATTCCTTAAAATTCTTCTCCTCTTCCTCAGGAAATTCGAGATGGAATTTATTCAACTTTCCGAATGTTATATGAGGTTTTGACCAATACTGCGAAGTCTACTAATGTTCGTTCGCAATATGAGTTTTGCGAAGTGCTAAATAATTTCGTCAATCCAGACATTTATTCTTCACGTCAATCCTTGGAAAAAGAAATTGAATTGCTTCGCCAATCTTTGAAATCTTCTCAAGCAGAATGCGAGGATCTCCGTAAAGAAAATTATCATCTTCAAAATGATTCTCTCGACTGTGCGATTCTTCGCAAAAGAAATGATGAATTGAAAGGTATGATTACTATCTTCATATTTTCCCTTTTATTTACTTATATTCTTCATATGCTTGAAACATCCATTAAAACCCATTCCCCTTTATAGAATCCATCCAGAAATGTAGAAGATTGGTACTTCACCATGAATCGGATGCAGTGAGAATATCGAACCAAGCATGAAAGCCTCTCAAACCAATTCTCCCATTTATCTAATCTTTACTCGTGTGCTCTTGACAACTCGACGCTTTTTTTCAAGAGAATACTCAACTAATATATGATCAAATTTTTTGAATGATGACATATCTCAACTTTTTTCTTCCTTAACTAAAGCTAATTTGAGAATAGAAACCTTATTAGAAGAGAACAAAACCTTATCAGAAGAGAAATGTTCGTTTTTGAATACAATGATTGTTTCTTCGCAAGAATTAAAAACTCTTCAGAATAAATGTTGCGATCAAGAAAATCTTCTTTCTTTGTTGAAAGGTGAACTTGAGGAATTAAAGAAGTCTTGAGATCTTTGAAAGAAATTCTTTTGTTATTGAGAAGAATTCCCTTATTAATAAGAATATAGTCATGAGTACTAAGAAGAATCAACTTGAAGAAGATTATTCGTCATTAAAAAGTCTTAATGCCAAACTTGCGAAGGATAAAAAATTTCTTCTTTCTAAAGATCAAAAGCTTCAATCTCGACTTAAAGGATTAGTTGGTGATGGTTTTGATAATGCGTTGAATCAGATGAAGAACTGTTGTCTATCTTTAGCTCAATCTCTTACTTCGCAAAGAGAAGGTAGTCATTAAAATTTGACTGCCTCTGGTATATCTTTAAATTTCGTTATACTCGCAAATTTTATCCTTTGAATTTTGTTTTATTCGCAGAATCTGAGAACAACCTTCGTAATGCGAAAGCTGGATTAGAAGCCTCCTGTTCCGAGCTTCGTAAGAAAAATTCTTTGCTTTCTACCCGCTTAATCAACTCTCGTGACCGTTCTACTCGGATATTCAACTATCTTGCTTATTCCAAAGATATCGAAGATACCAACCATCAAAAAGCTATACTTCGTGAAAGTCATCTGAAAGCTCAAGTCTTTACGAATAACATTCTCTTATCAAGAGCCTTGCCTCCTGTGAAAATTACTCCTCTGAAAATATCTGACGATGAAGTTGCTCGTGAGCCTAATAGTGATTTCGATTATGAGAGTGATGATTAAGATCTTGATGACGAGAAAGAATCTATTCCTCAAGGAGATGATCCTGTTGCATATTCTTCAAAGGATGATATCTCGCAAAAGTCGAAAGCTGCTAATGACCCTACTCATCTTAAAGATCCAGCACAGAGTGTTGATGAAGAATGATAACATTCTTTTTTCAATTTATTATTGAATCTCATGTCCTCCTTTCTTTTGAATTCCTTCCCTTAGTTACTGTTGGTTTTCTTTTTGCGAACAATTTGTTTTTAAGAAGTACATCGATATTTTGCGAAGATGATTTAACCTTTCTTAAGAAGTATATCCCGATATTTTGCGAAGATAATTTAACCTTTCTTTAATTAAATGTTTTCCTTATTTTGCCCCATTTGATCATATGAAGAGAAATAATATATAACTCACAGATAAAGCTTAGTATCTCCTTTTCCCCCTATTATTTCTCTTTAAATGATTAAACATTGTTGGAAGTATTAGAATATCTGCCTCAATTTATCTTACGAAGTTTCAACTTGTTACGATTGTAAATAAGAAATCCTCCCTTTTAAGTATAAGAAATAAAATATATGAAATATCCTTAATAAGTATACTACATATACAATACCTTTGAAGAAGTATTAGAAGTACTAAATCCGTCAAATGAAGAGATATAAGAAGTATTAGAAGTACTCGATCCACCAAATGAAGATATATAAGAAGTATTAGAAGTACTCAATTCACCAAATGAAGAGATATAAGAAGTATTCAATCTGTGAATAATTACGTAACATATGACAAAGTATAATGATTACTTAACCTTCACCAAATGAAATATCCGTTGAAGAAGTATAATAAATATGAGATATTCTTGAAGAATTATAAGAAGTATTCAACTTTTGGAGAAATATTCAATATATGGAGAAGTATAAGAAGTATGTAATTCTCGTAAACTTTTACGAATATGAACTTATCTGTATTTGATTGCTATCAAAATCGCATCTTTTGTTAAGTCTTCGTTAAAATTCTTCAATGATGTTGTCTTCTTTGATAGGACTTCTTGTAAAAATTCTTCAATGATATTGACAGAGCTGTCTTCTCTTCAAAACTTCATGATGTATATTCTTGTAAAATTTCTTCAATGATATCGACGAATCTGTCTTCTTTTCAGATCTTCATAATGTATATGCTTGTATAATTTCTTCAATGATTTTGATGTAATGAATTTCATTAAAATCTGTGGTCTTATCATGCCTTCCTAAGTAAAGGTCTTATTTTGCCACCTCTTTTGTAGTAAATTTTTGTATTTGCAATAATATGACAAGCCTGAACATTCTTGCGAACATACAACCTCGTGACATTATCGTCTTGCGATGAAATCGCAGGACGTTTTTACACTTTCATGTAATAACCCATTGATCTCATCTTAACTTCTTTGTTTCATTCTGCGAGTTCTTTTTGTATGTTTTCCTTCTCTCTTTTTTTTTTTTTTTTTTTTTAGAATGCTAGCAGAACTTCATTTGTTGCACAAATACGACAAGCCTTTATGTTTTCGCAAACAAGAAGCCTCGTGACATTTGCGTCTTATAGCACGTATCAGCTCCCTAATGGAGGGTGCTGCCCTTTATCTTCCCCCTGGTTGCCCCTTCAAGGAAGCGTACATCGACCATACAAGGTTAGCTCTTCCCATCCGGTTCTGCCAACAACCAGCTTTTGATCGCAACCTCTTATCCTTTTTGCCTATAGGGATTATAGTTACGAGGTTTCACCCTATGGGGTATCTTTGGGCCAAGTGCATCATTTGCCAAGACTTGTCAAAAATAGCAGATGTGGTTCAACCTCACCCGGCACTCTTGACTCAACCGTGTACCTCGGCGCTTGATCGTTTTCTGCACTTCTTGGGAAAGACAGTATGCCTTAGTCGCCCAACCTAAATCCTCTTACACCGCATTTTATATTGCGTAATGTCGCTAGATTAGGTGAGAATCCAAGGTGTCTAACCCGGATAGGTACCCCATTATTGGGTTGTACCCCTAAAATTTTACCATGTACTAAGGGCCCTTGGTGGTGTTCCGGTTACCCTTAGCCACGTTTATAGGTACCCCCTTAAATGACGTACTTTAGGAATTTGCCTCTTACGAAATATAGCTTCGCGAACTAGGGTGTACGCCACAAAGGTTTGCATGTATAAAATTTTCTGCGGCTCTCTTTATTTTTTGGAGGCTGATCACAGATTGCGGTCTTTTATTCGCAAATTAATCGCAATATAAATTTTGAAACTCGTAACTTTTCCCAATTTCCTGCGAGCAAACAATATTCGTAAAAAATTTCATGAGTTTTATGGATAATACCTTTTCAAATATAGTCTGTTCCAAGGTCTACCAAGCCTCAAACCCATGTCTCTCCCTTCTGGATCCATCAGCCGATAAGCTCCGCTTCCTACAACTTCTTTAATAACATATGGTCCATCCCATTTTGGTGCTAATTTTCCTCCCTTTTCTTTTTGATATCGAGGTGTTTCTCGCATGACCAAATCACCTGGTTTATATTCACGTTCAATGACTCTCTTGTTGTATTCTCGAGCTAATCGTTCCTGATAAATCTTCATATGGTGTAACACCTTTTCTCTTTTTTCTTCCAAATCATCCAATTCACTTAATATTACTCCCGCACTTAAATTTCTTTCCCAAGCTTCTTTCTTTGTTGTCGGAATTACAACCTCTGTGGGTAATACTGCTTCTACTCCATATGTTAGACAATAAGGAGACATTCCAGTTGCTTCTATTCTAGTTGTATTGTATGCCAAAACTGCGCTAGGTACTTGCTCGCACCATCCTTTGATATGTCCTTCTAATTTCTTTTTGATTGTATCTGCGATTGTTTTATTTGTTGCTTCTACCTGTCCATTAGCTTGTGGATATAACGGGGTTGACTTCCCACATTTTATCCTAAAAGCACTGAGTAACATCTCTATGTTCTGCCCCTCAAATTGTTTTCCATTATCAAATACTAGTTATGCTGGAACCTCGTACCTTCAAATGAGGTTCTCAAATATGAATGTAAAAACATCTTTATCACGAATATGATGTACTGCTTTTACTTCTGCGAGCTTTGTGAAATAATCTGTTGCAACTATCAAGTATCGCCTTTGTCCAGATCCAGGTATAAATGGTCCAACAATATCCAACCCCCATTTACCAAAAGGCCAGTAGCTTGTTGAAGAAGTTAATGTGGCCCCTGGTGCATGAATTCTTTTACCATGTCGTTGACATTCCTTGCATCTTCGTACGAACAATTTTGCGTCTGTATGCATATAAGGCCAGTAATATCCTTGTATCTTTGCTCTATATGCTAGAGATCTTCCCCCACTATGATTGCCAGCTTCTCCTCCATGTAACATCTTCAATATTTTTTCTCCTTCTTCGCGAGTTAAGCACCTGAGAGGTGGTCCATTGAAAGATTTTATATATAAAATTCCTTCTCGCAACTCATAGTTTGTTGCACGACTCTTTAATTTATGTGCTTCTAGTCTGTTCTGGATATTTCTCTGTTGCGAGATATGCATGAATTTCTTTTCTCCAATCTGCGATGTTGTTTGATAACTCTCTTTCTACTTCCATCGCAATGACTTCCTCAATTTCTTTCTCTTTGTCCACTGATGGGTGTTGAATTGTCTGTATTTGGATATTTCTTGTATTTGGATTTGTCATCATGCTTGGAATAAATGCAAAGGCATCTGCGAGACGGTTATATTTTCTAGACATATGTCTCCATTTTAATTTTGGTATCTTCGCAGATAATTCCTCAACGAGTTTCTTGTATTTCTTCAAAAAAGATTCATTTGTGGTATATTCCCCTTTAATTTGACAAATCACTAACTGCGAATCACTTGTTATCCTTATACTTTCAAGCTTCTTTTCTATTGCGATCTTTAATGCATGCACTATAGCTTCGTACTCTGTTTCATTGTTCGTGGATGCAAATTCTAGTCTGAATGAGAATGCTGTTCTTTCTCCTTTTGGTGAAATTAACACGACTCCAATTCCATTTCCCTCACTATTGGATGATCCGTCCACTAGAATTTCCCATCTATCTGGTTCTGTTAACAAGTCTTTTGGATTTCCAAATTCTTCTTCAACATCCATCATTTCCTCTACTGCTTCATCTTCTTCCAAAGGAAATTCTGCCAAAAAATCTGCGACGACTTGTGATTTTTGCGATGACAATACTTCGTATTTTATCTTGTAATGGTTTACTTGTGCATTCCACCTTTCTATTCTTCCTGACCTTTTTGTGTTCTTCATGATTGATTCAATTGGGACTTTGGTTACCACTTTTATCACATGTGCTTGAAAGTATATTCGTAACTTGAATGATGCATAAACCAGGGCTAAGATTAACTTCTCCATTTTATAATAATTCTTCTCTGCTGCATTAAAGGTTTTACTAATGTAGTAAATGGGAATTTCTACTCCTGCGTCGCTTTCGCAAAGAACTGCACTTTAGAGCATATGGAGTTGTTGCGAGGTATACCAATAATTCTTCGTCTCTCTCTGGTTTCTGTAGTATATATGTATTTGCGAGGTATTCTTTGATTCCTTGAAAAGCTTTTTCACATTCATCAGTCCACTTGAATTTTGCTCCCTTCTTAAGTATGTTGAAAAAATGCTTGCACTTATCTGACATTCGCGAAATAAATCTTCCAAGTGAAGCCAAGAGTCCATTTAGCTTTTGTACTTCTTTTACCGTTGCAGGTGTTGGCATGTCACGAACTGCTTGGACCTTTTATGGATCAACTTGTATTCCCTCCTTTGATACTATGTATCCCAAGAACTTTCCAGACGAAACCCCAATTATACATTTCTCAGGATTTAATTTGATGTTGAACTTTCTCATTTGCTCAAATATTTCCTTCAAATCTTGCACATGATCTTTAGCTTCCTTGCTTTTTATCAACATATCATCTACATATACCTCCAAATTTTTATGTATCCACTTCGTGAACACTTTTTCAACCATACGTTGATATGTAGCACCCGCATTCCGAAAACCAAATGGCATCTTCACATAACAATACAAACCCCTTGGAGCAAAAAAGGCAGTATGTTCTTGATCTTCTTCTGCGAGTGATATTTGATTATACCCTTTATATCCATCAAGTGAAGTGACTCTATCATAACCTGCAGCTGATTCCACCATTTGTGGTATATCTGGTAATGGAAAACTGTCTTTGGGACATGCCTTGTTTAGATCAGTGAAATCTATGCAAATTCTTATTCCTTTATTCTTTTTCGGAACAATGACCATATTCGCAATCCATTCTGGATATTTTGCTTCCCTTATGATCCCTGCATCCAACATCTTTTGTAATTCTTCTTCTATATGTACATGATAATTTTGTGATATCTTCCTTATTCTTTGTTTGAATGGTCTTACATTTTTATCTATGTTCAATCTATGACACGCCACTGATGGATCAATTCCTGGTATCTCATCTACACTTCATGCGAAGATATCTTTATATTCTCGCAAAAGATCAATAGTTCTTTTTTCTTCTTCTTCATCCATCTTAGTTCCAATTCGCAAGAATAAAGGCTCCTCTTTACTTCCAATATTTATTTCTTTAGTTGGTTCAGCTGCAACATAGCTTGGACTTTGCTCCCCCATAGGTGTTGGTTCTTTGATTATTTTTGCTGGTTCCCCTTCTTTTTCTGGAATATCATTTGGTATACCTCTCCCTTCCTTTGCTCTTATTGTATACACTTGGAATTCTTCTTCCTTTTTTGTTTCCTTCGCAAGTTTCCTACGAAGATGTTTCTTTCTTGCTCTTCCTCCGCATTGCGTTACTTCAATTTGATAACAAAATTTTGCACTATCAAGATCTCCTTTTATTTCTTGTATTCCATTTGGTGTAGGAAATTTGATTTTCTGATGTAATGTTGAAGCAACAGCTTTGATCACATGAATCCACGGCCTTCCTATCAGCATGTTATATGGAGATTCCATATCTATCACACACAAGATTACATGTGTTTCGATTTCTCCTAGTAATATTCGCAGCAGGATTTCCCCTTTAGATTTTGTTGTAGATTTTCCTAATCCATGAATAAGACATTTTGAATTTGTGATTTCTTCATCTTTAATTCCCATCCCCTTAAGTGCATGATATAATATGATATTAACAGAACTCCCTGTATCAACCAAAATTCGGTTTAATTTCCATTTTTCTACAACTTTCTTATCTTCTAGCATGATCGGAATTGTGATCACCAATGGTGAAGTGTGGTTCAAGTCTTCATTTGGAATTTCTGCTGCTTAAAATGTGATTTTCCGCTTTTCCCATTCTTCTAAAGTTGTTATCTTTTCTTCCTCCATGATCTTTCTTCCTCTACAATCTCGCTTGTATATTTTTCCCTTCATATTACTATGAAATTCATCAATCATTGTCTTTGTGATCATATTACATTCTTTTTTTTGCAATCTCCATCTACTGACTTCATTTGATCTTCAAATTTTCCACAATTCCCTCAAATTTAGGCTACCACAATTATCAAGTCCCTGTTTCTAGCGCCAATTATGTAGTTGCAGAATAATCTACAACTACACCCTCAATAGAATTAGTAAAAACTCAAGAAGTTCTTGATGGTGAATGATAATTTTCTTATTAATTCTCTTAGTTTATTACATAGAATTATCAAAATGGAACTAGAATAGTTACAACTTTTTCTATTCTCTTTCCTAAGATAATTTCTTACACTCATTAAAACAACCTCCCGAATTTTACATTTGAACTCCTATTTATAGTAAAACTTATGCAGCTGTATATGAATTGCGAAGTATCGCAATTCATCCTCGCAAAACTTCATATTTCTCCGCGCTACTGCTATCATCGTATCATTTTATAACTCTTTTCTCCTTTATTTATTACGATACTCGTGAACTATTATCTTGCGATATTCAGTACCTACATAGGAAGGAAAAGTAATAGCTTGAGGTATATTTGGGTACCCTCGCCTTTTCATCAAAAATATGGGCAAGTTGCCTAGCCTTGATGCAATCCGAGATGAGCTGCTTCTGGTTCCGTATCAGGAACTTTTGATTTTCAAGGATTTTGGTCTGGCCATCGATGAGATGATTTATTTGCAGTTGAAGGTTTGCAAATTCGACCGTTGAATCATTTTAAAAATGAATTAAATCCTTGACTGATTCAGCAATCCAAGAGTTGTACTCTTTCCTTGCAATCATCTTCTTCAAAACCATCTCTAGAACCAAACTGCATCCTTTGATATCTTCTTCCATATCAAGATTGATCATTTCTTGAGATCTTGAAGAGTTCTCTATATAATTTTTTATTAATAGGGATGGAAAACAATATATAAAATATATGTTCATGAACAAGAGAAGGAAACCCTTGTTATGGAAACCTTTATAAACACTTAATAAGAAGACACAGACATTCGCGGACCGGTTTCAGAAAGTTAATGGGTCAGAAAAGATCCAAAATAAGGAAATACACTATGTTTTTCAGGTATCTCACGTATTTTCATATCTTGATAATTAGAAGATTCTCCTAAAAATAGAGCACCGAAAAACCATCAACAACATACATCTCATTACGAAGAAAATAACTTTACTACAAAGATAACAAACACGAAATCAGATGGTATCATACAACGAACTTGAGTATCCCACAAAAATTATCTTTGCAACCCTCAAGCTAGTTTGAACAATGAATATACCTAGAACTAGGTAACAGAGTGAGACGTAATCCCACTATGAAAATTGAGGGAAGAGTTGTAAATACCTTCTGGGTATTTGTGCCATGTATTCCTTACCTTCCTTCGGTTATATCTTATTCTATAAGAATTAGATATAAACCTTTTTGAATTTCCATCAGAAGGATTTTTCTGAGGATTAAGTCTAGGACCTCTTGGGATCGGTTTCAAAGGATCAGAATTATGAGAATTTAACCTCCCAGACTTGGATTTTCCAGACTTATTCTCATAGGTACAGGGAATGTGTACATTTGTGGCGCATGAATTTTCACTATTAGGAGGGACACGAAACCTGTAAAGATTTCTAAGTGAGTGACCTTGAAAACCTCTTTTATGAGAGTTCTGGTTTTATGCAGGAATGAAATCCATTGTAGATGTCGTCAGACGATTTACTCTGTCGATACTAAAAAGAAGTAGATTTTGAAAATTAGAAATCTGTTTCTTTTTAGTAAAACAATGTGGAACATTCTGATTCTTTTTCTCGCAAAAAGAACAGTTTTGTGGATAAGAGACATCAGATGGATCCTATTTTAGACTCATAGCCTTTATGGAAAATTGTAAGTCATGCAAACATTTTATAGCAGACACTTCCTTTGGAGTAATTTTCTTCATGACAGGTGATGATGGTGGTTTTTAGTTCAGGGTCAAAATCGTAAAACCTATGTTTAGCGTTGTAATCCTGCAAAGGAATAAAGACCATTTAAAAGTAATGAGTGCTCAAACCTCTTTACTTATACATGTATTGAGCAACTCAGTATATACGAAATTCATTCAGAATGGTGCGCGTAGTAGCAATCCCAAATATTCCGTGAATTCTATTTTATTCCAGCATTATTAACTAATGCATGACTTGCCTAGTATTTTCATATGCTATGTTCCCATCCGAACTCTCAATATTGACATGACATGACGATCCATGCTCACTCTCAGCAGAGTAGCATGAATCTCCTGAAGTGCCATCATCAAGTGTTGGGATCTGCACAAAAATAATCTTACATGCTACATCACTCTCTGACAAAGACATCAACACGTTCACACACTTTTTCATTAAAGTTAGAGTGATCGAACACATATTTATTCCTTAAAGAAAATCTAGACTGTTAATATCAGTCTCAAAATAATCATGGCCACACGATTTGTCCATGCAATTTAACAAGCTTAGACTACTCTTAGCAGAACTAGTAATCACCATAGTGACCACCGAAGGGCCCAATAATGCCCTGGTCGATCGAGCCCTGTGTGTCTCATTCAAAATTGCTTCGAATGCGGATCCAAACATGGGAGTTCACGCTGCATAAAAAAAGCTCAAACGAGCTGAGACAGACAAGGAGGGTCTCAAGAACGTATCACGTCCGTCCAACTTAGTCGGCCTAGTTGGACGGCTTGGATCTCATCCCGAGCAATCAAAGAGGTGCCAACGTGTTCACCGTTGGCCCAAATCCTCCCTTGGACGATCGAACTGTCCGCTGCAAAACCAGAGCGCATCAAATCGTTCGCCCAAAGTAGGGTGAACGCGCTGCTTTGAAAACCCTAAAATTACGTTTGCGGCAAATTGTTAATAAGCCTCCACTGTTTCCAGAATTTCCTTAAGAAGGTAAGAATTCCCATTCAAAGTCAGCCTCAAACCATAGCTGACGCACAAACCAGCTAGATATACTTGTTAATTTAGTTTCCTGAATACCACAAGACAAACACTTATGAAGAGAAATTAAGTCCCTTACCGCAATTTGTTTATTGTAGGCATTCAATCCCCTTAAATTCCAGCTAATAATTTTAGACCCCATCAGCAACAGTCTTACATGGAATTCACCTCCTCCAAATCATCTACAATCTCTTGAGAATCACTTGAAAAAATTGTCTCACATCTGTCTTGCACCTTTTTTCCTTCTGACATCACCTTATATATGTCTCTATGTTTGAACATAATTTCTTCAATAACATCTTTAGCCTGATTCTAATTGATAGGTGTCTAAAACATCTTGATATTTATCTATTGTTTATGCTTTCTCTACTATTTTTCTTGTAAATTATGTATCTTATGTTTTGTTTTTGAGTATTTAGGTACTTTGGAGTCATTTGGAACAAAAGAGGAAGAAACAGCGCAAAAGTCTCATCTCATGTGCAACTGCTGTTGGAGGCGGACTATTTCTCATTATTTGATTTTATTTCTTCATCTCTATCTGAAAAGTATGTCGGCTTTAGTGATGCGATTTTTGTCTTAAAAGCATGACAACTTTAGTGATGAAGAGACATTGAAGGGAAGAAGTGAATTTGAGAAGTTAAAGATGGCTGATGTTGGCGAAAGAATTCAAAGAAGAAGAAATCGTCCATTTGGAACGCAAAAGGGCAGAAAAGTTATTTCACATGCAAACATTATTTGTAGCACAACTAAGGATAAGGGGCTAGAAATTTGGTTAACCCTTATCAAGAATTGATCACCCATTATAAGAACCCCATTCTGGGGTGGTTTCTATTATTGGGGTGTACTCATCCACCCCAAATCATTACCTAAACCTAAATCGAGATAATAGATTTCTCATTCAATCATTGGTATTGAATTTGAGAAAGAGAGGCGCAGCAGCGAGAGAATTTTAGAATGACAGAGATCGATTGAGAAAAGAAATGAGATGAATCCGTTGCTACTGGTAAATTAGGTCAAGGGAATGAAGGAAGTAATGAGGAGGAAAAGGTTTGTTCTTGAGATGATATGGGTTTGTGCTGATAGATCCATGAGAAACAGATGAAGAAGTAATTGGGATTTCCTCAATTTGAAGTTTACAGTTTCTTCCAGTGAGATAGGTTTAATTGAATTTGTCACAGAAAGTTGGTTGTGTTTGTAATGGATCAATGGGGTTGTTATCAGGGTTTGAGTAGAGCATAAGTAGATTTGTTGATGGGTTTGCAGGACAGGGAACGGAAACTGGGGTTCATGTTTTAACCGGTGGTTATCTGCTGGTGCAACTGAGATGTGAAGATGATGCTGTTTCTCTCGGGGTGAATTGGTGGAACATGAAAATGGTGGTAGGTATGGTTTCGAATTGAACAAGAAAACACGCAAGCACTGGAATTAGTCCTAGTAATGTTGCTGAAATTGCCAACTGGTTGGTTGTGTTTAGTTGTTGCAGGAATGGAATGTGTGGGTGTTACTGAAAACGCAGAGATGGAGCTTTTGATTGTTTCGGTGTTGTGGAAGTAAACTCAGAGTTTTCAGCTGTGCTTTGGTGGCATTTCAGTGCTGTAGGGGTGTGTGTCTATGACAGTGGAATGCAGTCAGAGCTCACAGAGAAGTGGATGTTGCAAGATGTGGTGGTTCTGTACTTATTGTAGCTAATGTTGCAGTTTTTGGAAGGGGTACAGTTGCAGGTGATAAGGCTTAGATGGTGATGGACTGGTGTTGTTCATGAAGGAATGCAGTTACAAGAGATGCAGGGAACTGAAACTGGGAATTGGAGCTATAGCATGATCTTATGAATTCTTAGGTTTCTGGTATACATTGCAGGTGCAAGATAGTAATGGAAATTATATTTTAGGAATGGTGGATTTGAGTAAGTTTTTGGCAGGGAGAAGAGATGGGTTGCTGCAATGAGTGTTGCTAAGGATACTGGGAAACTGGTCATGAGCTGCAATCTGGGAATGGAGCAGATGGCATCTAAATGGTATGAAGCAGCTGCAATACATGGAAGAACATGTATGATGGAGCTGGGGTTGCTTATGGGTTTATATGGTGGAATCGAGTCTGTGGTTTTGACTGAGAAACAGGGAAGAATGGTGGTGGTGAGACATTGTTGTGGTGCTGCCTGAAGTGGAAATGGGAGAAGAGATTTACAGATCTGGTGGTGTTGGTGATTTCCATGGGACAGAGGTGTTTTGCATTACAAGGTTATGCAGTTACAAGCAATGGCTGAATGGAGTTGCAGCTGCAGAACTTGGTGCTGCAGTAAACAAGGAAATGGCATCAAGGCAATAGCTGGGGACTGAATTGCAGCACAACCATCATGGCTGTAATCCTGAACAAATGATTGCAGCATAGTTGGCCTGGCAACTTAGCTCAGTCAGGCGAGTTAGTCAACTGACTCGTTCTGAATCAATGCTAGACTCGATTTTGACCCGATCTGACTCAGTACCTTGACTAGGTGACTAATAAAGACTGTTAGTTCGACCATTAACTTGCACGGTGATCTGACGGAATATTCTATCGACGAAGAATCTCAGTTAGCCGGCGGCTACTTTCTGGCGCCAGATTCCGGCCAAAAACCCAGTTTTCCGGCGAGCGTTTTTGGGACATATTTTTTACATGGGTTTCTCTCACTTGTGGTCCGGGTGGATTTCCAACTAATGGACTTTGAAGATAAAACCTAATTTTGGAAGAAGAAAAAGCTATAAAAAAAGGAAGTTTTCTACACACAATTTTTATCACGTTTTATTCTATTCTTGGAGCTTTTGCAGAGAACTACTTCTAGGATTTGCTTTCTTTTATGTTTCATCTACTTTCTTTGAATATTATGATGATGAACTCCATTAATATGAGTAACTAAATACAATAATTGGTTATGGGATAAAAGTTGATTTCTTCAAGCATGTTATTTGATTCTATGAATTAGTTTTTTCTCAATTCTATCGTTTATGATTCATTGTTTTTATTATCATATGATTTGAATGCTAGTTTGGTTGAGTCCGGAATCAATTGGATTTTTTTTCATCTCTATAGTTATATTAGAGTTTTCAATACGTAAAAGTTGTTGTCTCTGATTTCTAGTAGCATCTTGTGGTTAATACTTGTAGTGATACATCTTTTTAATCGCATATGAATCATAACCTTTGTTAAAATTTAAAACGAATTAGTACACATTTGTTTGCATTGATTAGTCTTATTTCATAGAACTTATTGCTCTTGGGGAGTTAAACCTAATTGTGCTTTTACACTTTAGGTTGCTTTTTAAGTAGAATTCACAATAGCATCTTTTAATGTTGTTTGTGATAAAATCAGGAAATAAACGGGATACTCTTGCAATCAAGATATCCTAGGACTTTTGATAATTGCGAGATTAAATTACCAATTCTAATCATACATGAAAAATACATGTTTGTGAATGATACTATCCCGTGACCAATATCTTCTCTTTATTGATTATTCAAACTATTTGCTTTGCTTTATTTTGTTTTATTACTTTGATAAAAACAAAAACACACCCTTGGTTAATTGGTTACTTAAGAATCTGAAAATTGCATAAAAAAATCTCCTCTCTGTGGATACGAACTCTTTCTTATCGAATACTTCATTCATATTTAGTAGAGTGAGAAAGTGAAATTATTTTTGCTCGGCTGACCACCGATCAAATTTTGGCGCCGTTGCCGGGGAGACATTCAGCTTGTTATATAGTTTTTAGTTTCTTTTTATTATTTCTGCTTGCATACTTGTGTTTCGTTTCTTGTCTTGTTTCTCACTTGTTTGCGAGAATTGTTTTTCAGGTACCTAATCCCTGGCTTCTAAAGATTGAAATTATCCAAGGTGCGAGATAGCTACTCGAAAAGGCACAATACTCCAACCAAGGCAAGGCACTACGGAAGAACACAACTTGGAAGTAGAACACGAAGCTCTTCAGCAAGAAGGAGGAGTAGTAGAACACGAGATTCCTTTTGAATAAGAAGAAGAAATGGGTGACGCTGCAAATCGTACACTCAAGGACTTGGCTTCGCACAAGTTGGACACATAGCGAGGTTGTATTCAAACCGACTATACTTTTGAGATAAATCCGGGATTGCTTAGAGAATTACCAAAGTTCCATGGCATGGTGAATTAAGATCCAAACAAACATATTATGGACTTCCACACCATTGTCACGTCTATGATTCCAGCGAATATGGAGGCCGATGGTGCTATGTTGAAGGTTTTTCGATTCTCTTTGGCGGATAGTGCTAAGGATTGGTTATATTATTTACCTCCCGGAAGTGTCACAACTTGGAATGGGTTGAAGAAACTCTTCCTAAAGAGATATTTTCCTGCATCTAAGGCTACTCAAATTCACAAGGAGATTTGCGGAATTAAGCAAAATGTCGGAGAATCCTTATATGATTGTTGGGAACGATACAAGAGGTTGGTGGAAAGCTATCCTTATCACCAATTTAGTGACGCAATGATTATCCAATACTTCTATGAAGGACTCCAATCAAGTGATAGGAATCTTATTGACGCTGCGGGTGGTGGTGCACTAGTGAGTAAGACGGTGGCACAAGCTAGAGAGTTGATTGAGAACATGACAGCAAACTCTCAATAATTCTTGAGTCATGGTTCAGATGTGCTTCTTAGGAGAGTAAATGAAGTGAGCGAGGTCGAGGAACTTCGTCAACAAATGGGTAACATGTCAGCAATGATGCAATAAGTTACAGCCGCAGTGATACCAAGTTCTCATGGGTATGAATACGTCGATGAGAAAGCTAATGCGGTCTTTCCAAATCAGCAAAGACGGTATGATCCTTATTCAAACACTTACAATCTGGGATGGATAGATCACCCCAATTTTAGCTATGCGAACAAGCAAAGTGCAATCCAACAACCTACTTTCAATAATTCGAGTGGATTTCAACCTCAACAACAACAATTCCAGCCGAGACAACAATTTCAACAACAACAACAACCTCAAAATCAGGGGTCAAGTATGGAAGAGTTGATGAAATATTTTATGCAAAGAACGGAGAGCACGATGAAAGAGTTGCAAACCCAAGTTGGTTCTATGGCTCTTGAGTTGAACCAAATGAAGGCACAAAATAGTGGGAAACTCCTTTCTCAACCAATCAACCCAAAAGGAGATATGAATGCAATTATGTTGAGAAGTGGTACACAACTTATGCAACCCGAAGTTGCTGATTCGGGCAAGGTGGAAACACCAAAGGAACCTGTTTTGGAGGAAAAAAATGAGGATTCTCCCAAAACTTCTGAGGTACCTATTCCTAACTCTAAAACTCCTATTCCTACTTATGTTCCTCCTTTACCTTTTCCTCGCAGATTTGCAAATTCTAAGAAAGAGGCAATAGAAAAGAAGATTTTAGACGTTCTTAAGAAGATTCATGTGAACATACCACTCATTGATGCTATTAAGCAAGTTCCAAAGTATGCAAAAGTGTTGAAGGACTTGTGTACTAACAAACAAAGGCTCAAAGGTAATGAAGTGCTAAGTGTGGGGGAGAATGCCTCGACAATCTTACAACACAAACTCCCACTGAAATGCAAGGACCCGGGTAGCTTTGACGTTCCCGTCAAAATTGGTAACACTATATTTAACAAAGCAATGTTAGACTTAGGTGCATCCGTTAATGTTATGCCCGCATATATGTATAATTCACTTGATTTAGGTCCTCTTAAAAAGGCTGAAATTGTGTTGAAATTAGCCGATCGTTCTAATGTCTACCCTATGGGTATTGTTGAGGATGTTCTTGTGCAGGTTAATCAACTAGTATTTCCAGCAGATTTTTGTGCCTTAGAGATGGATGAAGGTTCACCGGACTCGTCTCTTCCATTTCTACTTGGACGTCCCTTCATTAAAACGGCGAAGACCATTATTGATGTGGATAAGGGAACGCTAACTATGGAGTTTGATGGAGAAGTAATACGTTTCAACATTTTCGAGATGATGAGATATCCTAGTGATGTCCACTCTTGCTTCTCCGTTGATGTGATGGATACATTGGCACAACAAATGTTTGAATTGAATGGTGATGATGCATTGAAAACCGTTTTAACTACATCCATTGATAATGGTGTAGAGTGTGGTAATGAAGTCAAAGAATCCCTTGGTGATCTCAACTCACTACAAGGATGCCCGGAAACTCATAATATCTCTTTTATTTCTCTACCATGCAGTGATGAAAAACTTTTACCCTTTATTGTTAAACCTCCAAAGTTAGAATTGAAACCTCTTCCTAGTCACTTAAAGTACTTGTATTTGGGTGATAATGAAGAGTTACCTATGATTGTTTCTAACGAGCTTAGTGAATTACAGGAGCAAAAACTTCTAAGGGTTTTAAGGAAGCACAAGACGGCCATAGGATGGACAATTGCCGATATCAAGGGTATAAACCCTACCGTTTGTATGCACAAGATCCGTTTGGAGGACGATTCAAAGCCTACAAGGGAAGCGCAATGTCGTTTGAACCCTCCCATGATGGAAGTTGTGAAAAAGGAGATACTCAAGCTTTTGGAAGTGGGTGTTATCTACCCCATATTCGATAGCAAGTGGGTGAACTCGGTACAAGTTGTACCAAAGAAATCAGGTGTGACCGTGGTGGAGAATGATGAGAATGAACTTGTCCCAACTCGTGTGCAAACCGGTTGGAAGGTTTGTATTGATTATAGGAAATTGAATGCCACCACTAGAAAAGATCACTTTCCATTGCCTTTTATTGATCAAATTCTTGAACGTTTAGCTGGACACTCTTATTATTGCTTTCTTGATGGTTATTCAGGTTATAATCAGATTGTGATAGCGCCGGAGGATCAAGAGAAAACCACTTTCACTTGTCCTTTTGGTACTTTTACTTATAGAAGGATGCCTTTTGGCTTGTGCAATTCTCCATCTACTTTTCAAAGGTGTATGGTAAGTATATTTTCAGAATATGTTAAAAACATAATCAAAATGTTCATGGAAGACTTTAGTGTCTTTGGTGATTCATTTGACCTTTGTTTGAACAATTTGTCACTAATCCTTGAACGATGTGTTGAAACAAACCTTGTGCTGAATTGGGAGAAGTTCCATTTTATGGTAACTCATGGCATAGTTTTAGGCCATATAATATCTTCAAAAGGCTTGGAACTTGAAAAATATAAGATAGACCTTATTCGTGCTCTAACCCCTCCCACTACGGTGTGGGAGATACGCTCTTTTCTTGGTCATGTAGGTTTTTATCATAGATTCATCAAGTATTTTTCCAAGATAGCATCACCACTTTGTACTTTATTGCAAAAAGATGTGGTTTTTAACTTTGATGAAAAGTGTGTGGCGGCATTCAATCATTTGAAAGAACTTTTGATTTCATCCCCTATCATTAAACCACCGGATTGGAGAAAGCCTTTTGAGCTCATGTGTGACGCAAGTGACTATGCGGTTGGTGCGGTGCTTGGGCAGCGTGTGGGGAAGATATCTCATGATATTTATTATGCTTCTAGAACGTTAAATGAGGCCTATCAAAACTACACAACCACTGAAAAAGAGTTATTAGCTATTGTTTTTGCTTTGGAAAAGTTTCGCTCATATCTAATTGGTACAAAAGTTGTTGTCTTTTCAAATCATGCAGCACTTAGGTACTTGCTTACAAAGAAAGAGGCGAAACCGAGGCTCATACGATGGATTTTACTCTTGCAAGAGTTTGATATTGAAATCAAATACAAGAAAGGAATTGAGTACACCGTTGTGGATCACTTGAACCATCTTGCTATAGACAAGGAAGCTATCCCATTGCGTGAAAGTTTCCAGGATGAGCAACTATTCTCACTTGCCTTTGCGGAACCATGGTATGTTGATATTGTGAATTACTTGGTGTCTAAAAAAATCCCAAGGAACTTGTCTCGTACTGAGTAGGATAAACTTAAGAGGTTAGGAAACCAATATATATGGGATGATCCATACTTATGGAAACATGGCAGCGACCAAGTCATACGAAGGTGCGTTCCCGAATCTGAATTTAACTCTATCTTTTCTTTTTGTCACTCTTATGCTTGCAGAGGATATTTTGGGAGTAAAAGAACATCTTACAAGATACTTGAAAGCGGTTTCTATTGGCCAACCTTATTTAAGGATACACATATATTTTGCACAACTTGTGATAGGTGCCAAAGAACAGGCAATCTAGGTGCTCGAAATCAAATGCCACAAACTTTTATTCAATTTATTGAAGTTTTTGATGTATGGGGTATAGATTTTATGGGTCCTTTTGTCAATTCCCATGGGAATTTTTATATCTTACTTGCTGTTGATTATGTCTCGAAATGGGTGGAAGCTAAAGCCACCCCAACTAACGATTCTAAATTGGTTTCAGATTTTGTGCAAGCTAATATTTTTTCAAGGTTTGGAATTCCAAGAGCCATAATTAGCGATGGGGGTTCACACTTCAAAAACAAGTTCTTACAAGGATTATTTAAGAAGTACAATGTGTCGCACAAGATTGCAACACCTTATCATCCCCAAACCAATGGACAAGCCGAGGTGTCTAACCGAGAGGTGAAATCCATTCTAGAGAAAATAGTGAATCCAACAAGGAAGGATTGGAGCATGCGACTTAATGATGCTTTGTGGGCTTATAGAACTGCATGCAAGACACCTATTGGGATGTCTCCCTTTAGGATTGTGTACGGTAAATCTTGTCACTTACCCGTCGAGATTGAGCATAAAGCGTTTTGGTCTATTAAGCAATGCAATATGGAGTTGGATGGTGCTGGAAAACTAAGAAAGTTGCAACTCCAAGAGCTAGAGGAGCTTCGCAATGATGCATTTGAAATCTCGCGCATTTACAAGGAGAAAATTAAAGTATTTCATGATTCTATGATTTCTAGAAAACAATTTTGTGTTGGGTAGAAAGTGCTTTTGTTCAATTCTCGCTTACAATTATTTCCGGGTAAACTAAGGTCACGTTGGATTGGACCTTTTGTTGTTACTAATATGTTTTCTCATGGTGCAGTATAAATTCGTAGCATAGCTACAGGAAAAGAGTTTAAAGTGAATGGACACCGGCTGAAACCATATTATGAGAACTTTACTTCCGAAGTTGTGGAAGGAGTGAACTTTGTGGAAGTACCCCCTTTGGAGGAGTCTTAGCAAACAAGGAGCAAGTCGGGCTGACGACTTTAAACCAAGCGCTAAGTGGGAGGCAACCCACCGGTTTTGTATCTTTATCTTTTTATTTTTATTTTTAAGCATTTTATCTTGATTTTCTTTGTTTTTGCATATCATTTACATAATTTCCCACCTTGAACTTTCTTTGGACGATTCAATTTTACATTGAGGACAATGTAAAGTTTAAGTGTGGGGGAGCATTTATATGTTTGTATAGTTTGTTTTATGCCTTTAGTAAGAAAAAAAAATCAGAAAAATAGAAAAACCAAGAAAACATTTGTGCTTTTTGAACACCGAAATCTAGAAACTTGTGCCTTTAGGATGGCACTATTAGTGGATGGAACCATTTTGATTGCAGGAGTTGAGGAACCAATTAACTAAAAGGGACGAACATAGCTCAGAAATCACAAATAACATGATAGTTGTTACCATATCTCGGAATATCACCATATCACATTCTATTTTTATTTTTCCATATTTATCTATTGTTCTCTAAGTGCTTTGGTGGGTCACTAAACATCGACTTGTTATTACTGCTAAGATGAAATAGAGTGATTGATTTGCTAAAAAAAAGAAAAAAAAAGACCGACCAATTAGATCAAACGGAATAAAAATGACACTTGGATAGCAATATGTGTGTGTTCTCCCTATCTCCGCCGCCTAAACAAGCGTGGAATGCAGGATCCAAGGGAACTATCATGTAATCTGCTGACAAGAAGCATGCGCTTGGATCCAAAAGATTTAATCATGCTGTCTAAAAAAAAAGTGAAAAAGAAAAGAAAATAAAAATATTATATTTGTTGAATAAAGTCACTCCTGGTTCCCTTGTATATGCCGGTTGAGTTGATGTAGAAATAATATTGTTGACCACTTATTCCCTTGTATATTCCAGTGTGTTGACACTAGAATTCTGACCAGTAGCTCAATCTAATAGGATGCATAGGTTCATCTTGGAAGTGACCTTCAGACAGATATGGGAAACATCGATCACTTGTGAACATTCGCCAACATCTACATCTATATCCATTTTCTTAATCTTTTCATTGTGATTGTGGATTGTTAGTTTCTGAGTATTGTGGCTTGTTCGACTATCTAAATAGAGCTTTATTTACTAATATATGAATTGAATTTTTGCAAGGTACCTCCTCCTGTAGTCATTTTGGATTCGTTCATTGATTTTTCACAAATAGACGGAGTTAGAAATATAGGTTTTGTAGGCAGACCTCTTGTAAACCTTCACGAGACTAAAATTCGACCACTAGGGACACCTAGGGGTTCAAAGGCTTGTTATTTATGCTTAGAGTGACCATAGCCTCGACGAGACGGAGTTGTATGTATATTTTATAATTTTTTTGTTTGATTTGCTCGAGGACTAGCAAAGTCTAAGTGTGGGGGAATTTGATAGGTGTCTAAAACACCTTGATATTTATCTATTGTTTATGATTTCTCTACTAGTTTTCTTGTAAATTATGTATCTTATGTTTTGTTTTTGAGTATTTAGGCACTTTGGAGTCATTTGGAACAAAAGAGGAAGAAACAGCGCAAAAGTCTCATCTCATGTGCAACTGCTGTTGGAGGCGGACTATTTCTCATTATTTGCTTTTATTTCTTCATCTCTATCTGAAAAGTATGTCGGCTTTAGTGATGCGATTTTTGTCTTAAAAGCATGACAACTTTAGTGATGAAGAGACATTGAAGGGAAGAAGTGAATTTGAGAAGTTAAAGATGGCTGATGTTGGTGAAAGAATTCAAAGAAGAAGAAATCGTCCATTTGGAGCGCAAAAGATCAGAAAAGTCATTTCACAGGAAAACATTATTTGGAGCACAACTAAGGATAAGGGGCTAGAAATTTGGTTAACCCTTATCAAGAATTGATCACCCATTATAAGAACCTCATTCTGGGGTGGTTTCTATTATTCGGGTGTACTCATCCACCCCAAATCATTACCTAAACCTAAATCGAGAAAACAGATTTCTCATTCAATCATTGGTATTGAATTTGAGAAAGAGAGGCGCAGCAGCGAGAGAATTTGAAAATGACAGAGATCGATTGAGAGAAGGAATGAGATGAATATGTTGCTACTGGTAAATTAGGTCAAGGTAATAGAGGAAGTAATGAGGAGGAAAGGGTTTGTTCTTGAGATGATATGGGTCAGTGCTGATAGATCCATGAGAAACAGATGAAGAAGTAATTGGGATTTCCTCAATTTGGAGTTTACAGTTTCTTCCAGTGAGATAGGTTTAATTGAATTTGTCACAGAAAGTTGGTTGTGTTTACAATGGATCAATGGGGTTGTTCTCAGAGTTTGAATAGAACAGAAGTAGATTTTTTGATGGGTTTGCAGGATAGGGAACGGAAACTTGGGTTCATGTTTTAACCGGTGGTTATATGCTGGTGCAACTGAGATGTGAAGATGATGTTGTTTCTCTTGGGGTGAATTGGTGGAACATGGAAATGGTGGTAGGGATGGTTTCGAATTGAACAAGAAAACAGGCAAGTAATGGAATTGGTCCTAGTAATATTGCTGAAATTTCCAACTGGTTGGTTGTGTTTAGTTGTTGCAGGAATGGAATGTGTGGGTGTTACTGAAAACGCAGAGATGGATCTTGTGATTGTTTCAGTGTTGTGGAAGTAAAATCAGAGCTTGAAGCTGTGCTTTGGTGGTATTGCAGTACTGCATGGGTGTGTGTCTATGACAGTGGAATGAAGTGAGAGCTCACAGAGAAGTGGATGTTGCAAGATGTGGTGGTTCTGTACCTATTGTAGTTAATGTTGCAGTTTATGGAAGGGGTACAGTTGTAGGTGCTAAGGCTTAGATGGTGATGGAATGGTGTTGTTCATGAAGGAATGCAGTTACAAGAGATGTAGGGAACTGAAACTGGGAATTGGAGTTATATCATGATCTTATGAATGCTTAGATTTCTGGTATACATTGCAGGTGCAAGATAGTAATGGAAATGATATTTCAGGAATGGTGGATTTGAGTAAGTTTTTGGCATGGAGAAGAGTTGGGTTGCTACAAGGAGTGTTGCTAAGGATACTGGGAAACTGGTCATGAGTTGCAGTCTGGGAATGGAGCATATGGCAGCTAAATGGTATGAAGAAGCTGCAATACATGGAAGAACATGTATGATGGAGCTGGAGTTTCTTATGGGATTGTATGGTGGAATCGAGTCTGTGGTTTTGGCTGAGAAACATGGAAGAATGGTGGCGGTGAGATAATGTTGTGGTGCTTCATGAAGTGGAAATGGGAGAAGAGATTTACAGATCTGGTGGTGTTGGTGATTGACATGGGATAGAGGTGTTTTGCATTACAAGGTTATGCAGTTACAAGCAATGGCTAAATGGAGTTGCAGCTGCAGAACTTGGTGATGTAGTAAACAAGGAAATGGCAGCAAGGCAATAGCTGGGGACTGAATTGCAGCACAACCATCATGGCTGTAATCCTGAACAAATGATTGCAGCAGAGTTGGCCTGGCAACTTAGCTCAGTCAGGCGAGTTAGTCAACTGACTCGTTCTGAATCAATGCTAGACTCGAGTTTGACCCGAGCTGACTCAGTACCTTGACTCGGTGACTAATAAAGACTGTTAGTTCAACCGTTAACTTGGACGGTGATCTGACGAAATATTCTGTCGACGGAGAATCTCAGTTAGCCGGCGGCTACTTTCTGGTGCCGGATTCCGGCCAAAAACTCAGTTTTTCGGCGAGCGTTTTTGGGACATATTTTCTACATGGGTTTCTCTCACTTGTGGGCCGGGTGGATTTCCAACTAATGGAATTTGAAGACAAAACCTAATTTTGGAAGAAGAAAAAGCTATAAAAAAAGGAAGTTTTCTACACACAATTTTTATCACGTTTTATTCTATTCTTGGAGCTTTTGCATAGAACTACTTCTAGGGTTTGATTTCTTTTATGTTTCATCTAATTTCTTTGAATATTATGATGATGAACTCCATTAATATGAGTAACTAAATACAATAATTGGTTATGGGATAAAAGTTGATTTCTTCAAGCATGTTATTTGATTCTATGAATTAGTTTTGTCTCAATTCTATCGTTTATGATTCATTGTTTTTATTATCATATGATTTGAATGCTAGTTTGGTGGAGTCCGAAATCAATTGGATTTGTTTTCATCTCTATAGTTATATTAGAGTTTTCAATACGTAAAAGTTGTTATCTCTGATTTCTAGTAGCATCTTGTGGTTAATACTTGTAGTGATACATCTTTTTAATCGCATATGAATCATAACCTTTGTTAAAATGAATTAGTACTTTTACAAGTTTGTTTGCATTGATTAGTCTTATTTCATAGAACTTTTGTTAAAACTAAATAAACCTAATTGTGTTTTTACACTTTAGGTTGCTTTTTAAGAAGAATTCACAATAGGATCTTTTAATGTTGTTTGTGATAAAATCAGGAAATAAACGGGATACTCTTGCAATCAAGATATCCTAGGACTTTTGATAATTGCGAGATTAAATTACCAATTCTAATCATAGATGAAAAATAAATGTTTGTGAATGATACTATCCCGTGACCAATATCTTCTCTTTATTGATTATTCAAACTATTTGCTTTGCTTTATTTAGTTTTATTACTTTGATAAAAACAAAAATACACCCTTGGTTAATTGGTTACTTAAGAATCTAAAAATTGCATAACAACAATCGCCTCTCTGTGGATTTGAACTCTTTCTTATCAAATACTTCATTCATATTTAGTAGAGTGAGAAAGTGAAATTATTTTTGCTCGGCTGACCACCGATCACTCATCTTTGCTAAAAATTCCACCAAGACTGCAACATAACTCAAAAACCATTTTAGAGGTGGATAAAATCACCTCATTTGAGTCAATGTCAATCTCCTACAAATTACCAAGCTTTATGACTATATGATCCTCCATTACATGAAAAAGATCTGTTGGATCAGAAATTTGCATAGAAATTTGGAGGTTATCAGGGATTCGTGAGGAAGAAACCTGATTGTTTGCATATTCCACCACTTGAGCATTCTCTACAGAAATAGCAGGAAAACCACATCCACTTCTGCCATTGATTGTAGGAGAAATCCCAAAACCAAGACCAACTGACGTGCATTGATTAAAAGAATGTTTGGGGTTCTTCATCCACACATCCAACCACATTCAAATAATCAGTAACTTCAGCTGCCAAGATACTATCAATAAAATCCAACCTAGATGGAGTAGGGACTGCCTCTACACATCCAATGTTATCTAAGGATTGATACTTATTGCTAGTTGGAATGTCGACACTGAAATGCGAATTGGGTACTGCAACTACACTTCCATTATTCAAATTCTAGAATCTCCATTATCTAACTCACAAAGTATCATAGGATCTCCTCCTGCCATCCCATGCATACTATGAGTCTCAGATTGTGTGAGTACAACTTCCTGCATCACCGAATCTGAGTTAGTTGTTTGACCCAAAATGGTACTATCCATTGCCTTTGGCTTGTAGGATAAGGTTCCCCCTGCACGATTTACCTGAGTCGTAACAGCTGAGTTAATATTCTCCACTCTGACCGATTTTGCTCCAAGAATAACGGAAGTGTTATTCTTAGAATCCCATGTAGTAGGTGGTGGTCCACTCAGCTTGAAGACTTCATGTGATTCAATCTTCTTTCGGTTTCGAGCCAGTTCGAGGATATCTCGGAGCATCTCCTCCAGAGTATTGTCCGGCTATATAATCACGTTGATTTACTTGCTGTCATGTGGGAGTTGTACCCTATATATGCTGCGAATTTGTCTCATCATGGGTAGATGGTAGCTGAATGTATTTCATGAGATTTCCAGCATCAATGAGCCGCTGAATGGTGTTTCTAAGATGATAACATGCGTCCGTTGTATGTACGAAGTACTGGTAGTACTTCTTAGAGTCCTTCAGCTTTTATGGTTGCTTCCCCCTAGTGTTGGGGTAAGGGAAGTCAGGTTTTGTTCCTTCCTTGATTAAGATGTGGGAGAATGTTTTGTTAAGATTTGTGTAGACTTTGTCAACAAAGTCATATCTTCCCTTCCCCTTACCTTTTCTGTCTCCATATTTCGATCTTTTATCCCTGAATCAGGTTCTACCTGCAGCCTCGTTATGCCTCTTAAGTTGCTTCAGAATTAGTTCTAGAGAGTTGGTTCGTTGGGGAGCAGTCGTTGCCTTAGTTTGCACTCTGGGGTTATCTTTCTGAATTTATTCAAGCCTGATGTAACGATCTTGAATAACATGGAGCTCTCATTTGGAATCGAGGGTCCTGGTATGCAATTCGACGAAGATAACTGATGTTCTTTTGAGGCCATACTTATATCAATTGATGCTAATTTCTGGATTGACTTTTCCAATTGCTTGACAAGTCTTCTGCCACCCTTCTGTATATTGCATCAAATTTTCCCTAGGTTCGATAGCTAAAATCAAATAGCTTATCTAACCCAGCCTTCGTAGTTTTTTTGTACATGTACATCTCCAAGAAGAGGGTAAACAATTTCTCAAATGAATCAATTGAATTTGATGGTAGGTTACTATCAAGCTTGCAGGAAATAATCTGCAAAGTACCACTTCATTCCTTTCCCAATGGGCGAGGACATGAGTATAGTACCTTAGGTGTGATAAGGGATCATTGGTACCATTGTAAGTATGGAACGTAGGAACTGGACACTTCGTAGGGATAGGCTCCCTTAAAATGTGAAAATACAACGGAGATGTGGTCGCCTCCTGTATCACCTCCTCTAATCTCTCCCCTGCGTGTCTGGTCTTCAATCCTTTTTTTTTGTATTTGTTTTCATTTGCTCCATGACCATCTCCACTTTGGTGGCGCCTCTGGATAGTGTGTCATCATAGTACGATTATGAGGGCTTGTAGCTGCGATCCATATTGTTAGGATCACGCCTTGTGCTCATTCCTTCTCTTGGTGTATTGGTTCTTGGAAGAACAGGAACACCCCTTCGATTTCCGTAGATGGCTTCGTTATCCAGCCTCAGTAGCTGAGGGTTTTCATGTGATCCTTCGATCTTTACTTCCAAAAGGTCCTTCAAATTTTGGTTCTCTTGAGTTATTTCGTGTATTGCATCTAGCGGTAGAGCTGCCACTTGCGCTGCTGTTAATGGGTGAAAACGATTTACTGGTTCTTAAGGAAAAATGGAGAGAAGAGCGGTTGGTCCCTCGAACAAGAAAATTGCTTAAACTTTTTTCAAACACATGTAATGCACGGGAGTGCTTTGAGTTTGAGAGATCAATCTGTATGACTCCGTCCTAAACCGAGATAATGGCCTTTCCAGAGTCAATTCGGTCACAAATAGGGATGGGGATCGATCTTTAAGAGTGAGGCTGAGAAATGTGAGTATGATCAATGATGATCGAGGATTATGGATGTGTTGGAGATTTCTGCAAGTTTGTGAACTGTTGAGTTCGGATGAGATAAATTCTGAGAGATTAAGTGATAATTTCTTATTAATCGAAATTGTTTCAATCGTGGATCCACGAACTTATTTATATTGCAAGAATAGTAGACACATTGATCCTCAGTAAGTGTAACGTTTGGTGGAGTGAGAGAGTAGGAAAGTGGGAAATCGTGGTCAATCCCGTTCCACGTGCGTGAGAGTATTGGCTGATTGTACATCCACTACTTTGCTAACTCCTTCAACTGCTTGCACGACTTACTCACATTTCTCATCGTGGGTGTACACACGTGCCTTAAGACACCATACCAAAACCATAGTGAATAATCCCCCTATGTGACATGATTGATGTCTCATGAATATGGAGTTTGCCAGGAAGACATGTATTTGATTGATCAATTGTTGACCTGGCTAAACCATGAGTCGTAGCCTTGATGAGTCCATCATAATGAACAAATGAGATATGCACTGAAAGTCCTAAATTAAGAATAAGATGTATGATGGGACAATGATGATGCTCAGACATCGAGTCTTGATAAATTGAGATATATTATTTTACCAGTTGAGGTAATAATTATGCTCTGATAATTAGGATTAGTGTGCGTCCGTTGAGATTTCTCGATCATGGACCTATCATGAAATGTCGAGTATTCGACATGAAATCAAATATGTTGTTGGATTATGCAGAATGCCCGTTTATGATTCAATATGTCATGAATGCTCGAATCACAAAGTAGAAATCATGTAAATATTAAATGGTCTTTCGTACGAACCATGTTGCTCAGTCGAGACAAAATGTTAGTAGCAGGACTAAATATTAAATATAAATTAAAATATTGATTGCTGGATCAATATAAAAATTATCGAATTATCGTAAATTCGAAACCCTAATTTTGAAAAACCTGAATAATGAGGATCGAGAGTTTTCCAATGCGGGTTAAGGAATGTCGGCCAACCAATGGGCATGAGATCTATCCACTGATGGTGGATAGACTCTCGTGCGGGAGGAATTTGCATGAACGAGGATTCATTGGAGAATCATGAAAGATATGAATTATTATTACTGAAATAATAATGGAAAAACATGGGACTAGCCGTCCATGATGGCCAAGGGACCGGCCAGGTCCGCTCATGGTGGTGCACGAGCCACCATGACTCTTGCACGTGCATTCCTGAGAATTTTAGGTATTTTGTTACTCGTTTGAGCAATATTCTGGATTTTCAGAAGATTTTGATCTTGACTGAAACTCTCAGTTTTCATGAATGAGAAAGTAGGACTTTTCTCATACGACCAATATTTTTAGAATATTAAAATAATAATATTTCAATATTTGCCGTGAGAAGCCCAGACGGTCATGGACCATTTGACTTTTTGGCTTTTTTGATGTTTGAGCAAAAATATGAAAACCAAAGGTATGCTCAAACGAGGGAGTTTCCATGACATGAGAGAAGTAATAATAATAAAATAAGGGATTTGAGAGGTGTGGGACCGGCCACTGCCGTGGCATGGCCGGCCGGCCGGTGGGCTCGGTCTCGTGACGCTCTTCCTTATTTTTTTATTATTATTTTTCAACTTGTATGAAGAGATATGAAAAATTAGGAGTTTTGCTCAAACGAGGAAGTTTGTCCGAACAAAATAGTTTTCAAGAGATAAGGAAAAATAATAAAATAAGATTAAAAATAATGGAGAGGGTGGGACCGGCCACGGCCGGGCGTGGTCGGCAGGCAGGTGGCCCCGGTGCCATGCGTGCGCCTCTTTAGTTCTTTTTCATTATTATAATTTTCTTCTCCTATTTTGCATTGGCCTCCAAACTTTCTCGCACGTGCGTCCAAAAAAATATTATTAAAATAATTTTATTTTAATATTCTTAATAAAAGAAAACATAATAGTCGTGGGATTAAGTTTTTGGAGAGGGGCAATATTTGGAAAATTTTCTTCTCCTATTTTGCATAGGTCTCCATACTTCCTTGCGCGTGCGTCCAAAAAAATATTATTAAAATAATGTTATTTTGGTATCATTAATTAGTAAAAGAAAACATAATAGTCGTGGGATTAGGTTTTTGGATAGTTGATCAATATTTGGAAAAATATAGAAACTAGGAGTTTTGCTCAAATGAGAGATTTTTTAAGAGATGCGGAAAATAATAATAGAATAAGGAAACATGGAGGTGTGGGGCCGGCCCCGACCGTGGAATGGCCGGCCGGTGGCCCGGTCCCATGACACCTCTTCCCTGTTTTATTATCATTATTCCTTTGTTCCTCGTATTTCCTCGTTCGTCCATATTTTGTTGCTAGTTTATGCATATTTGGGTGCTCGTTCGTGCATTATTGTTAAGTACACTCGCACCATTTTCTAAGGCTTACTCGGTGCTGGCCCAAATGCCCGAAAAGTGAATATCTATAACTAATCTATAGAATTCAGCTGAGAAGCGCCATGGAACGGAATAATGAGATAAAATAGATTATCTCTTGGGAATTTAATTGATGAATATATATATTGTACTAGAAATAATTTATGAATTGCTCTATACTAGCATGCAATATGTCTAGGAGCGTTACGTTTATTCGAGAATCGAGGTATGAGACGGTAGAGAAATCATACGTGTTCTGAATATTAATTTTGTATAGACAGCGAACACTAAGACATCCTGAAGACGTTAATGCTCTATACTAGCATGAAATATTTCTAGGAGTCGTCCAATCACTATCGATTCTACATAGAAGTGCTGATGAAATATATGAAGTATCGAAAGCTCAGTTGAAAGGATTTAAGGGTCACTTATTCATGCATGCTCTGAGAGGTTTTACACTCAGTCAAAGATTGTGAAATGAGATTTCACATATGAATCCTAAAATATGAATTTCACATACGTATCTGAAGTCGTGTCAGAAATATGCAAAATTATGATTTTACAATTTTATCCTTTGTCGAAAATCCACCATCAACATTAAGTCTCCTGCTTAATGATGGACAGTCATGTTCCGCAGTAAGCACTGGATGGTGAATTTTATAATTATAGACTGAATAAGTAATTGAACTTAGTCTTAAGAGATGTTACCAGGTTTTCGATTTTCTCTAATGATGTCACGTACGAGCAATTCCTTGAATGCATATCCTGGTAGTATGATAGAACATCGTCCAGCGACCGAATTAATAAAGCATCGCTGGTGGTGAAATAACCAACTTGGTGGGTTTAGCACTTGTGAGCCTCTACTTTAAAGAGGAAATCATCGTTCCACTGAGTTGTTGGTCTTTGAAGCACCAATATGTATCACCGGCTATGGTGGATTTGTTTTCGTTGATTTTCTAAATCCCCAAATGACTTGTGGAGGATCCAAATAAGTCTTCATATTGCATCATCTTGATAGATAAATGAAATCTTCACTTAATGGTTGAATGGATGAAGATCCATGTGTATGATAAGGCCACAAACTTTTTCTCGGGTTTAATTAAACCCGCTATCCAAATTACATTTGGATTTGTTAAAAACTCAAACACTGGAGTGTCTGCATGAATAACTAATGTAGGTGCGGAATTAGAAGAGCCTACGTGATATAATAGTGACCCATGCTGCTAAGCACGTGTCACAAAGAAACGGAGATATCGATGAGAAATTTTAGTTAAGAGGAGCAGAGAGTAAACTCGATATCGATATTCCTTTCTTTCATATTTTTTTCCCTTATTTTTCTTTCCCCTGTTCTCTTCATCTGATGACTGAAAATTTAAGTAAAACCAAACTGAAACCACAAAAAGTTAGTAGGTTAGGTACAATTACGCCTAGTGCTGACGGCGTTCTTGTTTGTTTGCTTATAAGTGGGAAAGATATGATTTTTCTGTTTTTATTTATCAGTTAGACCGCAATTTTATTTGAATCAACTGATTTTCTTTCAGTTGATCGATGTGATTGTTATCAATGGATGGGTTTGTGCCATTACACATGATGCATATTCTGATTTGGTATTTTGTTATAAATGCATCCTTAGATTGAAGTTGTTCTGAGCATAGTAAATCTAGGGTTCATACCAAACTTTAATTCAAGTAATATTAAGTAATGGGATGCATGTATTTGATTTTCAATTCTAGGATTTGTAAATTCGAATGTGTAAATACATAAATCTGGATTCCATCTTCTTTCCCTCTCTCTTTTGTTTCTCTAGGTGAATTTGTTGTAAAGATTAAGTTTTCATTTTGTGTAAATTCTTGGAGGAGTTATTGTATTTGAACTAGAAATTTAACCCATGGCTCACAGCTTTACGGCTGCAAATGTATTCGATGAATATCCTGAAAGAAGAGAAATGGTGTTGAAAGAAAGATTGGGACTAAAGACTTGAAACCATAATTTGTGGCTGTCGTGGCTGCATCCCGCTGGAATTTAAGTTATATAGAAATTTTTGGTAACCGTTGGCATTGTGGAATCCCTTGAGCTTATGATTGACGCTACAAGAAATGAGCTCGGTAAGTAACTCATTCCATATGATCATTTCTGTCATGCTCTGTTAGTTAGCTTGATTAATGAAATGATTTTTATGATTGTGTCTTTCATGCTAGTGGTGATACGAAGTGTAAAAAGTCTTATTTTATTGCTTATACGTTTGGTGGTTGGAATTTGTAAATGTTGATTGATCTTGCCATGGTTTCGAAAAGAAGGAGATTGTTCTTATGAGTCATGGGTTGGTATTGGCAGAATTGCAGCAGCAAAAAGTTATGTTGTTGGGTAAAGCTGAGATGCACTTGCTTAGTGTAGAGAGATATGGCAGGAGGCAGTGAGAATGATTGTAGTTTTGTTATGTTGTTGATGAGCTTGGAGTTCAGTTGGAGATTTGGTGTTTGTTGGTGGTGCTATTATGCTGTTGCAGGTGGAGTTGAGGCTTATGTTACTGCCGAGGGTTGTATTGCAGAGTATGAATGGGTGGTGTGATGCTTTGACTCACGACTTTACTCGGTAATGACTCGCTATGATGACTTGATTTAACTCAGCTATAGTGAGACGAATGATTCGAGGGCGTAGATATCTTTTACTAAGCTGGATAACTACCGCCTATGCATTAATGGATGTCAACTGTTTTTTGGAAAAGAAAAACGGAACGAAAAAGGTCAAATGTGTGGCATCAAATCAATTCTAATGGTGGCACTTTCTTAAATATGAAATTGAAAGTGTGACACTTTATTAAAATTCTCAATTATTTAAAAACAAAAAAGACAGCTCACTGGATGAATTTTAATGGCTATTTTGGTCAAAACTAATGTTCTGAGACTCGGACCGGACATCAAACTGGCAAAGTTCCTGGGTCAGGATCAACTGGTTTAACAAGTGCTCTAACCAGCTTAATATAGGGGTTCACTGGGTCATAACTATTTAGCTCAATATAAGGGACCAGCTTAATATAGGGTAAATTTATTAAATACCCTTAGTTTTGCCACCCAATAAATATATCTTTATTCAACAATATAAATACCCCTATCATTTAAATACCTTATCAATTAAAAAAATAGATTACCTTAATATCCTCACTTACAATATTATTTTCCATTTAAAAATCTTATCAATTAAAAAATAGATTTTTCTATTATTTCATTTCACCACCAACAACAACACCTCTCCACCACCAATCCACCACCACCACCACTCCACCACCACCACCAACACTTACTAAATACAACCACCAATAACATTCCACCACCGCCACCACCACTCCACCACCACCACCACTTACTAAATACAACCACCACCACCGCCGCAACCACACATCCCGCCGCCGCTGCCGCCGTCAATATTAGGTGTCAACAATTGAAGTTGATCCAAAAAATCAAAAGTTCAAAAATATTTGTCAAATTTGGTTGTTGATTCCATTTTTATGTTGTTGATACACAAACATTGGTTGTTGACTTCCTAAACTAAGGTCAATTTCTATTGTTGATACACAAATATTGGTTGTTGATTCCATTTTTCCATTGTTGATACACAAACATTGGTTGTTGACTCCCTAAACTAAGATCAATTTCTATTGTTGATACACAAATATTTGTTGTTGACTCCTTACACTAAGATCAATTTCTATTGTTGATACACAAATTTGGTTGTTTATTCCATTTTTCTATTGTTGATACACAAACATTGGTTGTTGACTCCCTAAACTAACGTCAATTTCTATTATTTGTACACAAATATTTGTTGTTGACTCCTTACACTAAGATCAATTTCTATTGTTGATACACAAATTTGGTTGTTGATTACATTTTTCCATTGCTGATACACAAACATTAGTTATTGACTTCCTAAACTAAGGTCAATTTCTATTGTTGATACACAAATATTTGTTGTTGACTCCTTACACTAAGATCAATTTCTATTGTTGATACACAAATATTGGTTGTTGATTCCATTTTTCCATTGTTGATACAAAAACATTGGTTGTTGACTTCCTAAACTAAGGTCAATTTCTATTGTTGATACACAAATATTTGTTGTTGACTACTTACACTAAGATCAATTTCTATTGTTGATACACAAATCATAGAGATATGGAGTCACGCACCTTTGGGATATCCCATACATCTTTTCTACAACCCATTTATGCATTCCCTGCTCAACTGCAAACCACCAACAACATCAATCTCTATTCAAACTCCTGCATTCCCAAAATCTGGAGTCAACAACCATTGTTGATCCCAAAAATTAATATACTAAAATTATTGAACTTGACGTGAATCGAACGCGCACTTTCTGATGTAGAATCAGTTGTGCTACCATTACACCACAAGTTCGTATAAATGACTAAATATAATATTTGGATATTTCTCAATTCCCTATTACTCAAGCAAATTAATTTAGCGAATCAATCAATAAATGCATCAAGAGAACAATACCACCAATATCTAGGTAAGTACCAGGGATGAAATGAATTTTACATGCAATAAGAACACAATATAATAACCACTCTACCTTTTGTTTATTGCACTGTAATAGCCACTCTACCTATCTGTTTATGGATATTGCATGCATGTACGACCAAAAACAAAAAGGTAAGCGAAATGCGTGAGTGTCTTACTACATATCAAAGGCTCCCCAGTTTCTGGAAATGTAATAGAAAGCTAATAAATTCATTGTAAATTAATGTAAGAGATGGGGTTTACCTTTCTGTCAGCTGCAAACAAGACAACAACAACCACCGCCGCTCCATTACTGCAACTCCTCCATCACCAACTCTTGTACCACTACCATAAAACAATCCCACCTCCTCCACCACTTCCAATGACAATTACACCAGTTTGGCAAGTACCATTACCAGCTTTTTCAAAGTGGAAACCAACACAACCCAATATTCGACCTGACCCGACCTCATAAATTTGTAAACAGCAGAAATTGGAAACTGCCTCCACCAAACATTTCAATTAGGGTAATTGCAGGTCAAACTATCTCTTTGAAATCATTTATAATGGTGAAAATTCACGCAAGTTCGGATTGGTCGACTCCTATATGTGAGGGGGAAGGGTACAGAAGAACAATTAGTAAATAAATGTGTACACATTCTAAACTCAATGATATGCCCAGAAAGTATCCAACAGGTACGTAAATACTTGCACTTCACATATACAACAGAATAAGCAATAAAAATTGGTGACAAGCACTTGGAAGATCGCTAACAAAAAAAATTAAAGTACTAGTACCTAAAACTTCAAAACAAGACCTTTAAAATTGCTTATGTAAATCGCTTGCAGTTGCATAGAACAATAGAAAAATATAGTAGTTGGATCTTAAAAATCAAAATCTCTCTAAATAAGCATACCACTGTCTAATACTTTATGAAGCTTCCAATGCATTAACACCCACTGTTCTACGAAACATAGAAAACTAATACATCTAAGAATAAAAAAACTCATATAATGTGTAACCAATTGGAAATAATTTGAATCAATCATCTAGAAGAATCAAATTCATACAACATCTTTGAACTACACCTTAGCATACACCCCACCAAACATACAAAATTAGAAGAATCAAATGGAGACAGTAAATTTGATGTTCACCCCACAAAACATACAAAACTAGACTGTTGTCGTACTAGATTTTTTAAATCTTAACCAACCTATGCACTCATATATTAGTTCATGCCACTAAATCAATATTCTTTGTTAGTATCAATTATAACTACTACTGTTCACAAACACGAGGACAAGTCAAATGAAGTTACCTATTGTGAGTTGGGTTTAATTACATTCACCACCACCAGAAAATCTAATGCCGTGCAACAAGCATCCACCACCACCGGAACAAGATCAACATTCACCAGCAGTATTGATGCAACATCTACCACCAGAGCTATAACAACACATTCCACCACCACTACTACCACATCATCAAGATTACAAATTAAATATCAACTGTCTCTACAAATATCATTAGATTAAAATTAAAATCTAAATCTAAATGCATACCTTATATGAATCGTATTGGTACATATTCACTATTTTTCCCCTCCTCCTCCACCACCACCATCAAATAATAAAATATAAATTTGATATCCTCCTCAACCACCGCTGCCGCCACCACCACTACCATTATCATGTACTAAATGAACAAAAGAGTTAATATCCTCCTCCACCACCACCATCGTCGCACCAACACCACCATCCACCACCAGCCAAGGACCTTCAATCATAAAGTTTTTAAAAACCTAAAATTAGGTTTCAGTAATTTCGATGAATTGAAACTTTCAGTTCAATCGTTATTGAAAGTGAATACTTCAAATTACATTGAATAACATCAATTCTTCTCTTCAATTGATGATATTCAATCAATTCATAAACCGTCATCAAAATTATTCAATCTTTAACCTTGAAAGATAAAGAACGATTCATAAGAAGTTGAAATAGGTTGAGTCAAACACAAATATAGAGATAAAACTATGAAATCGAAAACCAAAACTCAAATTTATCGATATCTTAATCTGGAAAATCAATCTTTAACATAAGAAGATGAAGAACAATAACTAACAGGTTCAAATCAGTTGAAATCGAATACAAATATATTAATAGATATGTAGCTAATAACGGAAGACGTGGTGGAGGCGGTGGAAGAGCTGGTGGTGGTTGAAAGAGAAGGAGAGGAAGAAGAAGAAATAAAATTTTCAGTAAGTGGTCCGATCCCTAGTTAGTAATTCGGCGAATGATTCGCGAATTCGTACGTATCAACGAATAACGGTGCATTCGTCCGAATTATCGGAAGACCGTACAGGGTACGCGATTTATATGGGGTTTCCGAATTATTCGCGAATAATTCGATAGACTAGTTCGGACAGTTGACTCGCTATGGACTCGGGCTGACTCGGCGATTCTACATCTTTGGGTCATTGACTCGGCGATTCAAGAACATTTTGTTACTATTTTAAAGAGAGAATAAAAAGATGTTGGGGGTGGGAGTTGAACCCATGACCCCTAGCTTGGGAACTAGGGATCTAACCATTGAGGTAGTTCCTTGTTGTTGCCTAATTTTACTATATTATGAATATAACACATAAAATATGGATTAAATCATAATTTTAACTCAATCTAACCTTAAAAATATACTTTTTATTAATTTGATGTAACCCGAATTTTCCGTACCGAACTTATATTTCTAAAACGAATTATAGACGTACGTATCCGTTCCGAACTACACTCCAAACAACGAACCGTTGACCGAATCCGACCTATCCAAATCCGTAAAATTCCCGAACGTATGCCGTCCCGAACTCCTCTCCGTATCACGAATTGCTAACTAGGGTCCGATCTAAACGAAGGTTAAAAGCGGATGGGTAAAAGTGGAAAGAAAAAAAATGTTAATGGACCCTGATGGACCTGTAATTGGAGAGGGATATTTTTATTGTCTCATAAGGGTATTTGTACAGCCCTTGGAAAAGAGGGTCATTAATATAATTCCCACTTAATATAAGGGACGTAAAATATACTGGCGGAAGTGGGAGGCACGACTAATTAGGCTAGTTAAGTGAGATCACTAAATTGACGGCCACAATTTCTTACCATTCTAACTTCACATTTTCCATTCGTATGTGAACTATTTACGTTTTTCTTTCTCTAACTTTTACAACACCGTCTTCTTCCCTACCTACTTCATCTCTCTCCGTAACTCTGCGTCTCTCTCACGCCCATTGCAATCTCCGTCTTCTTTAACAGCGTTGATAGACGCACCGAAAGATTTCTCCCGCAACCTCGGTGATGTCTCCCAAAACTGCAGGCCCCACCATCAAGAGAATTTAGCAGGGGTCCACTTATTTGTGGCGGGTCCCAGAAAACTGTGAGAGAGGTTGCGGGAGAAATCCCTCGGTGCATCTATCATTTCTCATTCTTTAAACGAAATCAATCATTTTTAATAGATGAAAGGGTTTTGTTAACTTGTGCATCCATGCACAAGATAACACTTAATCATTGCATTGGGAAAGTGAGAAACCAATTAAAAAAAATAAGAGAGATGGTGTGACTTGCATCGAAGAATACAAAATTAACATAGATTTACACCATTTCTCCTATTAAGAGCGAAGTTTTGCATTCTTGTGTATGTGTGCGGAAGTTAACAAAATCCTAAATGGAATCAAAAACCTATTAGAAGTATACCAAGGATAGTCAATTTCTAGAGTTCCAGGTGGTGATTTTGATAATAAAGACAGTGACATAACATTGATAACAACCAACTCATTTCATTTTTCTTAAAGAAATCCATCTTGCTTAAATGGGGATCAAAGAAAAAGGAAAATTGAAGCATTCGAGATTCGGAAACCGAGAATAGAAGCTTATAATTATCTACACACTTCATTTTTAAATTTTATTTTAAAAACAAAAATCTATTATAGTATCTCGTTATATTATCCCAAATTTATGACTTCCGTGAAAATATCTGTGCCATCTAATATTGAATTTTTGATGTATTTCATTCAAAGCAAGCATAAAAGGTCCTATCTTTTCTCTCAATCTGAGATCCAACGGAATACCATAAAATATTACCAACTAGTACTAGATGACTGATGTTGGGACGGTCGACCGAAAAAATTGACACGAAAATATCATTTTTCTTGACATGGTAGGAAAATATCACTTTTCCTGACACGGAAAATTACCCGATGCATAAATCAAAATCTGGATGCATAATATGTAATGCATATTTTCGAAAATTATGTCTAAAGTGAAAATATCATTTTTCTTAAAACGGAGAGAGTACATCAGTTTATTAGTTGCAACGGAAAATAAGTTGATGCATAAACCAAAATATGACTACATAAAGTAGTATTATGTATCCTTTGTGGTGGTTTGCATAATGGATATACATTTAATTTTCGAAAATTGTGTCTAAAATGATAAACTCCTTCGATTTTTTGTAAAAACTCTAAATTTGTTATTTTTGTTTGTACTCATTGCGTAGATTTTTTATAACCTTTCCAATGAAATAAAATTTGTAAAATTCCAAGACACGGATTTTTAGATATGTTATATTAAAGTTTGGTTGTCAATTATACCCCTTAAAGAATATGATACATAAAATCTTTATTTGTAAATTTCCAGAATATAGAATATGACACCAAACCACCCAATCTTTTTGTGTCACATTAGAAAAAAAAATCATGTTTCACATTTACACAAAATCACCATATATAGTCTCCTTCGCTTCGCTCGGTGGGCCTGATTACATTTACATTAAAGTTGATATTGCTCATTGACTTAACATGTTAGCTGATGGAAGACTCAAAATCGATCGCTACATGTCACTCAAATGTAAAACTAAAAGCGAGTTAACTATGGAGATAGAGTTACAGTATGACTTATATGAGATAAGACACACACATCATCTTCACCCCCTTGGTAATTGAAGAAATATATATTGTACTACTCGTACTTGTTAGTGTAGAAAATAAAAGCTAGACCGTAATGAGTTGGCAGATGAATATTGAAGAGGGTGTATTAAAGAGTCCAGTGAGAAGAAAGTATAGAGAGAGAGAGAGGTGTTAGGTCAAAGCTTTGAAGCCACTACTACGACTGCATGGTGCGCTGTTGTTGTTACAGTTGATACATCTGGTCTCATAAAAATTGCACAAATGTTGATGTTGAGGAGGATTTTTGATGGTTGTGGTTAAGGAAAGGATTTTCAAAATGAGTAGCCTTTGAGAGATAGGGTGTGTCCAGAGAGATTAAATATTTTGCACCTAACCTCTCTCTCTCTCTCTCTCTCTCTCTCTCTGATAAAAGAGCAATAAAGATGTTTATACCTCTACGCCAAGTATACCACACCTAACCGAACCAGCTCTTATTTCATGTCATTTTCTTTGGTAGTAATTTCCATATATCTCTTAGTTGGTGTTGTTGGTTTTGCAATTAATAAGAAAGGGCTCTTATTGTTTTGCTTGTGTAGTTTCATTGTCATATACTACTATCATATATGGATTCATCAACTTCTTACTACTATTACTTTCTTTACCTTTACCTTCCTTTATACCAGTAATGGAGTTTTAGATGACCCAGTTTCTTTTCTGGTAGTAACACTGAATGAGAGATGGAAACTTCTTTCTTCTTAATAATAATGAGAAGAAAAAGAGATCAGCAAACCATAAAACCTTCTTCTTATTATTCGTCTATTTTCTCTCATCTTCTTCCTACTTTCTGTATCTGTCTAGTTTTCTTTTCTCAAGTTGTATTGGGGTTGAATTACACAATTTTTAAACCAGCTGTTTCTACTTTAAGACTTGCAAGGATCCAAAGACATTTGGATGATATCAACAAACCTCCTATTAAAACTATTGAGGTATTTATGCATTCAGTTTTTGAATTATTTTTTCATGTTTTCTTGACATTTTTCTCTTTTATAGCTAGGTATGTCAACTTGGGTTTCATTAATATTTTTTACTTTCTTTATATTTTGATTTGTAGAGCCTAGATGGAGATATCATAGATTGTGTTCATAAACGCAAACAACCAGCTTTGGATCATCCTCTTTTGAAGAACCACAAAATCCAGGTATATATACAGGACTAGTTATTATCAAAACCCGATCGAAATGTGTCTCTCTCTTTCAATCTCTAGCTCGTTTCTTACTTTCTTTCTTTTCGGCATGTTGCGTTTGTGTTACTAGAGGGTGCCACCAAAGAGACCAAGATTAAGAGCTGAAAGAAAAAAAGAGTTAGTGAGAAGCTTCTTCAACAATAAGAAGACAATCAATGAAAGTGATACTGATGATGGAGAGAACCATAAGGAGAAGGGACGTGCATGGCAAACGTGGCATAGAAGAGGGGAGAATTGTCCAAAAGGAACAGTTCCAATTAGGAGAAGTTCAGTTGCTGATGTTTTGAGAGCTAAATCTTTGTATCACTTTGGAAAGAAACAAACTATTAGTAAATCATCAACGCTTAATGTTAATCACAATCAGCATAACGTTGACCCCCCTGATGTTGTTAGTGGCAACGGCCATGAGGTATGTCATATCACCCCATCATTTCCATGCGCTATTTTCTTTTTCTTCTTTAACTTAATTTTGTACAAAAAGAAAGAGGTTAGGTTGATCATTCATATTTAGATTAATCTACATGCTTCACAAAAATAATTCAGAGATTATGATAAAGAGTAAAATCTAGATATATATATGCTAAGGAAATGAACAAACAAAGTCTCATTAGAGACATTGACTACACAATGTACACATACAGGCAGCATGCATATAATAATAAATTCAGTTCAGACTTACAGATATTCTTTTGATTTTTTTTGTAGTTGTGTGTTTGGGTGTTAATCGTATATATGTATATGTTAAGTAGCATGCAATTGCATACACTGGAACTGAACAAGAACTATATGGAGCTAGAGCTACGATAAATGTGTGGGATCCTGCAATAGAAGGAGTCAATGAATTCAGCCTTTCTCAGATTTGGGTTCTCTCCGGATCTTTTGATTCAGATCTCAACAGCATAGAAGCTGGTTGGCAGGTATCGTAACATTTTTCTCTATCCCTATTTTATCATATTTTATTTTATATTGCTATTAAATTCATTTATTTATTAGAAATTGTTTCCTTCTAGTCAGGTCAGTCCAGAGCTATACGGGGACAGCAGACCCAGATTATTCACTTACTGGACGGTCAGGATCCTCTCTCATCTCATTCTTTTTTGTCCCTTTATAATTAAGTGATTTTATATACTAATCTCTTTTGCCTTTATTTATGAACCCAAATCTGCTTGTGTTGTTTTACAGAGTGATGCATATCAAGCAACTGGGTGCTACAATCTTCTGTGCTCGGGATTTGTACAAACAAACAGTAAGATAGCAATTGGAGCTGCAATATCTCCGGTTTCATCATTCGCAGGCAACCAATATGACATAACTGTTCTCATATGGAAGGTTAATTTTTTTTTCTTGTCTAGTAGTACTTTGTAATTTCAAATCAATGCTATTCTTACACCACTCCGACACTGGATCTTTGCAGGATCCCAAGTTAGGAAACTGGTGGTTAGGGATAGGGGAAAACACATTAGTCGGTTATTGGCCAGCAGAGCTGTTTACGCACTTGGCTGATCACGCAACAATGGTAGAATGGGGTGGTGAAGTGGTGAATACACGTTGGAATGGAGAGCATACGAAAACCCAGATGGGATCAGGTCATTTTGCAGAATCCGGATTCGGCCAGTCCGGCTATTTCCGAAATCTACAAGTCGTTGATTCAGATAATAGCTTAAGTACAGCTGAAAATATCTTAACCCTTGCTGAGAATACTAATTGTTACAGCATCAAAAGTTCTTCTAGTAGTGAATGGGGAACACATTTTTACTTTGGTGGACCAGGAAAGAATCCACAGTGCCAATAACATACGAGTGATGCTACATTGACGCTGAAGAAAACCGGGACAAATCCCGTAAGTGGATCCGACGAACGTGGGAAAAGCCTCTAACATTGAGATTATAAATAGGCATAACGTTATATTATCAAATTCATTGACCTGACACACAGTGCCAATGAATTTTTAGTCATTCTCCCACTAAAGCATTTCAAGGTCAACGTAGGAAACTGCAGTGAGATTTCTTTCATTTATTAATTAAAATTAATCTGTCAATTATTATAATTTTTTTTTTTTTTTTTTTTGAGATTAGCCTTTTGGTCCGAATATTTGTTTTGAGATTAGACTTCGAGAAGAATCTTTCCTCGAAGCATACCCCAAGATAATGTGGGTTTCTGTCTGTTGATGTTATTGTAATGCATTCCAAGTACATTTATTAATTATTAGTTTAGTGCAAATGCAAAGCATTAAAAGGGTTTTTCATTTTGAGCTTTGAAATATTGGGACATCCCACGTACCAACACTCGCTTTAAATAAGCCCTTAGCTTTGGATAATTCAATACGTTATCTCTTACACCGGGTTTTGTGGAGGTTTCCAGACTCTTCCCCAATGCCTTTATACATACACTAGCCTGGGAAGAGCCAATAATGCTTGGTGTACCGTGAGGGACACCGTAGTGAGAGAAGGGAAAAAAGGCGGGCCCCACCTATACCCACCCCATCAAATCTGCCCCCAGGGCTCCATCTGACCGTCCATTTTTTTTTCACGGGATTTTTTATGGTGAAAACCGCGGTCAACGTAGCATCACTCGGGAAGAGCCTAGTTTTTGTGGTTGTTTCCGGTTTTAAGAAAAAAACAGACAATGATTATTCGTTATTTAATTTGTTGGGTCTACCAAATCTTGAAACCTCACTTATTTCTCTACTGGTCCCACTAGTTTATCCCAAAATAATGATTGTTAACCGTTTTATACTTCCTCCGTCTTATTTTACTTAAGGTTTAGGAGTTTTTCTAGTATCAAAATAGATAAAGGTTTCTATAATTTTCATACTTCCTTTCTAATTTGACCCTGCATTGGAATCAACCACTAGAAACAAGGAACAAAAAACTAGAAGATTTAAATATTTTAACAATTATTATTAAGGGATATATATATATATGGAAAAAAATTAGTGGCTTTTCATTTCCTTAATCTACGTAAAAACACATATACCTTTAACTAAATAAGGACGGAAGGAGTATAAATTAAACGATTTTAAGCTAAAATATCTCCCGGCCCCACTAAGTTGCAAGGGTTTTAAGGAAGAAACGGCCAATCATTATCCGTTTTTCACTTTTTTTGAACGGTCAATCATTAGCCGTATCCGGAGTCTTCCCGCTGGGATTCCCGCACGCTAGGAAAGCCCTGTGGGAAGAGCCACATATGGCCACGGTTTTCTTGTTGGGAAGGAGTTGGGCATGCCCATAAAACCCGGTCTTACGAGTACATTTATTGGAAGCAAGTTGATCACCCCACAGCCCCCTATATTTTAAGTTCTAACCATATCTATGTACGAATTGGATACCCCTTGGGGTTTCAACAATTACTCTCTTGCTTTCAGATATTGATGTACCCTTACTTTTCATTTATTGTGATGTTTTTTATTCCGAGGTAAGGGATAATTCAGAGAGTCTTTTCATTTTCAAGAACCGGTATTGCCTTGTAAATCTCATTGAAGATAAAACAGTCAAAAATCACATTCAGCATTTCAGACATGGTAACATTTTCAACAGTTCAATTTAAAAACATGTTGGTCGATACAGTTCAATTCAGTTTATTTCTCAGCTTCCACAACAGAAGTTCAACAAAGCTAACATACAACTTGCAACTGATTGATTTTCTTAAAATCAACTACAGTAAAGCACATCTTGAGCTTCTAAGGCTCGATAATGGTGCAGAAACTACATTTGAGATAGTTGACAACCATGGGAGGACCAACTGTTATGTCTAGAGAAAAATAAAAGGTATTTTCATACCCAGTTAAGTGACTTACGTCTAAAGTAAATGCGGAGTTATGCATGGATCTGTGCGCCATGGAAGACCAGTTCGAGCTCCCAAAGCTTTACAACTTGCACCCGCCTGCAAATTGAATGCCAATTTATAAGTGAAAGTTTTCAGTATACTATTTCTTTCTTAACATTTACTCCCACCCTATGGTAGAGATATATCTACAAGCAGACAGAAGGCAGTCACATACCACTTGGGATGCAAAAGGCAACATTTTCTCAGGTGGCATTCCTGCACAGATGGCTATAGAAACAACATAAACAATCATTCAATCAATCAAATATATCTGATTAATTTTCTAAGCACTCGAAACTTGATGAAAGCTGGTATTGACCCTTAACAGTGTAGATTGTTGTGCAAGGATGCACAATACTTTTTACTAAACAAAATTGTAACTTAGAAAAGCTCCCAAAACATCACAGGTGGTTTAAGATGCTCTGAACTCAAGGATAATACTTGCTTAAACATACCATAAAGAGTTGCACCAATAAATGCATCTCCAGCACCGGTGGTGTCTATAAGCTCTGAAGGTGGTATCTTCTCTGCTGTTCCAACAAGCAGTCTCCCATTTACAGCTCCTATTCCTTTCGCACTCAATCTCACAACTGACTGAATGTTTTGACGCAAAAGATGAAGAAATAAATAGTTTGAATAGAAAAGCTCATGGTGAATTTGCAACCTACGCATTACAGAGAAACAAATATCACATGACGTTAATTTGTGACCTACCTTACTGGCTTGTTTAGGTTTAACAATGTCTGGAAAAGGTATTTCACATACGGATTTGTCTAGGACCTAGCTTTTGGCTTGGTAAAAGGACAATGTTGCTAGGGAAATGAGGTCCACCTTTGCAAAAATGAAAGCTCAGAAATTTCGATTTTCTCAGAAGATTATATATTCAATGGATTAATATTACAAGGAACTTGTGAATGGTCAACTTTAATCCTTGACAACTAAAGAGCCGATAAGAACAAAATTAGTTAAGACTTCAGAAACATTGGCATACCTTGGATGAGATACAAGTTGGAATGGTGCTACTGCCATCAACTCTCTGTTTTAGTAATTGAAGTGATCTGTCTACGTCAACTTCCTCTGGCTGAAGGCTTCCTGGAGGAGGTGATCTACTGCTAGTAATCAGAACTTGTAGGATGACAACAATAAAGCTTACACCACTTCAAAATAAAAAGTGGAATAACCTCCACAGATAGAAACCAAGCACGGATGCACTTACCATCAAGACTTCTCTCCAGCATTACACATCCATCATCTCCTAGGGTAACAATCACAAATTTGAGATTAGGCAGTCTCATGAGCATGGATACTAGTGCGCTCGGAATTGAAGGGGCTTCCGTCCATGCCTACAAAAAGAAAAGTATCAGTTAGATAGTTAGGCAAATCTAGTAGTCAAATTAGGCATGCGATCTAACTTTAGTAGCATTACAAGACACTGCAGATCACAACGTCACAGATAAACTTTTATTTGCAGAAAGTGAACATCAAAACTATATTATAGGCACGGTAAGAGTGGAAGTGGTTGCAGTTTGAAAGATGAAACCAAGACCAATCTTCTCAGGTCCTCACTATCTATCAACAGTCATACAAATGGACTCATCTAGATTAGTTTATCTTGCCTGAGGAAATTTTGCTGTGCAAACAACATAATCTGCAAAGTTCAGAAGTTCATCCAACCCATCTCTCTTTTTCTCCGCATCAACTAAAATCGGTATATTCCTGCGACTTGCCTGCACTGGAAAAGATCAAGCTCATTTGTCATTCAGGGCTGCCATTTGTATTTTGATCACTCCTAATTTCTAGGAATTTTAGAGGATCTATGCAATGGAATCATTAAAATTGGGGACAATAAGCATCAAACTAGCATAAAGCAAGAAAATTGATTATCACCTCCTGTGCTACAACTAAAGCAGTTTCATGCAACCTCACATCAGAATAGACAATCCTCGCTCCGTCCAAGGCAGACATCAAGCTTGACCGTGTCATGTCATCGGGCACCATTGGAGGGTATCCAGGTGTGTGAATACATGTACGGGTTTTCCTAGAAATATAATTCAATTTTAGTCTATTAAAATAGTAAGATTCCAGATAAAACTATTTTGGGGTATAACAAGTGATTTGACGTGGACCAAATAACTCGACAATTTTGTCTTTCTCTTCAAAAGAATGGTAGTAACTTAACTAATATCATGTTTAAAACTTTGGACAAGCATTAAAGGTTACAAACTCACGTTTTGTTATCAACAATGATGTATGTGAATGGTGAATTTCCATCCTTCGAAACCTGCCAGTGAGAGAGATATCTCAAGGTTTGACGTTAAGTGCTAGTCATAAAAAAGAACTCTGAGGAGATATTTGCATAAATAATACACAGGATATGCTAAAAAAGTTACATCTACAAAATAGCATCGAAAAACCAAATGGTAGTACAATAGAAAGAAGACTAAAACTTCTGGTAAGCAACTTAAACAACATAATAAATGAACGTAAGTATATCAAGCTTACCACAAGATGTGACGTATCTACGCCATCAGCTTCTAGTTCTTCTACTATACCTCTCCCTTGAGCATCATTTGCAAGCTGAGGATAACAAGCACTGTTTTTACCTTTTTTTTTTTTGCTCGTTCTAATATGATATTAGTAAGATTATTAATAATAACTTCTTGGAACAGAAGCAAGCAAACCAAGTGGGCACAATAAATGATGCATGATAAAAATTACATGGCTGATGAGGTATAACAAAAAAGGCAGAATAAATTTAAACCTTTGAGATCAGCCTTGAATTCAGACCCAGGCGAGCAGCACAAGTTAAAGCATTTCCAGCATTGCCACCTCCTTGAACCTGCAAAGGTTACCCACATTTAGTATTCCAAAAACAAACTCATTCCTAGAAAAGAGTAACTTTACTATCCACTTGAAGGAGAAAATCAATCACTATATATAAGAAGCTAAATAGAGCTGGTGCACAAACTAGCAATTGCACACTGATTGTTTGTTTAAAAGCTAAATAGAACAACGAATTGATTCTCAGACTACTGTTAATGAACAGCTTTTGACAAAGCCGATTTGCTTCCAAACAATTTAATATTCTTATAACTCATACCTTCAAACTGGTACTTCGAATTTTATCATCTGGGTTTGGAAAAGCATCCACTGTAGCCAAGTAATCCACTACCGTACCACCGACACCAACCTGAAGCACATAAACCACAATTGACAAACCATATACATGGATAGATGAAGAATGAATTAGGGTTAGGGTTAGTGAGAAAACTTACGACAATCCGATCTTGAGGAAGTGGAAGAGAAGAAGAAGTTGATGATGCCTGAATCGGATGAGATGGTGATGACATGTTTTTCCTTAAATTACAATCTCTACCCTTACTAATTGAATAGGAGAAATTTAGACTTGAAGAAGGAAAGGGGGAAAGAAATGACGATGATGACAAATGTCTGGGAACTGTAGTGATTGACATCATCATGCTTTTCTCCCGGCAAACAGAAACGTTTAGCTCTTCAGGGGGGAGAGAGTTTTGGATTGGATTAGGCCCCTTCCTATGCCAACTGGCTAAATCCTTCATTTGCCATGTCAGCTGGCCTGGTAAACTGGCCGCGCCACTATGGTAAAAACTATTAACGATTTAGTCTCCACCTACCGGTCGAGACTATACCGGTAGGGGTCACTGAGAGACCGGTAGGTCTACATTACACCGACAACGGTTTAGTCTCAACTGTTAGGTTGATTTGAAACCTCCAACGGCTCTTTCTCCACCGTTATAAAAGGGCCAAAAATCACACTAAAAATTACACCAAACTTTTTACACAAAAATTTCTATCTTTCTATCTTATTATCTTTCAAAATGGCAAAGTTTGAATCCCAACTTGACTTGGATACCCAACTAGATTTTTCTGGAGTGGTGCTTGAATCGGCCCTTAATAAGATATGTGAAGGTTATAAAGAAATAGGTAAAAATCAAAGAAGTCTACAAGTTTTGGATATTAATCAAATCAAACCTACAAAGAGAAGACCAAGAAAAGTTCAATGGAAGAAAAATGTTCAAGGGAAGGAGAATTTGAAGGCAAAGAAGAAGATAAACAAAGGAGACTCCGTTCATGAGCGCATTGATTGGAAGTTTGGTGAAATGAAGAAGATAAACAAGATGAAGAATATCATCCCTAATTTTTACTTTTAGAGTCTTTATTGTAAGTTATGTCATTATCTAGATGAATGAAAGAGGCACTAATGTAAATTAAAAAATTTACTTTTAATGAAAGCTGAACTAGTTTTATATTAAAATAAAATACAAATTTTTATAGCTGATTAAATTAACCGAACGATTTAATAATATCTTAAAATTAAAATTTGATACAAATGATAGATGTATCATATTTGGGCAGCTAATCTAAACTGATCATATTCGGGCAACACCCTCAAGATAAGATAACAACCATCAAATTAAAAATCTTTTCCCACTCACATTTGCGCCATTCGAGTGACACATTTGCTCCACATCAAATGCGTTTTGACCATTTTGTCGGTTTAGATAGCCTTGAGTTAGTGTATCAACAAACAACTTCACCTCCTCTTGATTTCTGAAGCGTTCACAACATCCATTTGCATCTCGATTATTCAGGTTCATTGTATCTTCTTGAAATCTATGAAATATACGACTCCATACAGTCTCTTGATGTTGATGTTGTTCAGCAATGACCATATCTTTCATAACAAAAACATAGTGCCTGCAAATGGATTCATCTTCAGTTGTGTTAAATTTGCGAGCTCGAGATTGAACTGACATGTTGGATTTGTTTAGCGAAAGAATGGAGATTAAAGAAATGGTGTGAATTGAAGTGAAATTTGATATCGTATTTATAGGATGAAGAAATTATGACAGTTGGATGAGATGATAATACTGGTTTAGTATGGACCGCTGCCGGTGTAGTTTACACCGAACGGTGTCAAACAGACCTACCGGTCTAGTCTCGACCGGTAGGTAGAAACTCCACCTGGACTGGCAAAGTGGCAAATTTTCCACTTAGCCAGTCCAGTTTGCCACTTTGCCCCCTCCATAGTGGGTGCTTAAGTGGCAAATCTATTGATTTGCCACACCCATAGGAAGGGGCCTTAGAGCTAGCACTATGGGAGGGGGCATCCCTTCCCTATCCCTCAAAAACTCAAAAATCCAAGTGTTATGGTCTCCCATATCCCTACATGAGTAGGGATATTAACCTCTATTTTTACCAGGCTGATCAGATCTGATCACTCGTATAGGGAAGGGAAATAACACGGATATTGAGTACCCGTATTTTTTTACGCTTTACGCGTACTCAGTAGCCGTAACATTTTACACGGCTACTGAGTACTCGTTTCTGGTTTTTAAAATTTTAACTTAAAACTTCCCTTTTTCACTCTTTTTTTTTAACTAAAACTCTTTTTTTTTACCTATTATATCTTTTTTTTACCTATAATAAATATTGTTTTTTACTCTAATATATCTTTTTTTACCTCAACAAATATATTCCCACAAAAAATAAAAAAATAAAAAAAACGGCTACTGAGTAGCCGTTTGACACTATTCATACGGCTGTTCAGTTTCCGTATCATGTAGGGAAGGGATGAAAAAACACCATAGTGATATTGGCATCCTTGTGTCATCCCTTCCTTACATATGAGGGATAGGGAAGGTGACCGCTTTCGTATGCGTCAAAAATAATTTACACTTTCTTACTACTCAAAATATAAATATAGCAAGGGTAAGAAAGGATCGATCCCACAGAGAGGTCTTGGTTGTCAATATATTTTCGGTTTCCTAACACCGGGGGTTTTCTGATTTTTATATTCTAAAATTAAAATAAAAGCAAACAAATACAAGTAAACAAATCAAATATATGAGATATTGGTTAAGGATTCATCTTCATTCATTAACATGTTTTCTTCACAATAACTAGAATTGATATTTAATCTCAACTTTTATCAAAAGCCCTAGAATATCTTGATCGCAAGAATATCCCGCTAATCTCCTTTTGTCATCAACAAACACATTAAAAGATGCGAGTATGAGTTTTATCTAAGAGAACAACCTAACGTGTAAGAGCACTAATCAAGTTTAATTCCCTAGATGCATTAAGTTCTATGAAATCAGGCCAATCAAAGCAATTGAACGTGGAAAGCGCACTAATTCAATTTAACAAAGGTCACGAATCACTTGTGATTACTAGGATGTATCACTACAAGCAATATTCACAATTATGCTACTTGTATTCAAGGATTATCACTTTTCCGTATAATAAACCCTAAACTAGCAATAGATATGATTAGAAGTTTTACCAATTTGCAACTTGACAAAACAATCAATCAAATCATGTAACTATATTTTCAGAGAATCGTAAACGATAAATACGAGACAAAACTAATTTATCATATCAAAGAATCATGCTTTGTGAAATCCAACTATTCCATAACCAATAATAAAACTCTAGCTCATGTTCATGGAGTTCATAATAAGAAGAAAGAGAGTTTCCATGTCTAAACCCTAGAATAAAAGTAGAAGATGATAATATGATAAAAGATCTTATTTTAGAGAAAAGTCTTCTCTTTTATAAGTTTCTCAATTTCCATAAAGGATACTCCTTCCAAAATTAGGTTTAGTCTTCTCAAAGTACATCACCAAAAAGTCCACCAAGCCCATGTGTGAAAACCCGTGTAGAAAATATGTCCCAAAAACGCTCGCCGGAAACTTGTTTTTTGGCCGGAAATTGGCCGGAATCCGTCAAGAAAAGTCATCTCCGGTGACCTGAAAATCACTGCCATCGAGGGAATATTCCGTCAAATTCTGTTAACGTTAAACGTTGACCTAACGGTCCTTAACAGTTGACCGAGTCAAGTCTAAGTGAGTCACTAAGTCAGCTAGGTCTAGTCAGATCTGAGTAAGAAGCTAACTCAGCTGACTTGGTCTAGGCTCTTGCACTGGCCTGAGTAAGTGCAATCATTGCACTCAGCCATGATGGCTGAGTCTTCCCTGCAACTTCAGATATCTCACATTGCTGCTCAGTTCAGTGCCATCAAATCTATCTCCACCTTGCAAAACCTGCTCAAACCCATCAGCCTCTCGCTCCACCTGCGACATCCTTCTCCATGCCTGCAATGCCTCCAGCAGCTTCAAACCCCAATTCCAAAAGAAGCAACCAATAATTTCATTCACAGCTCTGCAACACAAGCCATCTCCTAACTTCAGACCTCAACTCCATCTGCACAACCAGCAACAACTCACCACCATTTCAACCAGTTCCCACCTGAGATCCCTGACATACATCTAAAGCCTGCAATTCCACCTACTAAGCCTTCTCAAGCACTTGATTGAACTGTCATTGTGGACTCATGGCTGCGCTGCACTTCTACCATTGCAGCTGCATCACTCCATCCACCTGAAATCCCTTGCACCTCAACCTAGCCTCAAGTCTCCACTTAACTGCCATCAACAGCTTCCATCACCTTGAAAACTTCACTGTAACCCAGCTCCACCATTCATTAACCATTATACAGTGTCACTGTCTTACTGTAACCATTTACTACCTACAATTTCAGCTCTTTAATTCACAAAACTATGCACCAGCACTTCCCATGGAAATCAACACCAAACCCAATTCAACAGCATCTGAGCAACCTCAGTAAACCAACTCTTTTAAGCCATAAATATTCCATACCACCTAAACCGCTAACTCATAACATAACAACACCACCTCTGCCTTTGCTTGCCTACACCCATTTGCTTCAAATTCATCTTGAACCACCATTAATTTCACAGACCCATTAGCTCAATCCATATCTCAAACAACATCATAACCATCTTCTTAACAACCCACTACAGTAATTCAGTTCCATTCACTCTCATTGGAACTTCTCTCCATAATATGTAGCATCACCGGCATCAGTGGTAGTCACCACTTCTTCTCGGCTTCATAATCATACTACACAGGGCACCCATTCATCTGAAATCAATCAGCTATCAACTGAAAACCCTAATTACAGCAGCACAATCCCAAATCCTTCACTGCTTTTGAAAAATTCTCTTCTTCCATGAACTCAAATTCTAACCAAAACCCATCTTAACTTCCATCTCTGAGAGTTCAAATCAACCCTCAATCCGTGTTGAACCCATCTTTAATTTACCCAAAATCCATCTCTGACTTCAGATTCTTCTCCCTGAGTTCCGTTTCTATCTTGATTCAACAACAAACACCCACTTTCTTTGTCCTTCTTTCTACTGATTTTACAGAATTAACAAATCCTAGCTGCTCCTCGATCTGCAATTCATGGCAACTCTCTGTCTCTCTCTCGGTTTCAGGTGTGGAAATGAATGAGAGGAAATAAAAATTGGGACGGTTATTGACAGTCGACTGCTTCTGATAAGGGATAGCCAAATTGGCAGCCCTTTAACAATTGCTGGTTGTATTTTAGTACTCCTCCCAAAAGAGTTGCCCCTTAACATTAACTGGGCTCCAGATAGTATTTGCTCCTGAAATGACAATTCTGCCCTTTTTTCTCAAAATACACGGATTCTTCTTCTTTCGCTCCGAATGACTTTAAAGCATCTAATAACTCAAATTCACACATAAGATACATAATTCACCCGAAAAATAACAAAGAAAGCATAAATACTAAATATAAAATACGGTGTATTCTACACCTATCAAATTCCCCCACACTTAGACTTTGCTAGTCCTCGAGCAAATCAAGCAAAACAATTCTAAAATATACATACAACAACGTCTCGTCGAGAAAACGGTTAATTTTAGCATAAATAACAAGCCTTTAAACTCCTAGGTGTCCCTAGTGGACGAGTTATAGTCTCGTGAAGGTTTACTAGAGATATACCTACAAAACCTATATTTCCAACTCCGTCTATTTGTGACAAATCAATGAACGAATCCAAAATGACTACAGGAGGAGGTAGCTTGTGCAAATTCAGTATTAGTAAATAAAGCTCTAATTAGATAGTCGAACAAGCCACAATACTCGGAAACTAACAAACCACAATCACAATGAAAATATTAAGAAGATGAATATAGATGTAGATGTTGGTGAATGTTCACAAGTGATCGATGTTTTCCATATATGTCTGAAGGTTACTGCCAAGATGAACCTATGCATCCTATTGGATTGAGCTACTGGTTTGAGTTCTACATCAATTCACTGGCATATACAAGGGAACCAGGAGTGACTTTATTCAACCAAATATAATACTTTCTTTTTCTTTTACTTTTTCACATTTTTTTTTCTTTTTTTTTTAGACAGCATGATTAAATCTTTTGGATCCAAGCGCATGCTTCTTGTCAGCAAGAATGTGATAGTTTCCTTGGATCCTGCATTCCATGCTTGTTTAGGCGACTGAGACAGGGACAACATTTCACACATACTGCTATCCAAGTGTCATTTTTATTCCGTTTGGTCTAATTGGTCTGTCTTTTTTTTCCTCTTTTTTTCCTCTTTTTTTTTTTCTTAGCAACTCAATCACTCTATTTCATCCTAGCAGTAATAACAAGTCGATGTTTAGTGACCCACCAAAGCACTTAGAGAACAATATATAAATATGGAAAAATAAAAATAGAACGTGATATGGTGATATTCCGAGATATGGTAACAACTATCATATTAATTGTGATTTCTGAGATATGTTCGTCCCCTTTATAGTTAATTAGTTCCTCAACTCCTGCAATCAAAATGGTTCCATCCACTAATTGTGTCATCCTAAAGGCACAAGTTTCTAGATTTCGGAGTTCAAAAAGCATAAATTTTTTCTTGGTTTTTCTATTTTTCTGATTTTTTTTTTTTTACTAAAGGCATAAAACAAACTAAAACAAACTATACAAACATATAAATGCTCCCCCACACTTAAACTTTACATTGTCCTCAATGTAAAATTGAATCGTCCAAAGAAAGTCAAGGTGGGAAATCCAAAACATGATATATATACACAATATGATAATAAAATGAATAATAAAAACTCATTACTCCAACTCATAGCTATTTCGGAACAATAGAGGATAAACACTAAACAAGCTATTTAGTTGGCATCTAATCCCAACTCATCCAATATACACCTCATCGTTAAGAAAAAATTCCATCTACTTAGAAAGGCTAGTGTTTATTCTAAATTGTTCAAGAATCTCTAAAAGTTGGAGTTTTGATATGCAAATATCCAAAATAAGAAAATAAAGATAAAAAAAAACTTAAAATAAAAGAAAAAGATAGAGATAGATACACAAAACCAGTGGGTTGCCTCCCATTTAGCGCTTGGTTTAAAGTCGTCAGCCCGACATGCAAGTAGAATTCCCCATACACCAATAATCGAAAAAGTTGCGGATCCACCCATAGCACCTGTTTTACAAACACTAGCTTCACACAAATATTAGTAATATAAAACAGAGACGAAGCTATTAACCTATAAGAGTTTCCCCCACACTTATTCTTGTCCACACTTGGAAGTGGATAAAGAATATAGGAGTCTGGTACTTCCATGGTTTCTTGTTCCAAAACCTGCATAGTATGAGAATCAAATGTTTCTAATGGAGGATATCGAGAAACAAATTCATCTAACAATGTTTTCGAAGCACATACATTCAAACCAATAAGAGGTAAAGGAGAAGAATTAATATGCAAAGGGTTAGACAAACCTCACACAATCTCTTGTAGCACGGAATCCTCTTCATCCTTGAAAAATTCAAGTGAACTATTCACTTCTTATATATCATGGTCCTCTATCAAACTTTGCAACCATTCTTCATTCGTTTCTGCCTTAACCGGAGTCTCAACATAAATATCATCATTACAATCATATGCAAGCTCAATTGGGTCTTCCACAATATTGGTCATAACGGTCACATTTTCAACATACTCCTCTTCATTAGACTCAAACAATGTTGCAAAATTCTGAAAAACATTAGTTTCATCATCCTCATGTACCTTTTGAATAAGTGCTTGATCATTATAAATATCAAGAGTTGATTCAACTACACTAATGTCATCAAATATCTCCAAAGGTTGGTCCTTTTCAACACAATCATCATCGTCGCTATCATAGTTAACATAAGATTGGTTACTACTTCCCAAAGATTGGTTTTTCGCATAATTGTGCATATCCTCTTTGTATTCTTCAATGCCTTGTCTTAAATAGGAAACACCTTTTTGAAGCTCTTGGAGTGATCCATCCAAATTCTGAAAATAGGTTTCCATTTGTTGATAAAACTCATTCGACAAGGAAAAGGTAGAATTACTTACTTCGGTCGATGAAATTGGTTCCACGCTTGGTTGTCTACAAATTGACTCCATGCTCACCATAAATTGTTGCATCTCATCTACCAAACTCGAACAAATATTCATAGGAAAATAGTTGTCATAATGTTGTTGAGGTTGATAACCATACCCATTGTTCCAATATGCTCCTTACATAGAAATTGGTACCTGAAACAAGAGTTCTCAAAACTATGTCAAAACCAGAAAATAAGAAAAACAAAACTAAAAACAAAAACTAAAAAATAGAAATAAGAAACCAAAAACAAGTGACAACCGTTGCCTCCGCGGCAACGACGCCAAAATTTGACCGTTGTCGTATGCGTCAAAAATAATTTACACTTTCTTACTACTCAAAATATAAATATAGCAAGGGAAAGAAAAGATCGATCCCACAGAGAGGTCTTGGTTGTCAATATATTTTCGGTTTCCTATAAATAACACCGGGGGTTTTCTGATTTTTATATACTAAAAGTAAAATAAAAGCAAACAAAGACAAGTAAACAAATCAAATATATGAGATATTGGTTAAGGATTCATCTTCATTCACTAACATGTTTTCTTGACAATAACTATAATTGATATTTAATCTCAACTTTTATCAAAAGCCCTAGAATATCTTGATCGCAATAATATCCTGCTAATCTCCTTTTGTCATCAACAAACACATTAAAAGATGTGAGTATGAGTTCTATCTAAGAGAAAAACCTAACGTGTAAGAGCACTAATCAAGTTTAATTCCCTAGATGCATTAAGTTCTATGAAATCAGGACAATCAAAGCAATTGAACGTGGAAAGCGCACTAATTCAATTTAACAAAGGTCACGAATCACTTGTGATTACTAGGATGTATGACTACAAGCAATATTCACAATTATGCTACTTGTATTCAAGGATTATCACTTTTCCGTATAATAAACCCTAAACTAGCAATAAATATGATTATAAGTTCTACCAATTTGCTACTTGACAAAACAATCAATCAAATCATGTAACTATATTTTCAGAGAATCGTAAACGATAAATACGAGACAAAACTAATTTATCATATCAAAGAATCATGCTTTGTGAAATCCAACTATTCCATAACCAACAATATGGATCTAGCTCATGTTCATGGAGTTCATAATAAGAAGAAAGAGTGTTTCCATGTCTAAACCCTGGAACAAAAGTAGAAGATGATAATATGATAAAAGATCTTATTTTAGAGAAAAGTCTTCTCTTTTATAAGTTTCTCAATTTCCATAAAGGATACTCCTTCCAAAATTAGGTTTAGTCTTCTCAAAGTCCATCACCAAAAAGTCCACCAAGCCCATGTGTGAAAACCAGTGTAGAAAATATGTCCCAAAAATGCTCGCCGGAAAACTTGGTTTTTGGCCGGAAATTGACCGGAATCCGGCAAGGAAAGTCACCGCCGGTGACCTGAAAATCACTGCCGTCGAGGGAATATTCCGTCAAATTCTGTTAACGTTAAACGTTGACCTAACGGTCTTTAACAGTTGACCGAGTCAAGTCTAAGTGAGTCACTAAGTCAGCTAGGTCTAGTCAGATCTGAGTAAGAAGCTAACTCAGCTGACTTGGTCTAGGCTCTTGCACTGGCCTGAGTAAGTGCAATCATTGCACTCAGCCATGATGGCTGAGTCTTCCCTGCAACTTCAGATATCTCACATTGCTGCTCAGTTCAGTGCCATCAAATCTATCTCCACCTTGCAAAACCTGCTCAAACCCATTATCCTCTCGCTCCACCTGCGACATCCTTCTCCATGCCTGCAATGCCTCCAGCAGCTTCAAACCCCAATTCCAAAAGCAGCAACCAATAATTTCATTCACAGCTCTGCAACACAAGCCATCTCCTAACTTCATACCTCAACTCCATCTGCACAGCCAACAAAAACTCACCACCATTTCAACCAGTGCCCACCTGAGATCCCTGACATGCATCTAAAGCCTGCAATTCCACCTTCTAAGCCTTCTCAAGCACTTGATTGAACTGTCATTGTGGACTCATGGCTGCGCTGCACTTCTACAATTGCATCTGCATCACTCCATCCACCTGAAATCCCTTGCACCTCAACCTAGCCTCGAGTCTCCACTTAACTTCCATCAACAGCTTCCATCACCTTGACAACTTCATTGTAACCCATCTCCACCATTCAGTAACCATTAGCCAGTGTCACTGTCTTACGTCACCATTTACTACCTGCAATTTCAGCTCTTTAATTCACAAAACCATGCACCATCACTTCCCATGGCAATCAACACCAAACCCAATTCAACAGAATCTGAGCAACCTAAGTAAACCAACTCTTTTAAGCCATACATCTTCCATACCACCTGAACCTCCAACTCATAACATAAAAACACCACATTTGCCTTTGCCTTCCTGCACCCATTTGCTTCAAATTCATCTTGAGCCACCATTAATTTCACAGACCCATTAGCTCAATCCATATCTCAAACAGCATCATAGCCATCTTCTTAACAACCCACTACAGTAATTCAGTTCCATTCACTCTTATTGAAACTTCTCTCCATAATCTGTAGCATCACCGGCATAAGTGGTAGTCACCACTTCTTCTCGGCTTCATAATCATACTACACAGGGCACCCATTCATCTGAAATCAATCATCTATCCTAATTACAGCAGCACAATCCCAAATCCTTCATTGCTCTTGAAAAATTTTCTTCTTCCATGAACTCAAATTCTAACCAAAACCCATCTTAACTTCCATCTCTAAGAGTTCAAATCAACCCTCAATCCGTGTTGAACCCATATTTAATTTACCCAAAATCCATCTCTGACTTCAGATTCTTCTCCCTGAGTTCCGTTTCTATCTTGATTCAACAACAAACACCCACTTTCTTTGTCCTTCGTTCTACTGATTTTACAGAATTAACAAATCCTAGCTGCTCCTCGATCTGCAATTCATGGCAGCTCTCTGTATCTCTCTCGGTTTTAGGTGTGGAAATGAATGAGAGGAAATCAATTTTAGGGTTATAAATTGGGACGGTTATTGACAGTCGGCTGCTTCTGATAAGGGATAGCCAAATTGGCAGCCCTTTAACAATTGCTGGTTGTATTTTAGTAATCTTCCCAAAAGAGTTTCCCCTTAACATTAACTGGGCTCCAGATAGTATTTGCTCCTGAAATGACAATTCTGCGCTTTTTGCTCAAAATACACGGATTCTTCTTCTTTCGCTCCGAATGACTTTAAAGCATCTAATAACTCAAATTCACACATAAGATACATAATTCACCCGAAAAATAGCAAATAAATCATAAATACTAAATATAAAATATGGTGTATTCTACACCTATCAGAAGGGATGAGGCCAACCATAGTGCTAGCTCTTAGAGTGGTTATCGGAAATGCTATTTTATTTGAAGAATAATCTAATCTTCTCTTCTTTGTTAAAAAATTTCAAGAATCAGAAGACAAAAATGCTATTTTGTCTGAAGGTGCTTGGTATTTTGATGGTTATTTAATTGTCCCGAAAGATTGGAATCTTGTCATGGATTATTGGCTAGAGTATAAATACCTTTTGCCTGAGTTTACTTATGCTGATATTCTGAGAATGATTGGAAATATTAGAGTTGTTGAACCTGATGGTGTTAATCCTCCAACTTCTTCCAAATATAGAGCCTTAGTTCTTATCAATGTCAATACCCCTTTAATAACTGGAATTACTGCTGCAAATGCTGCTGGAATTACTAGGCGGATTGGGAACCTTATCGTCTTTGTTCTGAATGTAAGGTTATTAACCATGAGGAAAATGATTGTGCTGATATGACTCACAAGAGACATGAAATGGAAGAGGTAGTCAGAGGCTTTGATTTTGTTAAACCTATTTTTCCACCTCAGAGAAACCCGCTTCAAGAATCTCAACTTTTTCAACAACATGGTACTCAGCATAGATCAAGATTGAGGATGCCAAATACTCAAGAGCATCCAAGACATTTTGATGGTATGCGTCTTTCTATCTTTTTCAGCAACAGACTCTGATACTGGTGCTTCGTCTTCGCATCATTATTAATTTCAACATTCTTCAACTTTAACTAGTGATGGTGCTAGTACTAGTGGTACTAAGAAGAGATATCGAAGAGCTCCTACTTTGGTTATTACTTCTGAGCCCACTACAACTACTGATGATGATAATTTAACTGCTCACATTTCTTAAACTTCCTCTGTTCAGGATGATAATACTGCCACTGATGGTAATACTGTGTGGGACATTGCTGTCGTAAATGCTTTCAAAGCACAGAATCATACTGATGCATGGCAACAGGTTTTAGTCTCTCACCCTCCTCTTTTACTGTTATTTAGTTTTTATTTGTTCTATTTTTCTTGTTTTTGTTTTCCATTTATTTTTTTTAACTATATCACTTTACAAAATATGCGGATATTTTATTAGAATTGTCAGGGTATAGGAAATCCCAATACTAGAGATTAACATCGTAATAACATAATAGACTTAAATTTTGACATATATGGGACAATCATAGCTCACAGACGTAAATACACACATCTCATAACATTATTTACAATATAAAAAAACAATAAAGATTAATACTGTAAAATCATTCTCCAAATAAACTTTAGAATTTAAATAAATAAATCTAAAAAATTTGCAAGATGAAAATCGTTGGAAATAGTTATGTGTAATCACAATATTTTCTATTTCAAACCCTAGTTAGCCTTCTTAAAATACAAAGTTTCCTAGACATTGTAGAGCTTTCTTAGGGCATCTACTGAGAATTCCTTCTCATTTTTGAAGAACTCATTGATTATGGGATCATTTAATTTCTCCAGATCTTCAGAAATATTAGTTAACTCACTAAGTTCTCTTTTCAGTTCACATAAGGTGTTCTTTATCAGAGATACCATTTGTTCATAGTGAGCTATCCTTTCCAAAGAGAACATGATTTGGGATTTTAAATTATTTCTTTTGCTGATGAAATCCTTCACCATAACCCTAAAATTATTATCTTCTAGACAAATAGACAAAAAATAGTTAGAGGAAGAACCTTTTTCATCATTTGTAGATTTCTCCTTTTTCTTCCTTGAGGATTGGATTCCTTCAAACGAATTCACATTAATTGCTTCTACTGCATCCATTTTTGTGGTACCTCTAGTTACAGGAGCCATGAAACTGTATCTTTCAAAGAGAAAGGAGTGACGGTCATTTTGATCACAAATTATTATCATCTAGAAAGGATTAAAATTGATCAAAACTTGATTGATTTTTTGGTACCACTACACCATATGGACTATTTTGAGACATATTGATTTTTGGGTTCGAGACACATATAAAGGTCTGTAGTGCTTCCACTCTTATAAGAGTCTCAAACAAATATATGAGTTGCTTTAATTCTGATTTTTCAACAACCCTTATTTGTGTCTCGAAATATTGCATACGTGTCTCGAAATATTATACACTTGTAAAATTATAATTTTATCACTTTAATAAATATTTAATTTATTATTATTATTATTATTACTATTATTAGTTTAATAATTTCTCTTTTATTTCCCCCCAAAACCAAACTTTCCCACCAAAAATTACTCTGTCACATTAATTCCCCCCTCAATTTTCCTTTCACATTTATCTCACACCAAAATCATTTGAATCAAAGGTTAATCATCAATCATTCACTTCCCCCCATTTATTTTTAGTTTCCCACCATTTATTTCTAATTCCCTCCCATTAGTAAGACCAAAACAAAAATATCTCCCTACTAAAATAATTTTTTAAGACAACTGAAAAAAAACGTTTCTTTCCTTTTATAATCTTCTCCTCTTTCTTTTTCTTTTATCTCCGGTTCCCTGCTCTTTCTTTCTCTTCCTCTCCTGCTACTAACCAAAAAAATCAAAGAGAAACCAAAAATTCATAGAGAAATCGAGAGACACCCAGAAATCAACTACCCTAGATTGATTGAAACTAGAAATTGATTTTGATTTTACAAACCTAAAGTGATTGAAAACCTACTTTACAGAAATAAAAATTGATTTTCAACTCTTAGAAGAAGAAGAAGAAGAAGATTTAATTCGTGAAATCAATTTCCTAGAAGTTTTATCAGGTATTAAAAACCCATATTAGAGAAATCAAAATAACTTTGATTTGTTAACCTTTTTTTTCTTCCTTTTGAAATAAGTAAAACCCTAGAAATTTGATTTCTTTTTTATCTTGTGTTTGGCACTTTCAGAAGAAGATTGAAGTACAAATTTTTTAAGATTTAGGTATAATTTCTAAACCTATTACTTGTTTGTTTTTCTCTCTGTATATTTTGGTTCATTGTGATTTAAGTATGGCTCTGTAAGTTTTGTTGGTGGTTATATCATGTTGGTCTTTAATAAGGGTTATGATTTCTTTCATGAAGATTTTTTTATCATGTTTTGTTGTATCATGAAGGTTATCGGTATGTTGTGTTAATGATAGCAAAACTCACATGTTTGATCAAAGTAAAGGTTATCAGTATGTTATGTGTTAATGACAAGAAAAATATAAGGGTTATCAGTGTGGTAGAGGATTGCTGTAACATGTTTTTATTGTCATGACAACATACTTGACTTTTAAAATGGTTTTTTATTTTGTCACTAAAGTGAGTATCGTATTTTGATGCAAGATGTTGAGTCAGGTTTGTTGTTTTCGTGTTCTGTTATAATTTTGCCTATTTGAATGGCATCTGGATGAGCATGTGTTATTTGTTTACTTCGGCATTCATATTCTGGTATGATTGTGTGGGCTGTATAGATACATCATCAAGCAACATGAGTTATATGTGTTTGTTGGCCTTATGTACTATCACTTATTTTGTCGCTCAACGTTGCATGTCATTTTACTTTCAAATTGTACTCTATTGGTCTGTTAGAATGACTTATATGTATGAATATTCAATTATGTTTCTGTGGGAGGGGTCATTGATTGACATACTATGTTATGTGTTGTTGTAGAATGGTGCAAATATGTGACAAAGGTTGGATGAATGAAGAAGATAGGTTTAGTGACGTCTATAAAAAAGGAGTGGATGATTTTGTAGATTTTGCATATAGTAATAGGATCAAAAGTTCATCATTATGTCCTTGTCCTTGTCGTATATGTCGAAATAAGAACTCTCTGTCTTTTTCCCCAGTGAAGTATCATTTGGAAGTACACTCAATAGACAAGTCATATGTAATTTGGTCTTTACATGGGGAGAAATCCACCACATTGGCACCAGAAGTAGTACAGGAACATGTAGAGGAAAATGTAGATGTAGAAATATCAGTTGAGGAACATACAAAATATAATACTACAGATGAACAATGTGGGTTAGGGGACTTTGTAGACAAGGCATATGGAGTATTTGAAGGGTTAGACAAGGATGTAGATGAAACTGATTTGCCTTAGGTAAGAAATACCACAAGTATAAGGAGTTAGCTAAGGAAAATATTTATCCAGGTTATGAGGGTGATGAAATAACACTTAGTGTAATTGTAGAACTGCAGCATATTAAAAAGATGTTTGGTTGGTCAGGGAACAGTGTCACGTACCTCTTAGGACGACTAAAAAGATGGTTCCCATAAGGAAACACTTTCCCTGAAAAATACCCAACAATGAAAGCAATGCTGATAGATCTAGGAATGAAGGCCGAGTCCATTCATGCATGTGTTAATCATTGTGTTTTGTTCCGAAAAGAACACGAAAATGCAACTGTGTGCCCCATCTATAAACAATCAAGGTTTGTGGTGAAAGAGGGTAAAGATGGACCAATAACTACAAAAGATCCTCGTAAAGTATTGAGACATTTTCCGCTTTGCAAGATAAATAAGAGATACTACACAATATCATAAATAGCACGCTATATGAAGTGGCATGATGAAGCACAGACTTCTTTCGAGCATATGCGTCATCCAGTAGATTCGCTCCAATGGCAGACTATGAAGAAAAAGTAGCCGGAATTTGCAGCTGAAGCGCGAAATGTATGGCTTGGTATTTCAACTGATGGTTTCAATCCGCGGGGAATTCAGAGCACTGGTTACAGTTGCTGGCCAGTAATCTTGGTGATGTACAATCTGCCACCCTATTTATGTATGAAAGAATAATTTCAGATAATGTCGATGTTAATATCACTACACCATTTTAAAGTTTTAGCAACATACAATAGATGTTGCTAAACCGGGTCGCAACGGGACTTCGCTGTTGCTAAACACGGTGTCGCAATTTTTAGCAACGGCATAATCTTTGTTGCGAATCTTGGTCAGCAACGGACATTCGCAACAGAAGTTGCCGTTGCGAAATTTTTTATTAGCAACAACAGGATATTGTTGCTAATATGTTGCTAATTACAGGAATACCACTACCCAGAACCATATATTGTTGGTTCTGGTTCTACTGTATTGGTTCTGGTTCTAATTTAGCAACAGAGCCATGATGTTTCTAATCTTTTGCAACCTCAAAAAAAAGGTCAAGTCCCATTCTATTGACCTAGTCAAAATTCATTACCCCAAATTTCCCCCTGCAATTACCCAGTTCCCCATATTCAACATCCAAACAGATACAAACTACAATGGCAATACAAAACAGATACAAATGTAGTTGAGAATCACCACTAGATAATTTTATTATCAAATATAGGATTCTTCAGTTGATACAAATGTACACAAGCAACTTATGTATGTTGTGACTGACATAAAATATTTGATCTATGTTGATGTTTCTAAATGGATGGGTAACCTAGATTTTGTTAACTGATAGAGGCATTGAAAAACAAGGAAAGAAAGACTAAATATCACCAGAAGTATCACCAGACTCCGCTTGCTTAACCAATTTCCGCTTCAAAGATTTCAACTGCTGCTAAAATATCAGCAGAGTACTGATTTTTAACTTGAGCCCAAATACCTGCAAAATAACCAATTTTATGTTTCAGTACTAAGATCAAAAATAAAATACTAACCATAGATTTTGTATAATCTGCAGAGACAAGTCAAAACTATGTAAAATCAACAAACTCTGCTATAAGTGAACTAAATAGAGATGTATGTAAAAGCAAATCCAAACAAAATATTTAAGAGAACATCATGTAAGAGGGCAAAGAGAACTCTTTCTTCCACTGCTCTACTATAAGTGAACTGAAATTGATTTGTATGGTCATACGAAGCTTAGAACAAACTTTAAAGTTCCATTTCAGTTCACTTACAAAACATAGTGACTTTAAACACTCAGAAAAGTAAAAAAGGAGGGTCGTACTACCACCCCCAAAGCCCATGGGGTTATAAATATAATTAAGGAGCGTCATCAATTTTCAAAGGCATTATATATATATATATATAGAATGAATGCCTTACATTTTGGAGTTCTGAAAATGATTTCCACTGGTAGTGTAAATAAGACTGCCCCTTCCATTTTATAAAGAATTCTGTTTCATTCCAATCTGGTTCAGAGTCCAACAAGTGGCTCAATACAGATGGTTGGGTAGACATATTGCTATTTAAAGCATCTTCAGCCATTCCCTTCGGTTGATGCCACAGTACCCTTTAAATATAATCACTGTCTTCCTCTTCAATATCTTCCTGAGAATGATGATTCAAAAAGGTTATGTAAATTATGTAGTCAATAGGAACAAAATGAATAAAACATAAATCACGACATGAAAAGCCATTATAAAATGAAATCTGTGAAGTGGACACAACGAGAAGTGAAAAGTAATATCCTACTGCAACAATATAGTTGTTATATATGGTTTCTTCAAATGTTTATTGGTAATCAGCACATCCTATTCTAAGTCATATGCAACTCAAAAGTAAGTTAAAACCGATGGAACAACAGAATTTATCATAAATACACACAAGAAGTTCGAAGATTTTCCTCAAATAATTATCACCATAAATGAATGTTATCTTACAATATTCAGTTTCATTTTCCTGTCATAAGCCGCCAAAAACATTCTCAAGTATGTACGGACATTCATATAAGAGAAAGAGGTGTCAGGAAGGAAGTCTTCCTGATGAAATAAGTAACTAGTGATATCTGATTTGTGACCTTTGAGAAAGAATGTCTAAAGTAACATGAAGCCATTGATTATTAGATCCTACTACATATTGTTACATGGACTAATAAATAGTATATATCTCTATCAGTAACTATTTCATTTATGCAAATAAGTTCATAGATCTAACGAGCAAATACTTATGAGAGAGGGGAACAGTTGAGAGCCTTAAGAAACCACGGGAAAAACCATGTCGGAAAAAAAAGGAATAGATGGCTACAGAAAAGGTCACACCTTTGGGCCAGCCTTTTTTGCATTTTCATCCTCTATTTCTTCACGTTCTTCGCTTTCAGCATACGACCGATTTGAACTGCGAACCTCACCATTTTGGCTTCTGGCATTTGCATACACGGTTGATCGACCAACACTGGTCTTGCGAAAATTGGCAGCTGCCCTCCCCCTATTGGTTTTAAAATCATCACCACTATCACTATCAGACTCCTTTGCAGATAAATTCTCAGCTTCCCAAAAGGTTTTCTTTCTCTTTGGACAAGTATTTGCGGAGACTGATTTAATTTCTCTGCCTTTTCTACTGCAGCCACCTTTATTTTGTCCTTTACGCCGAGATTTCCCATTCTAATCCAAATCATCTTCATCTGAGATAAGTTCATCATCATGATCGTCATCCTCGTCAGAACCATCATCATCCCATCCCTTATCCTGTTATTATTAGAAAACAATTGCTGAACATTAACTTAATACAAAATAATAAATCAGTGAGACACTAAGGTTGTGACTCATCTTATCTCTAATTCCACATATTACAAGATAAAAGCCAGTATTGTTTTGCAATAAAGTATAGAAAAACAATGATGGAAAAGTAAAATTAGCACCAAGAACAAATTATACAATGTAAAACATGTGCATGTATTAACCTTATTCCTCGTGTTGTTGTTCGTCAGCCCACCAAAATCGGGCTCAAAATCTACATCATCAGGATCATCTTCTGCATACAATAAATAAAAACACATAAACGAAGCGAAATAAATTATATAAGAATTCAATGAAATTATTTCTTGCCATCATTGTGATTAGAAGAAAGTATGTACGAGAAAAGAAAGAAACTAGACAGCTGATTTCAGTGACAAACTTCAGTCATTATTCAAAGAGAAGTAGAGCATAAGTACCATCTTCCTCATCCTCGTCATTATCATCTTCATAATCATCATCTTCGTCGTCATATTTCTTGACCTTAGCAGCCTTAGAACCCCTAGGCATGTTGTTATTAACAGAGGCAGATCCAGACTGGGGCTTTGAACTAGAAGCGGTCGACCGATTCATTCATCTATAATGCATAGAATCGCTAAGCTCTTCCCCATCCTGCTCATAATAATCATCAGAAAACATTTCTTCTACAGGCACATCAGCCTGGCTCCTTTGGAGGTCATCCGCTTCAGCATGTGCATTGTAATCTTGTGTCTGTAGCCTATCTTCCTCATCATTCAAATCATAGTTATCAAATCCATCCTCGCTTCTGCAATTAGATCCCATGTTCTTCGAATCTCTTGCAGCTTCAGATCGTTCCTGAGGGCCCAGAGGTTGACAGTCCTTCCAAAATGAGGAACCCCATTTCCCAGCCTGAGCTGTTCTCGTTTCAGACAGCTGAGAGTTTTCTATTCTCATAGAAGTTGTCTCATCTTCTATCCTACTTCCAACATCTTGCTCGCCATCGCTCCCGGACCGATCATCAACCATGTATCGGAACAAATGCCTATCCACACTAATAGGAATGCACCTTAACACATTATGAATCAAATTCCCATTTAATGATGCACATGCGAAACACAGCGGATACATATAAATGATGGTTCTCAATATATGTACATACCGACTAGCACTACCGCCAGTTCAGGACTAGTCGCCATATCGGACTACCATAAATTAAAAATTGGTCCTGACTTTTATGCTACTCCAACTGTTGATGTACTAACTTAAAGTTCATAGTACTATGCCATAAGACCCATCAAAACAGTTCCAATTCACAAAGCACCCAATATTATACATATATGCTATCTAAGAAATGAGGAACTATACATAGTCACAACATTAACTAACAAACCACAAGTATCCCAAATTGGAAATCAAGTACCAAAGATTTAATAACATGCAATTGTTGTACATGGAATAAAGTCAGGTGAGCTAAAATGCACACATTAAATCACCATTTCAATACCATTGAAGGATAAAGAACTTTTACCTCTTTCACTTACATTCAAGCTTTTCATCAAACACATAATGTTCAGTAATTTATACTTGGGAGAGTGTCATTTTTGTGTAGATTTGGATCCCTTCCATAACTTTCTTATGACCCAACAATTCAAGAAATTCAATGATTCCAATTATCGACCCATATCTATCATGCATCGACAACAACACAACGGCAGCAAGAGATATTTCTTTCACTACTTTCTTGTTGTAATATTAGGTACAAAATGTTAGCAAACTCGTACCCAGACTTGTCTTTATCTTAACTTCTAAAATCTCTTCCCTTTCCTATCCAAATAAGAATACTAGAATGGATTCATATCAACGGAAGTAACCTTTGCACACTCTCGTTGTTCTCTTGTCAGTGAAACCCTTATCCACATTTGAATGTGAAATAGTCTAGCCAAATCTTGAGAATAAAAGTTTTTCTTGAAAACAAAAATCAGTAATTGGAGATGAGGTAAGGGAGCTCAAATCAAAATCAAACTTATCATGATTTCTTATTTCTTTACTCAAATCAAAAAGAAACCCTAAATCGGAAAAATTGGACCCAAATAAAAAAACTAGAACAAAAAGATGACCTTATAACCTGCTTATCAGATCCATGCTTCTAAATCTCACAGATGACCTAAAGGCTCAGATCAATGCTTCCAACTGCAATATAAATTCAAAATGAAATCCATTAGCAAACATAAACCTAAACCCAACATACACACATAACAAAACGATTATTACCTGTTGATCGAACTAGGGTTGTTGGGGTTCAATCGATTTTGTGATAGGGTATCTAAATCTGATTTTGATGAATTTATTCTCTTGATTAATAAGAAGTCAGTTGAAGAAGGGACTAGGGTTTGATTTTGAATCTGTCTTGAGAAATGAAGAGACTAATGGTGGTCCTGTGATCGATCTGGTTAAAAGGGTTTGGAGTTGTTGCTTAACTATGGTTCTTCAGAGCTGCAGCTCGAAGAAGAAAGAGAATGAAAACAAATATGGCTGAGAAAACTCAAGGATAGAAAGATATAAGGCGGATAAGGCTGAAGGGTGGAAAAAAAAAAGAAAAGAGCTTGACCAAACTTTGACTTGGGCGCAAACATAGGTCAAAGTGTTCCCGACCACACGCGTGCTTCGCATGCATGAAAAACTAGCTGTTGCTAATAGCAACTGAAAATTCAAGGTTACGAAATTAACAACATCATCCCGCCGTTGCGAAATATTAGCAACAGAAATTAGCAACGGAAATTTCGCAACGGCACTAGTGCTGTTGCTACTCTGGGTTGCTAAAACCTTAAAATGGTGTAGTGATATACCGGGACCGAAAGCGCCTGGTAAAGACATATGTGTATTTCTTCAGCCCTTGATAGATGAGTTGAGAAGACTTTGGATTGATGGCTTCACTGCTTTCGATATGCATTTATAGGAAGCTTTTATCTATAGAGTTGTTCTCATGTGGAGTATAAATGACTTACCAGCTTATGGAAATGTGTCAGGGTGTACAACACATGGGTATAAAGCTTGTCCCCATTGTGCTGATGAAACTAAAATTATATGGATGGGTCACTGCAGAAAGATAGTATATCTAAACTACCGCAGATTTCTTAAGACACGGCATCCGTTCAGGTCTGAAAAGTATTTAGGACTGAAGACTGCAGACAGAATAATTTCACTGCATCGATTGAGTGGAGAAGAAGTAATGCTAAAGACTAGGAACATTGACTATATTCCTGGAAAACTTTCCAAAGCTGGCAAAAATAGAAAGAAAGATTGTTACGAGGAAGTTGGTTGTGATGTTGGTGATTCTCCAAGTAAAGCTTTTTATAAGAGGGCACGGTTGTTTGATATTCCATCATGGCAGTATAATCCTTACCGTCACTGTTTATATGTAATGCATGTTGAGAAGAACTCTACCGAGCATTTGATAGATATGATTCTCGACATAAAGGGCAAGTCTAAAGATAGTGTACGAGCACGAGAAGATATGAAGAAGATGAATATTCATAGTAGGCAGTGGATCACTATGGATTCTGAAACAGGAAAGGACATTGTACCGGTTGCTGGTTTCTGTTTGAGCAAAGAAGAACGAAATGATTTCGTAACGATTTTGAAAAATATGAAGTTTCCAACTGGATTTTCATCCAATCTTGGAAACAATGTGACAGTTAAACCTCCAGGTTTGAGTTGTTTAAAGTCACATGACTATCATGTGATTATGGAATACTTGCTACCGGTGCTGCTTCAACATGCTTTACCGAGGTACCCAGACCTTCGTAAGGCGCTTCACCAGATGAGCTTGTTTTTCAGGATCTTGTGTGCGAAAGTTCTAATTAAAAGTGAACTTCAACATGCCAAATTCATGGTTTCTGAGGCATTATGTGTGATGGAAAGGTATTTCCCTCCTTCCTTTTTTGATATTAACATCCATCTTGTGGTGCATCTGGCTGATGAAGCCCTTACTTGTGGACCAGTTAGATATCGGTGGATGTATTCGTTTGAAAGGTAAGTACCTTGCATTTACTGTCTTAATCGCAGTTACCTTTATTTGTTATTTGTTTCATATTTAACTTGCATTGTTTCTGTTAACCAGGGCGATGAAAAGCTGTAAAAACTTACCAAGTAACAAACGTTATGTGGAAGATACAATTGAACAAGTGCATCTTACTTCTGAATCTGCGAGGCATACGATGGAACACTTGTCAAATGCAAAGGATGGGAATCATAGAGCTATGCAAGAAGATTTCTTAGACCCTGAATATGAGTACAACGATGAAGGCCCTATTTATGGAGATGAAAATGTGACTTTGAATCATGCTCAATTCATACAAATACGTCGATGGGTACTTTTTCGTCTTGAAATAGAAGGTGTAGCAGAGTACTATAGGTGGGTTATCTTTATGTTACCATTTTATATCAATATTTCTTATATTTTTTGGTACTAATCGTTCTTAATTTAATTGCAGTGAGTATTGCGACGAAGTTTCAGTTAATTTAAATGGGAAAAAGAACTCAATCAGCAAGGTGGAGCGACATATAAATTTCATCAAGTGGTTGTATAAGAAGGTGTGTCAAAGTTTATCACCTAACTGTGGTACTCAATTTATGTCATTAACTACTGGCAGTTGAAAGAATAATAGACTGATATATGAAATCTCTTTCTGACAGATAACACAGTCTTATCATATCCAGGAATTCCACTTATATAACGAATGCAAATTTTGAGTCAAACATTTCAGGATTCTAGGTTTAAGTAACTAGACTTAAGGCCCTTATCAATACTTGTTTTTTGAGGTGTATAGGTAATTGGTCTGGTTCTTAACAGATCATATATCAGTATAATGTAAACTCACTATTGAAACCAAAACTAAAAATATGGTTATGAACTCTGAGTCATTCTGAAAACTTGTTGCTTGATTAGTGCTGAACTTTTTGTATTAGAAATGGGTCTAAGGAATTTCTTGAAATCTAGGACTGGATAAATAGGCATCAACAAGTTCTTGAAATCTAGGACTGGACTGGATAATGAATACTCGTGGTTTCAACATTAATTGCCATCTAGTTGTTATGCTGTTGTGGGTGTTGTCATCATATATAAAGTGTTATTTTGTTGTTTGTTCATTGGTGCTGATTGACATCAGTAGCTTCACTTGATAAATGTTTACATACTATAACGATCTATGTTCTTTGCTAAAAAGTTCTTACTGCTTGCAGTTGGTGACAGAACGCAAGATGAATGGGAAATTTTGGCGCTATGTGCAGGGACCAATTGGAGGAAAAGAGTTTAAGAAGTATCAGGTGAATGGTTATACGTTTTCAGGAAAGTCGTACGAGGAGAAATTCGTTACACAGGATAGTGGGGTTTGTATGGAAGCTACTACTACATTCAGGCCAAGCAGTAAAGATAAGAACCTACAGGATCAGAGTACAAGTATTATGGTGTGATTCGTCAAATTTTGGAGGTCGACTACACAAAATTTACAGAGGTAGTCTTTTACTGTGACTGGGTGAAGGTGGAGAACAATAGTCTTGGGTGTAAACTTTGCCCAGATTCAAACCTGGTGATGGTAAACTTGAATAGGTTCAAGAGTATAGACAACTACTATGATGAACCTGCAATAATGGATTTTGAGGCCAAATAAGTTTTTTATTCTCCAGATTTGAAGAATAATGATTGGTCTGTTGTGCTTCACTCACCGATGGGTATGACAAGACATGCAGACGATTTTTTAAAGCCTAATTTTGAAGAAATTCAATCTGTGATTGCGGATAAGCCCAAATTGGCTGTGTTTTTGGTTCAACGGGAATAATTTGCTTCTGATGGTGTCGTAGTTTAGATTGTAGGGATGTTAAGTCTTTTAAATTTCATTTTAAAACAGACTGTTAACCAAGTTAAATAGTACCTTATGATCTAGTATGGTTGTTATTTTTTGTTTTCTGAATGTGGTTATGTTTTCGTTTTCTGAATGTGGTTGTGTTGAATGTGAGCAGTTTAATGTTGATTGGTTCTTAACTTCTTATATTATTTGATTTGTTTAATCATTTACCAAGATTTCACTTCTTATTTTGCAGTAGAATGGAATCAAGTCGAAGTGGTTCTGATCCTTCTCGTTCAACTACTACGTCATCCCAGAAAAATGTAGCCAGCAAACCAAAAAAGCCGAAGTTGTTTATCACTGTCAATTTTGCTGGAAAGATCGTAGGAGATAAAATTGCTACTGGAAGATTCGTTACTAGGGTTGGAGAGCTCATACGGAGTCGTGTTCCTATATCACACAAGGAGTTGAGGTGTGTGCCTGACAATTTTGAATACGACGTGTGGACTTCTTTGAAGGTATAACACAAAATTATTTTATAGTATTGTATGAATATGCGCAAGATAGATTAGATCGTATTGGTGACTATCTCTATTGATCTTAATGTGTATACCAGGGTGAATTTGAATTCAATATGGACCCATCATCCTGCCGAAAAACTGTTGAAACATCATTTCCACCATTTTACAGGCGATTCAAATATGAGTTAAGGCAGGCATTAAAGCAACGAGTTCTTGCTCGTAATAAAGAGCTACAAAAAGAGCAAGAAGTAAGTGATGAAGGAGCTGACATACCCGAGGAAGGAGCTGACATACCCGAGGAGGTATATGAAGAACCACTTCCAGAACTCACGCCATAAATCTGGTAAAGTGCAAGGGTAGATGTTCCACTTGGGATTGATCCATATATCTGGGAGGAATTTGTTGATATGGAGAAGAATCCTGAAAAGATAGCAAATAATAAGGTGAATGCAGAAAGCAAATCAAAGCAAACTGTCCACCATACACTTGGGAGATGCACATACCATAACAAGAAGCATAAGTTAGTAAGTACTCATGTTCCTAATCTTTGTTGTTTATCTTCAGTTACTAGTATTTGTATATAACCACATGTCTGTATTTGTAGGATGAACCTGGCGAAGAAGTGGTACCACCTTCTACTACATAGAAATGGTTATACGGACATGTAAAACGTGATGGGAGTGTCCATCCTAGTGCAGTTTAATCCTACGTAAGTTACTAACACCTACTATGTTTGGGATTTTTGATCTTTATTCTAATATAATGTTGAGAGTATGTGAAAATGCAGAACAAAGTAAGTGAGGCTTATGAGAGGAACAAAGCAAAAGTACATCATCCCAGCTCTAGTAATGTGATTTCAGATGAACTTGAGGAGGTGTTTGGAAAAAAACAAAATGGTGGTATTCGTGGCTACTCATCTCACATGTCAAAGAAGCAAGTTGAAATGGCATCAATTGGAGCTGCTGCCCTTCAGCAAAGAGATGACGAAAATGCACTTAAACTAAGCAAAATTGAAGGTGAATTGGGGTCCTTGGGCAGCGCAGTGAAGGTAAATTTTAACTTGTTGTTCGTGAAGTAGCATATCCAACTTCAGCAGTTAATGTATAATGATTTTGTCTATTCTTGTTATTAGGAGATTTTGACGTGCCTAAAACGCAAGGCACCTACATTATCAGCCCGTGTAGGCACTCCTAGCCCAAAAAAGGGGTCCAATTCTCTCTTAGGTCACCCAAGTGATGATAGCCTGGATCATGCCGATAGTTTAAGTAATGAGTCTCCTTCCTTGCCAATTGAAACGCTAGATAAGAGAGGAAAAGTTGTTGCATCAGGGTGTATCACTGGCGGTGATTATTGTCATTCTAGAAAGGTGATGCCAACAGAGAAGAGGGTCCATATCGAGGAAGTGCATGATCAGTCTGCGTTAGTATGAGATGCACCACAAAGAAATGGATGGGTGCATTTGAGGGACCTAGAAACGCCTACTTGGGTGGTCTGTTCTACAGATAGGTTTCAACCAATACCAATCAGGAAGTAATATCTTCCTAGTTTGTATTATTTTTTGTGTTCTTTTGCTCAACAGTGATAGGTTCAACACAAGCATAAAAACCCAGTTGGCACGGAACAGTAGTGTTTCCTTCTTTCTTTTTTTGTTCTTTTTTGTTACTTCGGCTCTATTTGTTTCTTTTGTGCAGCAAGGACAGGTTCGACACTAGCACATGGCAAATTCCACTTGTTGCATCTAAGAATTTGCTTGTTAGTGTCCTTTTTGTTTGTTTCAGCCTTAGTTGTGTTGTCTAGCACAATGACGATAGGTTTTTTTGGGGTCTGTAACTGCCTATATTTACTAAATATAATATATCTTATTAATTTGGTGTTTGACCAAAACCTTTTTAACTCCGCCAATGCTTGCGCTGCCGGTCCCAAGCCCGGATAAAGGAGGAGGGAAAAGGATCTATTTTTACTCAGTATTAACTACTTTTCTTTGCATCTTTTTTTACTTAATTCAGCTGGTTGGTGGACATTAAGGATAGCTGCTCACAAGTGGTATTTTTCAGGTCCAGTTCTATCCTACACTTGTGTTCTTGCAGTCTGATTTCTCCAATTTTATCCTACACAATGGAATCTAGTATTGATATTTAATTTTTCTATTCTAATCAAAGTTGTTTTATGTTTATTGCAGGAACTAGATTTTATGGAAGGAACTATATTTGATACATGTAGTCGGCGTTTGGTATTTACATGATATAGTTCTCCCAGTTGAAGTATATGTATATTGCAGGATGGATGGATCTGAATGACTGCAGGAATGGATCATATACTATAAGAAGCTTAAGTTCTTGGAATGGATCTTAGGATCCCATGCTTGGACAGGTAGTCAATGTTAGAGTTGTTTTGAGTGTTATTACTTTCGCTTCTCATTTATTAATAAGTGATGTTTATTTTTCAGTCTCGAGGAAGCAGAACCTCAGTTTTCCTTAGTTGAACTCACAATTATGTGTAAGTTGAAATACTATAATGCTATTCATATGTTTTGGTTCATAAAGTTACCAAATTGGTAATATTGCAATCCTTGTTTGAGATACTATAATGCTATTCAAAATATTTTGAGACAGATAATTATATGTTTCCTTTGAAACTAAGGCTACACAAATAAACGTCTCTTAATTAATTTATGTGTGGCAATAAAAAAGTGTCGCTAACAAATTTAAGAGACGCTTAAAATGTGTCGCTTGATTTAATTATGAGACACTTATAAGTGTCTCTTTAGGTGTCTCAAACCATTCCGGATGCACGATTTGAGACACTTATATATGTCTTTTAAATTCATAACAACGGAAATAGGTGTCTCAAAACAGTTGATTTGGTGTAGTGGGTGGAGAATAGTCCAAGAAGAATTGTAGATTTCATCTTTCCTTCCGATAAAGATAAGAAGCATTTCTCTACCACTTATTACACCCGTAGAATGACGAACATGGAGACGCAAGATAGAAGGTAGCTCGTTTATTCGATTTCTTTAGACAAGGTATTTTGCTTCTGTTGCAAGTTGTTCAAAAAGAATGACACTTCACAATTAGGTCATAGTGGATTTAATGATTGGATTAATCTTAGTGGGAGACTTCAGAGACATGAAACTTCTGAAGTTCATGGAGACTGTATGAGAATGTGGATTGATCTAGAATTGGGATTGCGAAGAGGTAAAACGATGGACAAACACGTGCAAGAGAAAATCAACAAAGAGCAACAACGTGTGATAGAAATAATGGATAGTGTAATGGATGGGGTAATGTATCTTGAAAAAAATAGTTTAGCACTTCGTGGTGGTAGTGATAAAATTTATACAAGAAACAACGGTAACTTTTTGAGTTTGATGGAGGTAATTACGAAACATGATCAGGTGTTAAATATCCATTTACAACGTATCGTTAAGAAGGAAACTCATTATCATTATCTTAGTCATAAGATTCAAAATGAGCTCATAACCATGGTTGCAGATAAAATTAAGAGCTCGATTGTCGAGAAGATTAGCAACGCTAAGTATTATTATATTATACTTGAATGTACTCCAGACAGAAGTCATGAGCACCAAATGTCTATTGTGGTAAGATGTGTAGACGTTTCTCAAGTTCCAGCAAAAGTAGAATAATTTTTTCTTGGACTTTTGAAAGTGGATGATTCAACAGGTGAAGGTTTTTTCTCTGAGCTTGAAGATATATTGGAAAAACTCAATCTTAACATAGATGATATAAGAGGGAAAGGATATGACAATGGTTCAAACATGAAAGGAAAACAAAAATGTGTGCAAAACAGGTTGCTCGAGATTAATCCCAAAGATTTTTACACTCCATGTGGATGTCATAGTCTTAATCGCATGCTTTACGATATGGATAAATCTTGTGAGAAGGAGGATTCTTTTTTCGGAACTGTCCAATGTATCTATAAATTGTTTGCTGCTTCTACAAAGCGATGGAAGGTTTTTAAAAAGAAGATAGGATCTAAAGGTCTCACCCTTAAGCTATTATCAGATACTAGGTGGGAAAGTCGTGTGGAGAGCGTTAAAGAAATAAAATTTCAAGCGCCAAAAATCCTGAAAGCTTTAATTCGCTTGATAAAGAAATCCAAATATAGTGAAGAAAAGTCTATTGCTCAGGGCATTCTCAAGAATCACATGAAGGATTTTGAGTTTTTTCTTGGCATGGTTATTTGGTACGATCTTTTATCGGTTGTTAATTCTGTTAGCAAAGCACTACAAGCAAAAGACATGCATATGGGTGATGCTATAGAACACATCAAAATGCTTGTTGCATATTTTAAAGATTACAGAAACAATGGGTTCCAAAAAGCACTAGTTGAAGCTAAAAAAAATTTGCAGCCGACTTGGGCATTAATCCTAAATTTCAGGAACGACGTGTTGGAAAGCGAAAGAGACATTTCGATGATGATCCTAGCGAGGAGACAGTTTCATTACCAGGTGAGGAAGATTTTCGAAAAAATTACTTTCTATACATAGTAGATTGTGCTTTACGTTCATTCCAGACTAGATTTGAGCAATTTAACGAGTATGAGAACATATATGGTTTCTTATTCGACTTAGAGAAACTAAAATCTATGAGTGATGATAGTTTGTTGGCATCATGTATCAAACTTGAAGATTATTTAAGTTATGGAACACATTCTGATATTGATGGTAGAGACCTCTACACCGAATTAAAGATCATGAAAAGGACGTTGCCGGATGAGGCAAAGAAACCACTTGAGATATTACGTTATTTGCAAAGGTTGCAAGCTTGTTTTCCTAATCTTGGGTTGCTTATAGAATTTTGCTAACAATTCCGGTTACCGTTGCCACCGCGGAAAGAAGTTTTTCCAAGTTGAAATTAATCAAGTCTTATCTTCGATCTTCAATGTTACAAGAAAGGTTGAATGGCTTGGCTATGATATCTATTGAAATAGCCATAACCGATAAAAATAGATTATAAGTTGATTATTAGAGAGTTTGCGTCTAAGAATACTCGTAGGGTAAAGACATTAAAAAAAGCTTTGTAAGTTTTCATTTTATTTATTTATATTATATACAATTAATGATCTTTATTCGTTGAATTTGTGCACAAAAAAAAAATAGGGGAAAAAAAAAACGAAGTTCACTTCGGGGCAAATTTTCCCCAGGAACGGCCCTGGTAGTATGTCCAGCGAATATTAGTTAAGTTTGTGAATGTTGATGTAACACTGATACCTATTACACCGGATATTGCATTTTTTTTTTCTTTTCTGCCAAAATTCTATTATTGAGTTTAGATAAATATTTGGTATAGGTAAAAATTATTCAAGGAAAAAAAATGAACATATAATAGAAAAAAATGAATTTTAGTAAATAAAAGAGAAATAATACTAGGAATGGTACTGAGTTGAATGTCAAATGTAATCCACTCTTTAACTAAAGCGAAACGATTTCGCCACATTAAAACCAATCAAAACCACATAATACTTGCCTTTAGCTATAAATAAGCTATAGATATAGTTATGCAAAATAGCATACCATAGTTAGTCCCGGTAATGATTAGTACTCTCTCTGTACCTATTATATAGACGAAATTTTGATTTTTATTTGTCCCACTAAATAGACGGAGTCCTTGTTTCAAAATGAATTTTCTCCTAAATACTCTTATTTATTATGCAAGAAAAATTATAATAGGAATATGACAAGGGGTAAAACAAGAAAATGTATTGAGAAATTATGAATCTAATGCCATTTTTCTTAATCTAAGAAAATTATCCTTGTCCGCCTATGACTCACTATCAGTGATACCTCCATATTTGCACCTTTGTACCAGTATGGATACGATACCGATACGGGGTACCGGTTTTATAGAATTGGGTGCAATTATGAAGGGAATAAAAAAAATAAAAAATGCGAAAACATGTTGGGCGCATAACTTTCATTTGTTATTATAACCAAACGAACACCTGAAGTCACACACTGAGACTGAGAGGAGGAAAAGTGCAGGGAAGAACGAGTTGAATCAGAGAAGATAGAGAGAGAATGGCAGCAATGTATGGTGATTTCAGGGTTTCTGCAACACTGCCTTGTTATTCTATGCATCCCATTCGACCTTCTCCGACTTCATCTTCCAAGGTAGGTTTTCACTTCCTTTTTCCCAATTTCAATCGATTGACATCTCAGAAACATGATTGATAATGTAAAACTCATAATTTTAGTCAATGTTGTATGCTAAATTTGGGGAAATTTCGTACGCCGATTTCTCTCAACGGTATGTAATTCCCCTTCAAAAATACCTAAATTAGGTTTCTGGAGGATTCGCATTTGTTATATGGCGTACCGGAATTAGGGTTTCTTCTGCAATTTGGGTTTCGAAGAAATTGGGATGTTGTTTGACATTTTTTTATCTGTTAGGGTTTCCTTCAAATTTGTGAAAAATGGCCTGATTATAGTGTTTTCTTCTTACTTAATTACTGGTAAGGCTGCTAGTATTTGATTTCCTTTTAGCGGTTGCTTGTAATTTTACCATTCTTGTTTGCAGCTAATTTGATGTGCCAGTGACTGTTGGTAACATGGCTCATCGTAAATCCTTTTAAACGACCTCCTCTTTTGCATGTTTGTGACAGTTATGAAGCTATTATCACTGATCCTACGTGCTAATCTCTTGCGAATCTCATGCCAATTAATTGCTTGCTTATTTTTCCGATTCCATTCATAGAATCAGGGTTGCTCAAGAAAATGGATTTTGAATAGTGGCATCTTATATGCTAACAAGGGGTGGACTTGGCACTGTTATTCTCACCATTCGTAAATGTTTTAGTTTTTTAGTTATACGGTTTTTAAACATTGTTACATACTTAGATTACTTATAGAGTTACTCGCACTTGCTAAGAGAGCATCCTAGCTCGCACAACATTGATAACATTAACCCTCTCAGGTAACGTAGGACCGACTGTGTTAGATGCTTCGCCCTATTTTCTAAAGAACCTCCCCTAGTTTAGTCTTTTGGTATACATTTTTGGAGGTTCTTGAATTCCTTGGATCCAGAAACGTTTGGGCTTTTGTGTTGATACTTTTTGTTGGTACACATTTGAAATCCGAGAAAAGAAGCGCTAGGTTCGTGCAACTAGCCCAGATTTTAGTTCGAGCATATGATATTTCAGATTTATTAAAGTATCAGTGGTATTGATGTTGTTGTCATACTTATAAGTTAATCCTTTGATGCTGCAGGTATCATTTGCCGGTTTCCTAAATGGTTCGTGCAGTGTCTCTGAAAGTTCAACCAAATGGCCTCGCATAGAACACGACAACCACACTACGCGATGCCAATCCTACCGATCTTTTGGAATCACAGGAGATAACAAATTCACCCCTGACACTCTAAACCAAGAAACTGAGGGTTTCCTTCTAAACGCAGTAAACATGAGCTTCTTCGAGCGTTTAAACATAGCATGGAAAATTCTGTTCCCATCAACAACAACACAAAGGAAGTCTAATGCCAATATTGCCAAAAAACGACTGAAGATGATCCTCTTTTCTGACCGGTGTGCAGTTAGTGACGAGGCAAAGCAGAAGATTGTTAGCAACATAGTTGGTGCTCTATCTGATTTCGTGGTGATAGACTCAGAAGATAAAGTCCAGCTTAGCGTCTCAACTGATCCAGATATCGGCACTGTTTACTCTGTCATAGTTCCAGTGAAGCGGGTAAAAGCTGCATATTTAGACGATGAGGATGAGTTAGGAGGAATGATAACAAACATCGACTATAAAGATACAGGAGAAAGCTCAGGTTCCGTGGATGTCAGATTTGATTTCTTCAACCCTCAATGAGAACAAGTCTTGATTTATGGTTCACTATGGATACAGAAGTTGGGGTTGGAAAAAATTCTGCTTTCTACGGCGAAACACGTCAAGAAGCTTCCCACAGTCAACTGGTATTATTGTACTGCTTCTATTCTTTTCCTCTTTGTTAGTGGTTACAGACCTATAGTAGTTATACACGAGCTTTTTGTATATATTTCGTTCCGTCCCTGATATTCTATTCTGAACTCAGATTTTGGTTGCTTTAATGTTTAACATCAAACGCTGAAGTCATTACAAAATTGTGTCATGGTTAGATTTGGCCCAACCATCTTGAATCTTTGCAGGAATGAATTCCTTGAGCAAAACTTAAGTTTCTGGACTTATTGTAATGAGTGATGAATTAAGATAACAAATGGCTTAATTTCGTCATCCAAGTTGGTCTTCTATCGACCCTCTGTTTCAGAAAAATGATATTTTCTTAGTAGCCAGGAACGGGAGCGGGATCGGAAGCGAGATTTGTAAAATTTTCAAAAAATGAGATACGAGGAGCGTGTCGGGAGCGTAAATTAGGTTTCATAGGAATAGTAGTCACTACTAATTTTGTTGCAGTAACTCATTCGTTCAGTTCTTTTCTTTTTCGGTCTTTTGGGAGCATTTTAAAGCTAATTTTATGCTTTTGTGAAGGGAAGATGTTGGGCTTGGGCTCCAACTTAGTCCAGAGTACGCATAAGATGTTTTTAATTGAAAACTAGGGGTGTGCAACGGACGGACGGTTGCGGATTAGGGGTCATCCGGGTCCAATCCGTCAAAGTTGCGGATTTGAGAAATCCAACCGTGTCCGGCCCAATTACCCGCGGATTAGCGGATGATACGGGCCGGATGCGGATTAACCGCGGATATTTCATCAAAGATTTTTCTTTTATTCCCCACTTTCTATCGTACAATTTTCCAGTGCCTAGTGCAGGTAAAGTTCAGTTTGTATGTCAGCATGTTTGGATCTCCAATGAAGCTAAAGCCGAAGCAGTAGCTACTTGATGATCTTATCGTTGGAGTATTAACAGTTTGAATGCAGCTGAATAACAACAATAAGCATTAACAGTTTCACTTGAAATTTGTTGAACCTCTTGCCCAAGAATTCGCACCTTCCACAGATCAAATGCAATGCGAATTAGCCTTTTGTTATTTGTACCGTAGCATTCTTCCATCAGTGAATAAGTTTGAGATGATCTGTACTTTGTTTACCAAGCAAGATGAAGTTTTCCTGAGTGAAGCAATGAAAAAAAAAAGTTGGGTGAAACTAGAAATGGGGGTCCATCAATGTTTTGGTCAGCCGAAACTAGAAATTTTAGGAAAGTACGTGGGTTTCATGTCATGGGGTTCACGACATGGATTGGGCCGGGTCTCCTTATGGTTAGCCAAGTAAGACGTCTACACTAAGCAATCCAGCAAAACAAATTAAGAATTGTATTAGCCGGTGCGGGTGAATTCGCGGATTTCAAAGTTCAACCGCAACCAAACTGTTAAAAGTGCGGATTTGAGAATCTCACCCGTGTCCGGCCCATAGATCTTGCGGATTGGGTTTCACCCGCAATTTTATGGACGGATACGGGTGAAATACGCGGTTACGGACATTTTGCTCACCCCTATTGAAAACCAAAGAGACATGTTTTTGGGCATACCAAAAAATTACCGAGCATACTCAAGGTTCGGCTCACAACTTTTTTCTTGCCTAGGTTTGCTAGGTTCGGCTCACAACTTGTGAGCCGAACCTAGACAAAACGTATGCCCGATAATTTTTTGGTATGCCCAAAAACATCCCTCAAACCAAATGACCCAAGGGTTTAGAACAACCTTCTTTTTCTTCTCCAAGCACTAGCAGCCGTCTTCTTCCCTTAATTCTTCCTTTTTCTTTACTGCGTTCTTTTCCTCTTTCTTTTTCTCTATTTTTTCCCCCTTAATTCTTCTCCCCGTGTGATTTTTTTGTAATGAAACGTTTCTGCTAAGACATGATCGTGTTTCTCCCGTGATAGGAGCGCGCTCCCATCGCGTTTCTCACTGAGGAGCGGAAAATCGAGTTTCTCAGGGAGATACGTAATGCGTTTGGGCGTTCCTGGCTACTAAGGATATTTTGACTTTTCACCATTTTAGGCAAAAATAAAATAAAATAATAAAATAATAATCAAAGTATCACTTTTCCTGAAACGGAAATAGTTTTTACTTACACCTTCATTACACACACCGATCTATTAAATCTGAACAGATCTCTTAGTAGAACCATGATCAATTAACATCACCCATTCATAGAATTACAAGATTTAGTTTCAAGGTTCTGGTTAGGGATAGTTGGATTATTGGTTCTTGTAATGGCTTAATCTGTCTGGCTGGAGGTGACAACATTGTTTGGATCTGTAACCCCATCACCAAACAACATGTTGTGCTTCCACAAATCAACACAGATTCTGATATGTATTACTTTTTCCGATTTGGTTTCGTTTCTTCCACCAATGAGTATAAAGTTGCAAGATTACCTTTTCTGACGACCGAGTTTGTACAAGTTCACATATACTGTAACACCTGGATTTTTTTTTCTAGGGTTTCACTTAACTCAATACTGGTGAAAAGTTCACTTTTGCATCTGGAAGTGCCTAAAGTTCTAAAATTGGGTGTTATTATCAATTTGGTAGCCTAACTTCCATGTGTGAGAAATTGTACTACACTAGTTAGCTTTAAACCAAAAATTGGGTGCAACAATTGCTCCACATGCAGCCTTACACGTCACTTTACACATGTCAACTATTGAGAACAGGCTAGGGGTGTGTAGGTCATTTCATACATAGAGTGTATAGAAGAAGGAAAATGGAGATGCATTGGGGGCTCCTTTTTGGAACACTTTCTCTTCTCCTATTTTTTGTTTTCTCTGGAGATTTTCTTATGAAGGAACTCAAGAAAATTTGTCTGAGAAATAAATTGTGTGGAGCTTGGGAAATAAATCACTAAATTCGTTGTTGTTACTTGTTGTGTGTTTGCATGTAAGGTATGGAATTTCTTCCTCCCCTTTCTAGTTCTACTAAACTTTCCCTAATTATTATTTGAGCTGGTTTACTTTGATTAAGTATTGATTTTTGAAGCTCATATATTTTGGAACAATGGTTCATTAGCAAATAACATAAATTTCATGTTTTGATGTTTCCATTTATGAATTTGAGAACTAGGGTTCTTCATGAAAATTTGAGATTCTTCGAAATCGAGAGTTTAATATTAAAATTAATGTAAATTAATAAATTGGGTTGGTGCTACATAGGTTGATATTTGTGTTGATTATGGAAATTGCAAGATTTGATTGTAAATCAACTTTGTGAACCCTAAAACCTCTGTTATTATCTTACCGATATCTTTAGATTCCACCGTTGGAACATGACGGATTTTTGATATGTTGTGCTTCGATCAGTTATATAGCTTCTGTGAAAATTTTAAGAGAATCAGGTCACATTTACTAATGCAAATCATGCATACACTGTGACTGCATTCTGCTGAAATGCATTTCCGGACAACTGACTAATGGTTGTGTTTTCTCATGACCTTGTTATCGGATTAAGCTTAAATTTTGATATATTACTCATTGGAATATATGTTACTTACCATATAATTTTCAGAAATATCCAATCATTTTAGGTACCTCAAATTGTGAGGGAATTGGGACTGAACTTTGCAGATTGATAGCACGCGCAGCCGATTTTCTCCTTAACCAACCGTTAGAATGATCTGAATTTTTGATATGTTGTGATAACTTTGGCCATAGAGCTTCTGTAAAATTTTTGAGATGATCAGAAAGTATTTTCTACTGAAAAGTTTAGATAAACCGAGACTGAAGTTGTAAAACTGAAATCTGGTACATTCTTGCTCCTTCATTATTTCCTTATGAAATTCTTTTTGTGGGAATGTTTCTATCGTGAGCGAGAAATATGAATTCAAATGTTTGTTCGCGCATTTTTTTAAGGAGCTTAAGGTGTTTGCAGAAATGATAGTCACAAGCTCTTAGGAAACCGTTAACATCTTCCTTTAATTTGTTGTTTTATATTGATGACTCGAATACTTCATCTCCGTAAATGCTGACCTCAAGCATGAACCCTTGTTGATTTTGGAATAAGTTAGCTACTGGTTTCATTCCATGTGCACTTTCTTATGCAATCGATGCTTTTATTTTCTCTTTTCGGCATGAGGTAAGCTAGCATGGACATGTTGTGTAGTTTTAAGTTTCATGAGTGCAACTAGTATGTGCGGGGAATTGGAATTTGTAAAATTATGCAGTTCTTGGTATTTTTCTGTTATATGGTCGGAGATATGGGTTTGCTGTGGATGGGAATTTGGATTTTTTTTAGATCATTAAGTGGTTTTATCCACGTTTAGTTTCACACTGTACACGTATATATGCCTGTAGCCCTGTACACAGCCTGTGTTTCCACTAATAAATTTCAGTGTACTATAGCTAATAGTTGATTTAGATGAATATTGGTTTTCTTGAACCTGTCCTTAGTATTCAGTTAACTCTCATGGAATTTGAATGGTACTACCAGGCATATTGTGTTTTTAAGTACATGGTTTTAAAAGCTCAAATGCTACCATTAAATAATGATGATTGTTTCATTTGATACTTTAATTTGTTTTGGCACATTGTAGTGCCGGTTCTGATAAATTATCACTTTGTAGCATGTGCAACGAAGCTCTCCTTGCCTAATAACTAGTGGCTCGAATATTTGTTAGGCGTGTAAAGTAGATGTGTTAAATACTTATTCCTTAGAAACGAAGCCGGAATGTTTTATATACAAATCATACATTATTTCTTTTGTACGAGGAGAGTTGCTATTCTGGCAGAGAGGCTCACATTTCCTTTTTACATTTTCAACTTCGATATAAATTTCTTGTTGTGTCATTCTTGCCGAGTATGATTAGTCGAAATGTAGCTAGAATAGTCTAATACAGGGTGCCTCATGGATGCATTTGCAGTAGTTTGTATTGAAGTTACTTAGTGCTTGATTATCGCCTTCCCATGTCTCGAGTTTGTTGGATTATCAATAAATGGGAGGCGATGGTGAGGGTAGTGGGAATGTCATGTTGCCCTTTGAAATAATGCTGGTTAGGACCAAATTTAAGTATGCGTGTATACATATAATTAGCATATAATTGTGTCTAAGTGGAGTTTTTAGTGAGTGGTAATTCGTTCAAAGGTACAATTATGATGTTGGTTCAAATGTAATCGGTGCCTTCTATTTTGTGTTTTCATAACCGTTCTCCGTAGTATGCTTACTGAATTTCTTGATGTTAGTAAATATGGATCTGGAATGATTGGAATTTACTCTTAACATGGTATTATATGTTTATGTGCTTATTTATCAATTTTTCTTAAATTTTATTGATGTTGCTTTTCTGTTACCGAATTACTGATCGACTTACTCGGGTATGTACACTGCAAGTGGGATAAGTTTACTTGATATGTGCTAAGAGATAATTGCTAATATTGAGCGTAGTTCATATTATCTAAACAATTGACGAACTACGGTCGTGCTTGATCCGTTCGAGTAACGGAGAGGGTACGTAGGCAGCCGCTATGCGGTTCAGCACAAATCCGCACTGTTGTTCATATCATTTGAAAGTGATGGTTGCTGTTTGACAGTTCATACCACCTATTCAGAGATGATTGCAACCTTGACATTGGCAATTGGCTATATATATATTATTAGAATCGGCAACTGGCCGTATAAATTATTGGAGTTGGCAACTGGCCATCTCCCGTTTTTGGGAACTGGCCGTCTGTTTGGGCAATTGGCCCGTGTTGAGTTTGGCAATGGGCCGTCTGTCATTTTTGGACAATTGGCCCGTGTTGGTTTTGGCAACTGGGCCGTGTTAATTTTGGCAATTGGTCGTCTACCATTTGGGCCACTGGCCAACTCTAATTTTAGGCAACCGGCCGTCTCTTAGTTTTTGAAATTGGAACCCTTGTCGAATTTTATGAGTATTATGGTATGGGACATATGCTCATAGAATTACGACCTTGAGACTAATGAGATTTCTGCAGTGTGCAGGATTAAACGAAATTTTACTTTAGTGGTGTATTAGAGAGTCGGAGCTTGCCAAGCGATCCGTAATCCGACCCGCTGGAAGCAAAATTCTCTGATCCGTCACATATACACTCTAGGCAGTGGCGACGGATGGAGAAACCTTGGAAGGTTCAATTATGGATCTGGAGATTACTGGGCACGCGGTACCTTTGCCAGTGAAGCTCTTTATTGGATGGGATTTAAATAAAAAATGATTGCAATCTTCGATTTGGCTGAGGAGAAGTTTTATGACCATCTTGCATCGCTGGACTAACTGGTTTAACCATCGAATTGGGGTTTTAGATCAAGGATTAATCGGGGGCCTCAAATAATAATTAAGGGCCTCACGAAATTTACACCCACACCAAAAATTATAGGGGGCTTCTAAAATGAGGTTGAAAGTACCATTCTACCCTTCCCCTAAAATTTTATCACTAAAAAAGTCTCACCAATTCATCGTCGTAAGTGAACTAAAACCCCTTAATCTAAGTTGGGTTTGCGTTTTAATTTGATTTGTTGATTGAAAAAATAAGTTTTCAACTGCAAAATTGCAGTTACAGTTCCAGGGTCGTTAACCACAGTTTTTTATTGCTTAACGATTTTTGATATGCATGTTGAATTGATGAAAAATCGCTAACCATTAGGATGTAGTAGATAACGACCCTAAACCTGGTTTTCTTCCCTAGAATAGTGTCGTCTAGGAAATTCTAAATCGTTAACGATTCTTCTCGACGACCCTTTTTAAATACGAATGTGAATGTAGTGATAGGGTCGTCAATATATTTCTAAAGCATTAACGATTCTATATGATACAAAATTTATTAACGATTCTATATGATACAAAATTTATTCCCTGTTCAAAAAATAGGAAGGGTCGTCATGTCAAATGGTTGTAGTCGTTAACTATGTTGAAGGGTCGTCATGTCAAATTTTTGAAGTCGTTAATGATGTTCAAGGGTCATTTTTTTTTTAGATTTTGCATGCCGACCCTTGATCTATGAAATGACGCCTACTATGAAATTTATAAAATTTTGAAGTTTTAGTGGCAATTGTTCAAATAAGGTGTGTAAAGCTGGCTTTGCCTCACACAAGGATCGAGTTATAACTTATAAAAAGGGTTATTTAGCGTTTGGGTCGTATATTTTGGTATCCTTTAGTGTTTGGGTTTTAGGTTTGTCCAATTTAGTATTTGGGTCCTTGACCCGTTAGTCAACTACATTTTTTGGTCAAACCGTTATGGGAGTTAACGTCAGCTAGGTTAATATCGACCATTCTTAATTCGTCTCTCTTCCACTCTTAATTTGTATCTCTTCCACACTTTGTTCATCACGTTTTCTTTCACAGTCTCTCACTCCCATAAAACCAGTGGTCGGATTGAACCAGTTACGATAGAAAACCGGTACTTTCATTAACCTTACTGGTAGACTACTAAACGGAGTTGACCGCGTGTCAACTCCGTTTAGTAGTCTACCTACTTCTATGATATTTTTCATCACCCCTCCGTTTCATCATTCATTGAACCACTATTGTTCTTGATTGTAGGCTGACTAAATGCAATGTAAATTGTTTCTTTGATGTCTAAATTTGATTGATTATCATTCATTCTATATTGTTCAATTTCTATGCATCTTACTGTGATATGCCTGAACTAGATTAAATTGATTCCGATTGGTATCTTTGAATTCTTCTCGTATTATTAAACTACTGTATAGTTCAAGTATTGGGTTGTCTGTCCTAGTGAGTATTGAGTATGAATTGATGAATGTGTGAAGGCATACAAACTGTTTGTGTTATTGTCTTAATAAAAACATATATCTATACAAGTGAAGTTAAATGTAACCAAACAGTTTGACCAGAATTTGGGTTGACCGTTTTGACTAACGGGTCAACGACCCAAACACTAAACTGGACAAACTTACGACCCAAACACTAAAGCATACCAAAATTTATGACCCAAACGCTAAATAACTCTTATAAAAACGTTACACGTGAGCTAAGTTTGTCTCATCTTGTAGAAGGTTTGGATTAGATAGGTGGATGAAAACATGTGACCTTAGGAGCTTGATCAAGAACACGTGGTAATCTCACTTGAATCCATTGCGCATGAAGCATCTTTATGAATCCAATACACTTATAGTAGCTTAATCATGTGGGGGTTTTCTTTTCTTTTTTTCTGATTATTTCATATATAGTATCATTGGGTCGGCAGGCAAACTTAACGATCCTAAGAGTAACATTTTTAGAGAGTAAATTTTTTTAGAGTCGTTGGGTTCTAAATATATTAAGTTAACGACTCTATGTGACCTAACTAGCTGAAGTCGTCAATTATATCACACTTGGTTGACGATTTTTCATAACCTGCAAAAGTTGCAGGTTTAAGTCGTCAAAGGGTGTGTCAAGTAATTGACAACTCCTTAGAGTCGTTCGTTTATTACCCTCTCGACTTAACGACCCTCACTCTGAGTAGTTGCATAGTATACATGAATCGACCACTTGGAGCATCATTCATACAATTTGAAGAGTATGGGAAGTTTACCTGATTGTTTTGAGCTTCGGGTTCTTCGTTTTGAGGATTGGTTCCTTCATTTTTGAGCAATAGGATTCCTCCACTATAATCACTCATTTCAAATAACCTAAATTTTCCCCCAAAACTCACATTCTTCCTCTCTATCCAACACAAAAAAAAAATCTATTATCTCAATTTTTACCCTAATACTGATTTTATCTAACTTAACTAATTAACAACTAATCTAACTTAACTAATCAACTTAATTAACACTAATAATTTGGGTAGTTTAGCCATTTCAAAAAATTAGGATAAGGGGTAGCCCCAAAATGCTATTGGGAGACCAACTAGCGAGGCCCCCAATTAATCCTTGTTTTAGATGGGTCTCTTTTTTTTTTATGTTTGGCTTAAGGTTGAAGAAGTTGACATATGGGTATTCAAACTCAAACTCAAACTCCCAGATTTGTGAAAAATGGCTTGATTATATTGTTTTTTTTTTTTTCTGTGTCTCGGTTTTGTTTGAGTTGTTCGTCCTTAGTTACTGCTAGCAGTAGAATTTTGCCATAGTCAGTTTTCTCGGTCCGTAAAAAATCACCCGATATCAAAAATTCTTTACGGACAACGAAAAAAACCGAGAAAAAAAACTGATCCCATTTTCTCTCACATATGTCGGCCCCCCTACTGGCTTCCGTGGGGCCCAGTGGTACCCACACAAAAGAGCTGAGTCTGGCGGTTTTGCGATAGTCAGTTTTCTCGGTTCGTAAAGAATCACCCGGTATCAAAAATTCTTTACGGACAACGAAAAAAACCGAGAAAAAAAAACAATCCCCTTTTCTCTCACATATGCCGGGCTCCCTGCTGGCTTCCACGGGGCCCAGTGGTACCCACACAAAAGAGATGAGTCTGGCGGTTTTGCTATAGTCAGTTTTCTCGGTCCGTAAAGAATCACCTTGTATTAAAAATTCTTTACGGACAACGAAAAAAACCGAGAAAAAAATCGATCCCCTTTTCTCTCACATATGCCGGGCCCCTGCTAACTTTCGCGGGGCCTAGTGGTACCCACACAAAAAAGCTTAGGGAAAAATATCGTTTGGTCCTTTTTTAGGTGGGCCCATGTATGTTTAGTCCTTTGGTCAAACGCCTTTTACTGTTTGGTCCATAATTATTTAAAAATATTAAACTGACAAAAGTACCCTTCCGTGTGAATTTGTACTTTTTTTTGTAGCAGTTCATTTCAGAAATGAAGTCCATATAAAAACAAAAAAAAACAGAAATGAAAGTCCATATAAAAATGTAAAAAAAACAGACTTCATTCCAGGAATGAAGTCCATATAAAAACCTAAAAAAAGAGACTTCATTCCAGGAATGAAGTCCATATAAAAACCTAAAAAAAACAGACTTCATTCCAGGAATGAAGTCCATATAAAAACCTTAAAAAAGCAGACTTCATTCCAGGAATGAAGTCCATATAAAAATCATCTTCAACAACAGCAGCAGAGAAAATCAAGAAAAACAAGAAAATCAAGAAAAAAATACAGCAGTAGAGAAAAAAAGAAAAAATTAAACATCTTCTTCAACAACAACATCATCTCCATCATCTTCTTAAACAACAACACCATCTTCTTCATTGATTTCATGGATCGTCTTCAATAGCAACAACACGAGAAGATCAAATCTCCATCATCTTCAACAACATCTTCATTATCTCCATCATCTTCATCGTCTTCATTGTCAACAACAGTACTAGCAGCAACAATTCTTCATCTTCTTCATCATCAAGATTCGTTGTCTGCAACATAAACAACAGCAGAAAAGAAAAAAATGGGGAGAGAAAAAAACTAGATCTGAAATTGAATTATAGAGGAGAGAGAAAGAAAATCTGAGAATGATTTATTCTCTCCTACTTTTTGACTATATATATGGTCCTTATTTAAAAGGGTATTTTTGCCACTACAGGATGACATTTACATCATCCATGACATCCGCGTAGGACCAAACAATAATTTTTAGGACCAAACTATAATTTATATTATCAAATAGGACCAAACAGACATTTGACTGGGTCAAATAAATTAAACTCTCTAATATATTATTCCTAGGACATAATGTTATTTCCTACAAAAGCTTAATCCGGCGGTTTTGCTATAGTCAGCTTTCTCGGTCCGTAAAGAATCACCCTTATTGTATATATTTCGTTCTGTCCCTGATATCCAACTCATGCTTTTTGCTTTTCTTTTATTTCATTTTTCTAGTTTCCCAACTTAGCTTACATCTGAAAGGACTAACAGTCCATTTTGGAAATACAAACAGATGATGCAAAAATCAAAACAATTTGAGGATCTCGCTTAGGTGAAGTTCGAACTTGGCCATATCATTCTCAAGAAACTTTGCCGAAACTTCTATCCCTTCACCACATTTTGTATCGATCATGCAAATTAGGTTCTGGTTCGGCTCGACAACTAGTAGATCAGTAGTTACCCAAACCGGCTTTCCCCAGCCAAAATCAGCATCATAAAACCCAAACTTGGACCAGCTAGCCATCCACAAGGCGTTGTCACCACCAACAAAACTTAGAAAGATTTTCTCCATGCAACCTTTATCACCTTTTACCTTGTATTTTTCTCCCCTCCACTGAGCTACTAATTCAGCTAACTGATCCTCCAGTACCTCATCATTCGTACTTGCCGCCGTTGCTCCCGGTGATACCGCCGTCGAAACTACCGCACAGAGATTCCCAAACGATACATCAGGTAATGGTGGCTCCATTTTCTTTCTGAAGTTCATCACATGATTTACCGTTGGTAAAAAACCATCACTAGGAGCGGATTTCATGGCTGCCTTCCATACCAATGCAGTAACTACATCAACCCTTGTTGGCCTGCCGCTGCATTTGTAGTTCTCATGCATCAATCCTTGTAACTTTTCACGCACAGAGTTTATCTTCACCGCGTCGAACACAAATCTTTTGCTGACACTTTTTGCTCCGCTGCTATGGGAAACGGATGTGGGTGGCACTTCTGATGGACATACCAGTTGTTCACTCGGCGGAAAAAGAGACGCCGCGTCGAAAGAAGGAAGCAAATTCTGATTTGCGGTTGGCGCACCCCCGCAACGAGTTGAGTAGGTGTTGCCTGCCCAATTACGAATGAATGCACTCATGGTGCATGCATCTGCAATCTTGTGTGATGCACACAGAGAAATGGCAGTTCCACCACAATCGAACATGTTCACCTGAACAATCACCTGTGCCTCCTTAACAAAATTCACGGCAACGACTTCGGCCGGAAGAAGCAGACTTAAGGGAAATTCATCTGGTTTCATCATGAAGTCGCACATTTTAGCTTTGATTTTCACTTCGTAAAACTCGACCCCTTGGTCGTTGCAGTCGACAACCATGTTATCTTTCAACCTTCCAGCCATTGGGTAAAAGCGAACCAGCGTTTCAGAAAGAGACCTCTTAAGCAAGCCGCCAAGATCATCATGGAGCTTACTACCGCCGGTACTATCAGCGACGGCAGCAGGGTAAAATAGAATGACTGGAGTATAACTTGGAGGCATATATTGATCGAAAAGTGAGATGTTGAAGTTTCTAAGTTGATATGGTGTTGGAGTTGTGGGCTTAATGATTTCCTTGGAGATCACTTCAACAGCAGCACTAGACATTGTTGCCATATCTTCCTAATTGTTGTTCACAAGAACATTGCCCGAATTTATATGCGTGATCATCAACTGAACTTATCCAGATATATATATATATATATAGGGCGGCTGACAAGTGAAGGCAGGGGACAAGTATAGTTAGTTGGTGCACGAGAAACTCGTGGTCTCCCTCTTTTTTCCGTGTATCTGTGTTGCCATTCGATGTACAAACTACAAAGCCATCAATCATATGTTTAATTGATGTAACAATCTTTTTCTTCTTACCTTTCTTCTTATCTTAATCATTTCCACTGATATTGTACAAAAATAATGATCAAGTGATTGTATAGTTTTTGAACCCATTAAATATTGTTTTTGAATCAATGTTTAAGTGATTGTAAAGTTTGATAGAAGTAGCAGCCTCGATCGTTGCATTCTTATCCTGTGTCGTTCTTTTTTTTTTACGGCATTTAAATAATGTAGGAATTACTGGTAGGTACGATAACTATCAAGTGGCCCGATGATTCTCATACTTAGAGGTGTAAAATGTGCCGGCCTGGCATAGCCCGGCACACGAAGTCGTGTGCTTCACGTGCCATGTGCCGTGCTGTGTTGTGCCAACGATTTAAACGTGTTGTGTCGTGCTGTGCTTTACTAGTCAAAAGCTAGGCACAAAGACGTACCTGACGGCACAACACACGAATAAACGTGTCGTCTTTGTCGCCGTGCTAGCACACGTGTTATAAACAATTTGAAATCACTTAATGTATACATTAAGTCGGACATTATTACAAGAATTTAATTAGACAACATACCATTTGAAAGTAAAATTAACAAGTTTATTCAATAAAAATGAATAGTCCATCAAATATAAAATTGGATTATTGTCATGTAAATTAATGTTCTAGTTAAATATAGATGACGACATTATAACAACGATATTGAAATATATTTTCTAAATATTAAGATATTATATGTGTTGTTATAAATAAGCCAGTATAAAATGTTAAAAACTAGTTAGAATAGTGACTTTTTTGTGAAATATACAAAAAATGTGATGTATTATGCCTTGTTATATGGTGTACTTGTACATATTATGACGTGCTTTCTTAACGTCTTTGTCTTTGAAATTTGTGCCACGTGCTTATCCGTGCGCGTGATGTCTTTGTGCTCTTCTTGTGCCAATTATTCAAACCCATCATGTCCCATTTAACTAACGTGATGTGCCGTGCTGGGCTAAGTCACGTGCTAGGCTGGGCTGTGCTCAAATTTTAACGTGTTGTGCTGGGCTGTGCTCGTGTTGGCACAGCCCACTTTACACCTCTACTCATACTCTCTCCCTTCGAGGAGGTAATGGTTCGAACCCTGAAGGGCCTGAACCTAGTACTCCCTCCGTACCTATTATATAGACGGAAATTTCATTTTTCCCAATACCACTATATAGGCGGAGTCTAAATTTCAAAACCATTTTTTACTTCTACCCTTATTTATTTGCTTGGGAATCATGAGTGTATGTCTCTAATATTAGGAATATAATTAAAGATAAAATAAGAAAAAACATAAAAATTTATAAAATCAATAAAAAAAATCTTAATCTAAGAGATTTTGACTATTTCGCCTATATATATATATATGGTACATAGGGAGTAATATTTAGGGGCCACAACTAATTATTGTACTAACCTATCAAAAACAAAAAATGGTAGGTACCAATTTAAAACTATAATTATTTAGGATATCCATATCCGCTATGATGAGTGCACAAATTTAGACTAGATTTCTTGAAATGACATTTGTAGTGTGCAAACTAAAAAAATTATCATTTACAATATTGCTAACATGGGTACCGAATTTTTTGGGGTGTACCAATATAAATATAAGACAAAAAAATCTTACCTGGTACCCCTATTAGGGGCCTTGATCATTCATTTGTTAAAGAAAACTTAACAAATTTGTATCTTCAAAATCACAAGTCAAGAAGATTTACTCCAGAGAAACTAAAAAATGACGAGTATTTATTTTGAACACCACAAAGCTTTTTTCATTTCACAACCACAAATTGATTTTCATTTTACTTTCTTACTTTTAACAGTAGTTTCAGTCTTGTTCACTTGCAACACATTCTGCTGGTTCCTGGCATACACAAAATTGAAGATTTTGTGATAATATCTGTACACAGACAAAGCAAATGACAAACGAAAACATCCAATACATCAACCAAAATGAAGATTTGTGATCACCATTATCCACTAGACCACATAATAATATGATATATAACCACGGGACACAGCAGATTAATTCAGATTTCAGACTATGAAATGAAAAACCTGAACATGATGCGATTTAACTTAAACCTGTGACGAGTTCACAAAAGCTAAGAGCTGAAAAGTAGGTATTAGTCTTTAAGATTAGGAGGCTACAATATCAAAACTGAAATTTTCACCAACTTCATTAGGCACAGGCCAAGATCTTACACCACTACATGAACACCATCAAAATCCTAAATTTAGGAATGGACGCGAAAGTCGTGTAACCAATGAGTGGTTGACCCACAGTGGTGTGTAAATTTGGTATAAAAACCGCTGTATACATATCATTTTCGGTTTTACACCACTATGTATCAGCCATTGATTTGTTAACATGGCTTGTGTAATACCCACCATTTTCAAAACCGATGTGTCATTCCTAAATCTAGGGTTTAGATGGAATACAAATACTTATGTCTGATTCAACATGGCCCAGAGAGTACCACAGACTTTCAAATCCGACAGATTATAATGAAACAGGATCGACAGTTTCAACTACTAGAATTTAAATTTGCAATACTCGACCGAGTTTAGCCTGGTGGTACAAAAACTACAACTGGGTCTGAAATCGTGTGGATGTACATTTCTAGAAATGGATTTTAGCTAAAGAGGATACATTCTCAGGTTAAAAAAGTAGAATCAATCAATCTAAAAAAAAACAGTGTGGATGTACATTTCTAGAAATGGATTTTAGCTAAAGAGGATACATTCTCAGGTTAAAAAAGTAGAATCAATCAATCTTAAAAAAAAACAGAAATCTGGCAAGAAAAAGAAGCACAAGTTGGATAAGATTTTTAAAATAATTGAAGAACCAAAATATAGACAGATATGAACAACTGAACTATTAAGCATAAGATAATGAACGACGACATCGAATAGTCAAACAAATTGACGATTAGTGATCACATTCAAGTGGCACCAGTAATAGAAAGAAGAGAAAAAAGAAAAAGAAAGAAAAAGAAAAAACAGACATTCTCTGGTTAAAAAAGTAAAATGAATCATTCCAAAAAAACAGAAATTTGTTGAATAAGATTTTTATAATCAATTGAACAACTACAAACAGTTGAACGTCAGAATAAAATCATCATACGTTATTGTTTTGGTTGCAGTCGAATCTTAATTTTAGTAAGTTAATGGTGAAAAGATTCAAGTGTAGTAGTAATATAATTGGAAATGTAGTTAAAACCAAAACCAAATGTAGTTAAAAGATTCAAGATTCAAGTGTAGTAATAATATAATAATTGTTTTACAGATGTTAAAGTGATAAGAAATCTATGAAAACCAGAGAACTTAATTCAAGTGAGAAATAAAAATTGAAGATCAAGAAAGAAACCCTTTCAATCGATTTTAATGTTTTACCAAAACCTTGGAAAAAATTCAACTTAGAATTTTCATCATATGTCAGAAGATGAAAACCCCCTTTCTCAGTAATTGGTTTTAGTCTATTGAGATAGATTAAAACCAGAACATCTTATCAATCGATTATATGTCAGAGGATGAAAACCCTCTTTCTTAGTAATTGGTTCTAATCTATTGAGACAAATTTGAACCAAAACATCTTTTCAAGGGGAAAAAAAACCTAATAAAAAATATCAGAAACCCTAAAAATAAAAATCAAAAATAAACTAAGTAATTGATCGATCCTAATAATTACTTAGTAAACCAATTATTAGTAATTGGTTCTAATCTATTGGTGAGATGTTTTTATCAAACCCTGATGAGTTTGATTTAGTAAAAAAAATAGCAAAATAAAAGCGCAAAACTCTTCATTTGAGAAAATCTTTTCTCTTCCTCTCTCTTCTCTGTCTCACCATTTTCTTCTGAAACTCTTCTCTCTCTTCTCTATCTCTTAGAAACCCCATCTTCCATTGTTTCTGAGCTTGGAGAAACCCTTTCTCTTGGTGAGTTTGAAGAAGAAAAGAAACCCTTCCGCTGTTAGTGAGTTTGTGAGTTTCAATCCCTTGGTGAGTTTGAAGAAACCCATTATCTTTTATCTTAATTTCACTTTTATCAGTCTGATTTCAAGTTCTAGGTTTTTTTTTTTGTCTAGAAGAACCCCTTCTCTTTTCAATTTCAGGGTTTCCTTTTCATCTTTTCATCTAGTTTTGATTTTAGCGTTTGATTTTAGTGTTAGACATTGTATGCATGTGTTTAAACGGTTTGATTTTTTTTTCCCTGTTCGGAGATGTAATTTTAGGGATTCAGTGTGTAAACAGTTCTAGGGTTTAATTTTATCTAGATCTGTTGGAATTTGTTGTAGTCCTTACAACAATACAGATTCAACAAGAGGGTTTCTTTTGATTTGTGGGTAAGTTGTTTTTTAGGTTTCAGCATTTGGGTCTGATGATTTTTTTATTTTTGGTATGTTTTATTTGGGTATTCTCTGATTCCTTTTATTTTTTTGGTTATCAACATAAGTTTATTGAGTTTTTCTTTTTCTGTTGTGAGTATCTGTTGATTATTTTTCATGAATTTGATTTTTGCTTGATGTATGGGATGATGTGGGGGATGTTAGTTTTTTTAGCTAATTTTTGGTTAATTTGGGATTTCTTGTCACGCTAAGTTAATCGATGGTGCTTCCAAATATTAGGTTTTAGGTCGATGCTTAGCTAGTGAGCACTACCTGAAGTTTTTCTGTCCCCCCCAATGTGGATTTGAATTCACTAGTAGGTGATTTAATGAATCATTCTCATTATATCATGTAAAATAAAGTGGCTTCGTCCATATCAAGTTAGATGCTTAAGTTGCCCATTATGTTGAATCAAGTGTGTAAACCATTTCTTTCAGTATTTGCGAATTAGAAGTTGCCAAAGTTCCATATTCCAATGGCTCATTTGATATTTTTCTTTAATTTGATCAGTTTAAATGGTTTGATAACTTTTTCTCCGTTTAATTTTAATGTTTTTTTTGTTGTAGTCATTACGATGAGAAGACATAGAGGAGGATTATCACAAAGATCTAGTGCGCGAGTGGATCCCTTGCACAATTATGTGCCAGAGAGAAGTCTGGTGGCAAGACAGAAGCCATCAACAAACGGTAATGAAATATATATTTACATCTGTTTTCCACATTTTCTGTTCTACTTTGTTCAAAGATAATTTGGGGTTTCGTGTATCGTTGTATGGAACACAAGAAGTGAATATGGATAAGTATTTCATTCATCTTTTCTTGTTCATGTTGTAGTCACCTACTCAATTTTTCTTTATAGTGTTTACATTAGGAAGAGCTAGAGGGGGATTATCACGAAGTTGTAGGCCAACAAACGGTAATTGAATATACATTTGTTTCACATTTTCGCAGTTACTTCATGTTGATAATGGGTTCTTCTAGACAAAAAAAATAAAAAAACCTAGAACTTGAAATCAGACTGATAAAAGTGAAATTAAGATAAAAGATAATGGGTTTCTCCAAACTCATCGAGGGATTGAAACTCACAAACTCACTAACAACGGAAGGGTTTCTTTTCTTCTTCAAACTAACCAAGAGAAAGGGTTTGTCTAAGCTCAGAAACAATGGAAGATGGGGTTTCTAAGAGATAGAGAAGAGAGAGAAGAGTTTTAGAAGAAAATGGTGAGATAGAGAAGAGAGAGTAAGAGAAAAGATTTTCTCAAAGGAAGAGTTTTGCGTTTTTATTTTGCTATTTTTTTTACTAAATCAAACTCATCATGGTTTGATAAAAACATCTCACCAATAAATTAGAACCAATTACTAATAATTGGTTTACTAAGTAAATTGTTAGGATCGATCAATTACTTAGTTTATTTTTTATTTTTATTTTTAGGGTTTCTGATGTTTTTTATTAGGTTTTTTTTTTCCCTCGAAAAGATATTTTGGTTCAAATCTGTCTCAATAGATTAAATCAAATTTATAAGAAAGAGGGTTTTCATCTTCTGACATATAATCGATTAATAAAATGTTCTGGTTTTAATTTATCTCAATAGACTAAAACCAATTACTGAGAAAGGGGGTTTTCATCTTCTGACATGATGAAAATTCTAAGTTTAATTTTTTTCCTAGGTTTTGGTAGAACATTAAAATCGATTGAAAGGGTTTCTTTCTTGATCTTCAATTTTTATTTCTCACTTGAATTAAATTCTCTGGTTTTCATAGACATGGTTACAATAATCATATAACCACCGAAATTAGTGTCTCGTAGCTAGATTGATTAAACCCAAAAACTTAAAGCCTAAACAATGATAGCAATATAACTTAAACCCGTGAGGAGTTCAAAAAAATTGAGAGCTGGAAAATAGGTTTCTGTATTAGAGGCTTCAATATAGAAAATGTTTCAATACACCAAAGTTTTAAACCAATATGTGTCAGTCATTCGTCGACACACCATTTTCAAAATAGTTCGCCACTCATAGATCTAAGGTTTCTGGATAGAAGGCTTCAATATCGAAAATGTTTCTTATATACCAAAGTTTTACGCCAATATGTGTCAATGTTTCTTAAGTTTTACGCCAATATGTGTCAGTCACTCGTCGACCCACCATTTTCAAAAGAGCTTGCCCCTCCTAGATTTAGGGTTTAGATGGTGTACACATTGAAGCTACTAAAGCCGGACCAATGAAGCCGGTATAAATGTTGACCTTTACGTGAACACAATATAAATCCTAGATCTAGGAATAATAATCCCTTTTGGGAACCATGAGACCCACACGACAGCCATGAACAAGTAATAGCTGAGTGAAACCTCAGGTTGGACTGAATTTTGGACTTTACTTTTGGTTTACCATAATTGTTTTCGGAGGACACATAGGGTAGTTCTGAGTCAACATGGGACCAGAAAGTACCACAGAGTTCAAAATATGACAGATCATAATGAAACAGGACAGACATTTTGAAACTAGTAATTTGCAAGACTTGGCTACTTTAGCCTGGTGGTACAAAACTAAAACTGAATCCGGAATCATGTGGTGTAGATGTAACATTTTTAGCACAGTTCTAAATTGGTGTTTTAATAAGACATAAAAAATGTGAAGCGTGTAGCACAAAACTATAATAGTCAAAAGGATTCTAACCGGCAAAGAATAAGCAGGGATAGTTTTGATAAGATACTAAAGCATAAGTTTTATAATCATTGGATTTTACTTGGACATCCACAACTCTTTCAAGAGTGACAGTTCTAGTCAATCAATTAGTAAGAACTTAAGTGCTGAACAATCCAGATTGACAACAAATTATTTGCACGAGATCATATGTGTATTCTGTATTTTTTTAAATGCAATATGCTGTCAATTAAAGAAAGCAAAAGATATGGATGCGACAATTCACTCAACAAAACCACATTTCTTGATTCGACAAAGTAAAGATATCTATCACATGAGGCCAGAAGCTTATTTTGGAAGCTGCATACCTTTCTCCCTTGACAGCAAGGAATTTTGCCATGACATCCACATGCCCATATATAGATTTGGTAGCCAAGTGCATTATAATGTCTGCAACAATTGAAATTAATTAGTAAGAGCCTAACTAAAACTCTATTAACATTGTTAAAATTGTTACAACCAGATATATATGCAATGGTTGTGACAATACGGGGAAATTATACTTTATCTGCCAACAAAAGAGAACCAGTATCATGAGCAATATAAGCAATTTTCTGAAAAATGGAAGGAAGACATTTTTGAGAACGAAACATTTGTTTTATTCACAAAAAGATATTCAGAAATGGTGTAATAAGACATGGTTCAAGATAGGCGTCCTCTTTAAGCAGGAAAACTAAACATCCCAAAGTTATGACATTCAAAAATGTTACGCATTATCATCCCTCATGAAGAGAACCAGAAGATAATAGTGCTAGCAGAACATTAATGAATATACAGAAATATTGGTTCATTGCTTTGCTGTATATGGTTGGGTCATCTGAATTAGTCCTAAGTGCAACTCCTATCTGTTTCCTCAATTAAGAGAACCCAGCGCATAAAAGCTAGCGGTGAAAGCTGAAGGGAAACCAGGCAACTTAGTGAATGCTGTTAAGGTTTTGCAAATGTTTTAAGCATTGTGGTTTTCTTCAATTTACCAGGGACCTTTAACACCCTAGGCACAAAGCGTACCTCTAGATACTTGGTCTCCGGATCGTTGCTCCTGTCCCTTTTGTCATTTTTTTGGCCTGCTTTCTGTCCTTAATCAGTCATGTCTCCTGCAACACATTCTGTTGGTTCCTGTCATACGCAAAAACTGAAATGGAGGAGGAAAAAACAAAAGTAAGCATACTAATTATATCTTTACAACGACAAAGCAAATAACAACTGGACATTGAATACGTCAAACAAATTGAAGATTAGTGATTACAATTCAAGATCACTATATTTTAGGATTAAGACTTAAGAGGCTTCAATATAAAAAATGCTTCTTATACAAAAAGAATCGAAACATTTTCAATATATGTACTCGGTCTTACTGAGTAGCAATTTTTGAGCTTAGTATTCAAACACTCACAGCTCCTTTTCTCGAGATTTTTGTCCATTGTGACGTGGTCTGCCAGAAAATATTCACAAGTCCTGCTTCTCCTCCAGAAAATACAGATGGATAACTTTCTTGACAGCACAAACTACCTTAATTGATACCAAATCCCTCTCCCGAAACTAGACGTATCTTCACCAAGTAAGCATTTAGCAGACTTTTCTACTATCCTTCCAATCTCTACACAGCCAAAAGAAAAATCAGATAAATTGTGGATACTGAAAGCAACTAGGAAAGAAGAGTTAAATGGCAGATATGGGGAAATCGCCCGCCATATATATGTATATGTGTTTTTCGTATATATATGTATATGAGTTGATGATTGCTGAAGCTTCATCACCTGAAAATCCCCTACCCACTAAGTGCAACACTTTCCTTTTCTTGATATGTCTTGAGTTCTCCGAGAGAAAAAATGTAAATGTCAAGCACTAGCACTACATATTGTAGCCAGAATCAACATCTAACAAACCGAAGTACATTCATAAAAACAGCAAATTTCAAAATCAAACACTGGAAACTTCTATAGTTATATTCAAAACAAATGACATCTTGAAGAAATTTGCAATAATTCAACCACTTCATTTGGGAGTAGCAAAATTAACCCAGCACAAACAAATAAGCCCTAAAATCTTACCAAATAAACCTTAACCAAAAGTTTTAGGGCAAAATTCATAAATTTTAAAAAAAAAAAAAAAAGATAAAAAGCTACAAAGTTAAAGATAAAATGTATAAAGAAACATTGTTGCTTCAGTAAAATGTGGAAACCACATACAGATGGCTACAAACCAAGAAAGCAAACCACATAGGTCTGTGAAAATGAAAATCGTTGTATAATCTTCACCACAGTGACATAGTTTAAAGAAAATTTAGTGATCACCCGTTCAAGCGGCACCAGAAAAATTATCAATTAGATCATATAATAGTGATATAACCACAGAAATTAATGAGGCCCAGAAACCGAAAGCCTGGACAGTAATAGCAATTCAACTTAAACCCAAGAGGAATTCTGAAAAGTTGAGAGCTGGAAAATAGATTATTGGATAGGACTATAAGAGGTTTCAGTATCGAAAATGTTCCCAATGCACCAAAGTATTAATTCAATATGTGTAAGTCATTGATCAATTAACATGACTTTCATGTAGGATCCATCATTTTCAAAAGAGTTCACCACACCTAGATCTAGGGCTTAGAAGGTGTACACTTCGAAGCTACTAGAACCGGACCAATGTTGCCAGTCTTAGTGTAGACCCTTGCGTGAACACCATCTAAACTCTAGATCTAGGAATGATAAACATTTTTGGAATGATGAATCTCACACGAAAGCCACGAACATCTAATGGCTGAGTGACACCTCAGGTTGGACTGAATTTTGGACTCTACTTTCGGTCTACCATGATTGTTTTCGGAGTACACGTAGTGTAGTTCTGAATCAACATGGGACCAGAAAGTACCAAAGTTTAGAATATGACAGATTATTATGAAACAGGACAGACAGTTTAAAACTACTCCCTCCGTTTCAAAAAGATAGGCTGGTTTCATGTACAAATTACACACGAAACAAGCCTATCTTTTTGAAACGGAGGTAGTAGTAATTCGCAAGACTTGGACGAGTTTAGCCTAGTGGTACAAACTAAAATTCAGTCCGAAATTGTGTGGTGTGGATGTACATTTCTACCACAGATCTAAATTGGTGAGGGAAAAAAAGAGATTCTCAGGTCAAGAAAAGGGAAATTTTGATTTGTTTGCCTTCAAAACTGTTTTGACACTGAATTTTGTCCCCTTCGCCTAACCAACTCTAAAGACAGCTCAAACTTAGTAGTACATCAAAAAAAAAAAAAAAAAAACAGTTGTTCATTGCAATGTGAAGTCCAGCACTAATTTGCATCTAAAAGGGAATTAATGCCGATAAGAACAAACCAGTTTGAAAGAACATGAGTCAGATGAACTTCTTTAGAAACTTATGTCATATCATGATGCATATATTCTATTGCCTTCAAGTTTTATCCAAAACAAATCGAATTTTGAACAACATTATAGTAATAATTCCAATACTTGAATGGGGAACAGCAAAATAAACACAGCAGATCAACTTGAAACATAGAAAAGCTTCTTTTAAGTGATTGCTTACTCAAATGTGAAGTTGGAAGAGCGATTCTTCAAGTTGATTCTCCAGTTGGTTTCGGATGCTCTTTTTGATGATGCTGATGGTGGTGGATTGATGCAGATCTTTCTCTCTTTCCTCTGCAGATCTGACCAAAAATTTTAGGGCAAAAAAATAAATGAAATCACATCCTAATTTCTGAACCTAAATGAGTGAAATAATTGCAGAAATTTATTACCTTTTAATTGATCCAGAGTGTATGTCTACGAAGGAGATAAACAACCGAAATTACAATGAGATTATCCAGAATTGAGAGGTTAAATCCTAACGCGGTTGAAAAGATGATGCTGATGCTGATTGAGGTTCCACCAGAATTCCTCACAGCACCAGAATTCCATTTACTAAACCCTTTTGTGTTTCTTGATGATCCAAATCAAAAAGAGTAAGAAAACCTAGAAGTGAAGCAGAAGAGATGAAAAGAAAAAAATACTTGGGAAACTGGGAAGTAGGTGCATTATTTGAATACTTCTTGAGGGAGAGGAGGGAGGACTCTTGCCTCGTCTTGTCCGGTGAATTGGAATTTCGTGCTAAGGTCAAGTCTAACATTGACTGTGCAAAAACCTCAGATTTGTTTTACTGTATCACAAAGCCCTCTGTACCATCAATTAACTCATGCCTTTCTTAGGCAAACTAAGTTTCTATTTCTTTTCTAAAATATAAATTTGGCAATGCTACACGGCGCCCCATACGATATACCCATTCATGTATTCATTTTGTCTCAATTCTCTACTAATACAACCGTTGTCAAGATGGGAGGGCCGACCGAAGAAGAATCTAAAGATGAGGTTTGTCTGCGATTACTTTCGCTCCGGAACGAAAGTATCACTTTTTCTGAAACGGAATGTGAAAGCATCACTTTTCCAGAAACGGAAAATTAGTCGATCAATAAACCAAAATATGGTTGCATGATGTGTTATCCTTTATGGTGGTTTGCATAATGGTCATGCATTCAATTTTCGAGAATTGTGCCTAAAGTGAAAGTATCACTTTTCTTGAAATGGAGTGAGTACATCGTTTTTATTAGTTGCAACGGAAAATTAGTTGATGCATAAACCAAAATATGGCTTCATAAAGTAATATGTATCATTTGTGGTGGTTTGAAACTTTGCACAATGGATATACATTTAATTTTCTAAATTTGTGCCTAAAATAATAAACACCTCCGAATTTTTCGTAAAAACTCTAAATTTGATATCGTTGTTTATACTCATTGCGTAGATTTTTTTAAAACCTTTTCAACGAGATAAAATTTGTAAGATTTCAAGGCACGAATCTTTAGATATGTCATATGTTATATTAAAGTTTGGTTATCAATTATACTCCTAAAAAATATGATATATAAGGAATTATAGTAATTGGACTAAGAGGGAGAGATATTTTGGTATTATCAAGTGCACACCACCAAAATCTTTTTATCAAAGGGTGCTTCTTTATATACCCCCTAGAAACACTAATTGCACCCCTTTATCTGCCTACCCTTTAAACCAATCTTCCTACCCATCAAAAACATTAGCCTTTTTTTAGAAAACTAATTTGGGGATATGAATAGTGTGGTTACTGTTCATAACGGCATAGCAAAAAAAAATTGTTGAAACACTATGCATGTATGAACAATAAAATTACTATTTCATATCCCCCAATTACATGTTCTTTTTTTACCCCCAAATTTATATTACCGATACATTAAACTTTCTGAGAAAAGAAATTTATTTTATCATCACCTTATGAGTTGGATTCTTGTTGTTCAAGTTTACATTGAGAGAAACTCTGATATTTCGCTTGCTTTGTTTAAAGTTGGATTCTTGCTGTGACAGCAAAGAGGATGGGTTTTTTCTGCCATGAAGGTGAACTTGTTTCCTTGGTCGTGAATAAATAGGATTTAAAAAAAAAATGACGAGATATTAAGAGTTTAATTAGCCTGGCTTGATTGGGGTATACCCAGATTAATTGGGGTATACCCAGATTAATTGGGGTATACCCAATAAGACAAAATAGGGTCATTTGGAAGTAAAACAAGCCACCCATTAACCATATATTTTCTAAATGGCTAATATACCCTTGTTTCATTAACACTAAAAATTCTGATTAGGTTAATTAATTGAGTTTAGATTAATTAATTGAGTTTAGATTGATTAATTGAGTAGATTAAAACTTATGAAATGAAATTTTGTTTTTGATTGAACTTATTTGGAAAGTTTTTTGATGAAAAAAAATTATTTTGAGAAAATCTTTTGCAACGGAAATGAAAGCACACAACCCAAACACTTTCAAAAAGGGGATTGCAAAGTTGTTGTATAAAATCATACTCAAAATTAGATCAAAAATCAACACTTTCAGTTCTGAAAGTATAAAAAGTCGGCAAGGTCGACAAATGAAGATCATGCCATCCAAAGTTTGGCCGGCATGATCTTCATTCGTCGACCTTGCCGACTTTATTTTTTTGACACACAGGAGATGACAAAAATAATTTATTATCCGGCAAGGTCTTCAAAAATACCATGTCGGCTGTAAAAATACCCTACCGGCTGTAAAAATACCCTGCCGGCTGTTCAGAAAAATGAATTAGCTGGCAAGGTTTTAAAAAAATACCATGCCGGCTGTTTGTTAGCTAGCAAGGGCTTCAAAAAATACCCTGTCGGCTGTGTATTAGCCGGCATGGTCTTCATAAAATACCCTGCCGGCTGTTTAAAAATTAACAATCGCCATGGCTATTATGAAAAGTCGGCAAGGTATGCATGTTACGACCTTGCCGGCTGTATTGGCCGGCAATGTCTTAAAAAAATACCCTGCCGGCTATTGAGAAAAAATGACAGTGGCCATGGCTGTTATGAAAAGTCGGCAAGATATGCATGTTACGACCTTGTCGGCTAAAAACACAGAAATCACAATTTTCGATTTCTAACCTAATATAACAGTCAAATCACACAACACAATGATGGGTTTGAGTTTAAACATCATTTATAGTCTTATTTTCGCCCGTAGAATAGATAATGTTTTTGGAAAATCAATGTTGAAATTTTTTATATGGTTTTTGTTGATGAAAGATGTAGATGAAGAAGAAGAAAAGATTAAGAGTTGTTTAGTTTTTTAAATTTTAAGGTTAATGAAATTAAGAAATGAGTATATTTTTAAGATTTAATTAGCTCAGGGGTATTAAAGTAAAATCACCATTTTTAATAATGACACACTATGTCCCCTTGAAATTGGGTATACCCCAATCTCGTCAGGTTAATTAGCATTTAAATTGAATTAGGAACGTGGTTTTTGTTGGAATTCGAAATTACAGGTGAACTTAGTTAAAAAGAAAGAATAACGGCTTTGACAAACAAAAACCATTAGTCTGCTCTTCATCTGTTTGGAAAATCTCCTAAGAGATGAGCAATCCAAAATCAGAAATATACAAAGCAAACTTAGTTGCTAAAGAAACCCCTAGCGCCTCCCACATCATCTTCTAATGATCCACATCTTTCATTAACCAACAACGACACCCACATCATTGTCCAATTCTCTCAATCTTCTATCGACCAGCAAGTACGTGATTTGGAAAATGAAAAATACTTTCAAGATTGTTCATAGATCACGACTGTTTAAAAGTGCAGATGTATATTTTCAAGTTAAAGAAACATTTAGTTCTGAAATCGTCAAATCAGAGAGAACACTATGAAGCAAATTTTATATTATAATTTCACTTAATTGTCTGTGTCTTGTTACCGTTTTGCGCAAAGTATATAAGTGATACATGATAATAAGTCTTGAATGTTGGTTATATAAGAACTACAGATCAGCTAAGAATAATCCAAAAACAGAAGCAAGAACATGTTAGCTTTTCAAACTGATGTGTTCAATTTCTTTTAACACAAAACTAACAGTAGACCATTAGTATTAAAAAAAGAAAAAGGATTGCATAGTTGAGATGGGGGTATGGATATATAAAATCTTAAATAATTTTAAGATTTTCATATTAACTAATTTATAACTAACTTAACTACCGGTTAGGGGTATCATTAGTATTTTTAGGGGGTATATAAAGGAACACCCTTATCAAATTGAAAATTTATTTGAGGTTTCATTTTACAAAAAAATAATCATAAAAGGGACTCTCTCCCTTCGGTCGGCCCAATAATTGTTAGTGTTCACTTTGGTGTTTAATTTAGGGAAAAATATTGTTTTGTCCTTTTTTAGGCGGTCCCAAGTCAATTTGGTCCTTTCAGAAATCACCTTTTTCATTTGGTCCATAATTATTTAAAATATATATTAAATGGACCAAAGTACCCTTCCGTGTTAATTCTTACTTATTTTTTGTAGCAGTTCATTCTGTCTGATGAACTCCGGAATTCATTCCTTCAAATGAACACCTAATAAAACCAAACTAAATTTCCTACTTATTTTTTGTAACAGTCATTTTGTCTGATGAACTCCAGAGTTTATTCCTTCAAATGATAAAACCAAACTAAATTTCCTACTTATTTTTTGTGCGGAGTTCATTCTGTCTAATGAACTTCGGAGTTCATTCCTTCAAATGAACTCCTAGTAATTCAACAAGAGTACATCTTCAACACGATTTCGTTTTAGAAATGAACTTCGTCACAAACCAGAGTTCATTCCAGAAATGAACTTCGTCATCTTCATCTTCTTCATCGGAAGCAACAACTCATCTTCATCATTTCCATCGTCAACAGCAACACCAGAAACGAAAAAACATCAAAATCTTCATCACAAACCAGAGTTCATTCTAGAAATGAACTTCGTCATCTTCATCGTCTCTATCATCAACAGTAACAAACAAAGACGAAAAAACGTCAAAATCTTCATCACAAACCAGAGTTCATTCCATAAATGAACTTCGTCATCTTCATCTTCTTCATTAGCAGCAGCAACTCATCTTCATCGTCTCCATCATCAACAATAACAATAGAGACAAAAAAACATCAAAATCTTCATCACAAACCAGAGTTCATTCCAGAAATAAACTTCGTCATCTTCTTCATCAGCAGCAGCAACTCATCTTCATCGTCTCCATCATCAGCATCAACAACAGAGACGAAAAAACATCAAAATCTCCATCACAAACCAGATTTCATTCTAGAAATGAACTTCGTCATCTTCATCTTCTTCATCAGCAGCAGCAACTCATCTTCATCGTTTCCATCATCAGCAACAACAACGAATATGAAAAAACATCAAAATCTTCATCACAAACCAGATTTCATTCCAGAAATCAACTTCATCATCTTCATTTTCTTCATCAGCAGCAGCAACTCATCTTCATCATCTCCATCATTAGCAACAACAACAAAAATGAAAAAACATCCAAAATCTTCATCACTCATCGTCTCCACCATTTTTAACAACAACAACAAAAAATAAAAATAAAAAATAAAAATCTCCATCTTTCATCATCTTCATCTTCAACACAATCGTCTTCATCATATTCAAATATCAGCAGCAAAACAAAAGAAAAGGGAAAACAAGAACAGAGAGAAACTAAATCTGAAACTAGGAGAGAGAAAATAAAAATAAAATGATTTCTTTTGTGCTAAGAAATTCCTATATATATGGATCTGAAAGAGTATTTCTGCACTACAAGATGACAATTACATCATCCATGTCGTCACCCTAGGACCAAACCATAATTTGCATGACCAAACTGTAATATATATTTTGAAAATGGACCAAACTCTCTCTAATATATTATTTCTAGGACCTATTGGTATTTCTTACTTTGTTTTATTATTTTATATGTGTTTGCAGGTGTTTTTGGAGATATAAACTTTCGGAGAAAAATTTGCTCGAAAAGCGATATTTGCATCCCCGACAAGAAGTATTAATGGCACCCCAGGAATGTGTTAAAGGCACCCAGAATAAGTGGTATTTGCACCCCCCCCCCCCATGAATTTACTATTGACACCCCTAAATTACTAAAGGCACCCATGATAAGCTGTTAAGGGCACCCTGGTTTGGATTGGGGCACTCCATTTTCATTTCTTAATAACAGATTTTGGGGGAAAGATTAGTTTGAAACTGGGAAGATTCTTGTGGAAGATTTTTTCGAGTTTTAAAAGGAGATTTTCACGGGTTAGGGTTGGTATTATCTTGTTTAGACAAAACAGGGATGGTAATCTTATTTTAATCAGAAAATGAGGAAATTTATCATTGATTCACAATAAAACAAGGGTTGAAGGTTTCGAGTTTTATTTGAATATTTATGGAAGTTATATGCGAGTTTGGAAAATATATATTGTATTACGATGTTGTTTTGTCGAGTTGGAGGGTTTGGACATACCAAAAACGCGTAGAAGAGGTAAAAAGGGAAATAAAAGCTGATACTTTAAGGTGAAGAAAATGGAGATTAATTCACGATTTTTAATGTCTGGTGGTGTATATATAGCCTGGTTCGGAGTCACAGGAAGATACCAAGAGTTAAGGATAGGTTGAGGTCGAAGAAACATGATGCATAGAAGAATTATGGCAGCAGAAAAAAGAAGAAGGAGAGTTGTAGTCGACACAAAAAGACTGTTGCTGAGAAGAATACGAAGAACAGTTGCTAAAACTGTCGATGTTTAACAGTACTTGCAAAATACTTCTAGCGACTGATATATACCATTTTTAACTGTTTCTTTCTAACAGTAAATTTGTAACGTGCATACAGCTTTTGAAAAAGCATGGGTACAACAACCCAGTCATAAAATTTGCTGAGAAAAGTATTTCAAATAGGAGTTGTCTCAGCCCAATATTTCATTCGGCAATCTGAATAGACAAACTCCAATATACTTTCAAGATAATCAACTAGACAGTCAGACTCAATCTGTAGAAAACTATCAAAGAGTTTATATCTCTATCTCTTAATTCAATCCGTAATCAGCAAATAGGAATTTGTGAGTCTGATTGAATATAAGAGAAATAACTTGAACGGTACCAAAGACCAATGTTCAACAATCAATCAATTTCAATCCACAACCAAAGGTTGGATTTACCAATTGATCGATTCAACACACAACCTGTGATATTTCAATCAATTATATAACAAAATATAATGCAGAAAAGAAATAACACAGACACCAGAATTTTGTTAACGGGGAAAATCGCAAATGCAGAAAAACCCCGGGACCTAGTCCAGCTTTAAACACCACAATGTATTAAGCCGCTACAAACACTAGCCTACTTCCAATGAACTTCAGATTGGAATGTACTTAAGCCCTGATCAATCTCACATTGATCAAGGTACAGTTGTGATCCTTACGTCTCTAAACCCGAGAAGGATTCTACGCACTTGATTCCCATAATTGATCTCACCCACAACCAAGAGTTTCTACGACCCAAAGTCGAAGACTTGATAAACAAATCTGTCTCACACAAAAAAGTCTATTGGAATAGATAAATTTGTCTCCCACAGAAATACCTACGAGTTTTGTTCCATATTTTGATAAATCAAGGTGCACATGAACCAATTGATAAACCAGACTTATATTCTCGAAGAACAACCTAGTATTATCAATCACCTCACAATAATCTTAATTATATAATAGCGAAACAAGATATTGTGGAATCACAAACGATGAGACGAAGATGTTTGTGACTACTTTTAATCTTACTTATCAGAGATAAATCTCAAGAAAATCTTAGCAAAGATAATACTCAATACGATAGTAAAAGTAAGATCAGAACACGCAACTACAGAGAAACTAGTTGGGTCTGGCTTCACAACGGGTTTCGTGAAAAACCTAAGGTTAAAGGAGAATAGACTCTAGTCGCAACTAGTATCACATAGGAGGTGTAGGGATTAGGTTTCCCAGTTGCTGGAGTTTTCTTTTTGAAAATGCGGGGGTATAACAACCTCACCTAATATTTCGATAAACAATCTGTATAGACTAACTCTAATATACTTTTAAGAGAATCAACTAGACAGTCATACTCAATATTAATAAAAAGTATATCAAGGAGTTAATATCTCTATCTCTCGATTTTATATATACTCAAGCAAATAGAAATATGTGAGTCTTTATCAAATACAAAAGATATAAACTTTTACGACTGTGTATGCTCGAAATAACAAATGTGTATGTATGAAAGATATCATACTTATACGAATGTTGTCTCAAGAGTACGCCATGGAGTCTGGAGCTCAACTATACTTAACTATCCTAGACCGAGACTTAGTCATAAGTAAACTAGAAATCAAGACGTATAATTTTGATCACTAATATTGATAAACATGCTTGAGATAGCAACGCATGCGAGTTCGACCGAGCAATGCTCTAACAGTCTCCCCCTTTGTCATTTTTAGTGACAAAACTATCAATACATATAAATTACAAAATAGATAAAACTTTGTAGCTTCTCGTCCACATGCTTGATCTCCTTGGTGCTTCAACATTACTCGAAAACTTCGTATTTTCCAAGTACTCCCATGATTCCATAGATGTTCAGTTCAACATCATAGTTGTTGAAGATCTGTAGCCATAACAATGAGAAAACAAAACATATTGGTCATTGTTGTACATTGTCATAGTATTATTACACATCATCAAAGTTCTTATATCACAACCTTGACAACAATACTATGGTGATTTGTATCACTCCCCCTTAGTCAATACTTTCGTCTCAACACGAAAACCACTCCCCCTTACATAATGATCTGAAAACCATATGTATTTGTAGTGTGAACTACATATTAATTCTCTCCCTTTTTGTCAATAAAATTTGCAAAGGTACGAAAACGGGATCCTAATGAAATTTTCACGGAGACGCTTTAAGACCAAAGAAAAAGACATATCAACTTTGTTTAGATGCAATCATAAAGCCGAAGCTAAATGCATTCATCAAGGAGTTTATAAAGATACAAGATAACCCCTAAAAATTCCACATCCGCACTCCCCACAAAGATATGGAAATTAAGCGCAAGTTCAAAAGAACTCTCCCCCATTTAATGTCATTCCCGAGAGAACAACAAGAGCGACCTTACTTTTACAAGAAAAGAAGGATTTCTTTGGACACCAAAAACCACAAAAATGATTTTGTATCCAAAATTCTCAATTAAACTGACCACAAGAAAACCCATGATTAATTTAATCGGAATACACAACCAAAATAACCACGAAAGAATCTATGATTACTCTAGTTGGGAATGCTCACACAAGAAGACTTATGGAGATGCACAGTATATACATAAAATATGGATCAGGGAAGACCAATATTGCAGAATAAACAAGGATTCATCCTATTTTACATCAATGTTTGCACAATGACATACAATAGACATAAACCTCGTAAACAAAAATTCATCCTATCTTCCATCACTTATTTTCATAACGACATAATAGGTTTAATTTTTGTTTGTCAAAAGTTCATCGATCTTGTATCAATACTTGCATATCGACATATAAAAGACTTAACTTTTGACATTGTATGGGACAATAATAGTTCACGGACGCAAACACACATATCCCATAACATATTGCAATATATAAAACCATAAAGATTAATACAGTAAAAATCATCTTCCAAACAATTTTAGAGTTTAAATAAATAAATCTAAAGAAAATAAGATGAAAATATTGGACATAGCTATGTGTAATCACAATAATGGCTATTCCAAACTCTAGTTATTCTTCTTAAAACATAAGAATAAAATTCTCTTAAGAAGACTTCCTAGACATTAATATCTTTGAAAAATTATTTGTCGTCAACATCCACTGGAACATATGGTTCATGGAGGAAGGAGTCAATACCAATAAACCTTCTAGGCTGATGATGTCGAACAAGGGCCTTCTGAATTTCTAGTGATCGTAAAACACAAGCCTTTATTTATTGAATCTCTTTTATTACCTGCATCAAATCTTCAAGAACATCAGAAAACTTCTGAGAGTTTGAAGGAACATCTCTTGGCTTCCTCACATTCCTTCTTTTCCTTTTTAAAGTTGGAGACAATTGAGATTTCTCTTTTTCCTTAGTGATTGATGGCTTAACAATCATATTGACATATTTCCCATCAAAATACATGCATGATGCTTGGAGTTTTCATGTAAGCACAGTTTTGTGAGAAGAATTCACAATCAAACCTCAACAAGCAGTCTTAAGATATAAGGAATATCATAAAAGGAAAAAGGAATGTATGGTTTCTGAACCTATAAAAGGTTTGTCTATGCACATATTACAACCCTATAAAGAGTGGAATTGTCACTCATAACCCTCTTCTTTCAGCAAACAGGTCCTTTCCAATATCAACAGTGATATGAAAGAATTCCAAAATCCAAACTATACAAAGCTAAAAAAATAAAAAATAAAAGGTTTTTTATTTTAAAGCCTGAGGGGTGCAAGATCTTGTCTCTTTTAAACATGCACATAAGACAAGATGCACAAAGACAACACAATAAAGTTATGTTGTGGTGAACAACAATCTGTCTACCATGATCCTTTTGGTTTGAATTCATGGAACCTTGCCTTTCCTTATGTTTAGACCATGTTTTCCTCTCTAATAGTCTAAATCTATCTTAGGAAACCACTTTCTTTGAGGAGGATAAGATCTTACATACCTTAGATGTTTTCTCCTCAAGTTTGAGCCTGGAAACTAGACGATCTGCTCTCCGTTGAAGCTTGTTGACATATATCATCTTGTGTTTGTACTTAAAACACTGTGAAAGTTCATGACCCTTGAGAGAACAATAGGAGAATGTCAATGCATAAGATGATTCAGGCGCCTGTGAGATGCAAGCTTCTAGGCACAATGTAAATCCTGAAATATTCATCATAGAGTTTCCAAAAACCACACCAAAAACCCTAATTTGTAACGTTTATTTTCGTTGCTAACAATTTCAGCAACGCTTATGTGCGTTGCCCACACGACGTCACAAATATTTAGCAACATCCACATACGTTTCTTTAATTAATTAAAGAAATGCTTTGGTTAATATAGCAACATTTATATACGTTGTAAAATATTTAATTAGAATTAAAAAAAAAAAACTAGATTACAAAATCAATATATTTTTATTTTTCAGAATCCTGTATTACAAAACCCTCTGCCTGCATTATTATGGATAGAATATTCTAGATAGATATTTGCACCTGCATACAATCCTAGAAGAAGTAGAACTAATTTATCCATGCACAAGGATTGAAGTATGCACGACACAATACTATAATCACTTGAAACTCATACAAAATGTTTGACTAAACTAAAACTTGACATTATAATTTGATTTTAGTTCAGAGGATATAGAATCAAAGAAAACTCAACAGAATGATTACTTGGCGCACATTGGTTATCTGGTGGTGAAGTTCAGTATAATGCTCTCCCTAACATACCACCTTAATTTGCTCTACTTCAATAACATATATACTGCAATCATTTCGAAAACAAAACACGAGTCAGACCCTTGAGAACATCCTATTAACAGACTAAATTTACAATTAGGATAACAGAAACTCATGAAATACATCAATTAAAATAAAACAACTACATGAAAGTGCACATTTAATCAATTGGCAAGATAAGAACATCAACCTTGGTTCAGTTTCATGAATCTTAGTTTGTTAGTGAAAATAATTTTTACAAGGTTTAACAAAAAAATCATTAGAAAAGAGAAGGGGTGATAACGAACCTTTTTTAGCTCCATGCCAGATTCCCTTCCCATCTTATCTTCTATATCTTCTTGAAATCAATTCCACAAGTTCATTTTTTTAACTGGATTTTTAAAGTATCCCATCGAGACTACAAGAAGTGAGAAGATGTGAAACAAAATCATGAGACACTTGCTAAGAATGATTATGAATTCTGAATCACAGAGCTCATTATTTGCAAGAATTCCAATTTCAGATGAATTGCATTCAGAAGTAATGGAACGAGAAATTTAGCAAAAGCAAATGGTTTGAGAAATAGCGAAGTACCTTGAAGACTTTAGTACTCTAAAATTAGCTTGCGCTTTGAAAGCTGGGAAATCACTGGGCTGATCCTTTGCTTCCGAAAAAGGTTCAACACAAATATCTTCCATTACATAGCTGGCACTTTAAAAAAAAATCACATGTAAATACATAGACATACAAAAAATAGGTCTCAAAGTATTAGATGATCAAACGCAAAACCTATAATAATTTCACCCCTAAAACTGACCATCAAGCCGCTCTAGTATTACCCCACAAATTATAGCCTCTCGAATCATCTCCAAGACAAATACTTTTGACGTAGAACTTGGGTCAAATCTTTCATGAACATCAAATACAGAGGGACAGGAAAATATTAAAAAAAAATTGAAACAACTTCAGATATCAGATAAACCTCACCAGTTCTTTGTCATCACCACCACCCTCACCAGTTGTTTGAGTAATCGTACCTAACAGTGTACATTTGGTTGGTGCACAAATAGTTAACCAAAGGTTAGCCATATGAGCACTTTCATATCAACCATATTCGTCTTCTTCACAACTAGTTCAAATGACTCAAAAGAACTTGTTGAAGAGTTGTTCAATTGCTTAGATCTTTATACTAGACAAAATTGAAACAAAATCGATTTGATTCACTCGAATTAATTCATGAGCAATATAGCCACGGTTTGCAAAGATTGTATTCCGTATTGATTTATTGTTTAAGTTCATGAGCTACCGATTTGAGAAATATAACCATCTTGGGTACGCATACGGGTATGCGTACCTTAGCTACCGGATTTGAGTTTACAAACTCAGCAGAAATTTTTGGTTCGAAAACTTCTGTGGGTACGCGTACCCGTACGCATACCTAAGATGACTAGTTTGACAGTTTACAAACTTACAAACTCAGCAGAAATTTTCGGTTCGAAAACTTCTGCCAATACGCGTACCCAACATGTCTCCTTCACCAATGATGCATGCACACATATGTACGCACTTGTTTTCCGGTACATGGATTTATACACTAATGTGCGAACACACTATATATTCTTATATCCATAGATGGTTACATAATCTCAACTCTACATTTCAATCATTGAAACATTCTTCTATAATGTTATAACAATCGTTATTCACGACTATCGTCATCAAAGCTATTTTCAAGATTTAAATGTCATCATGAATTTCGTCACGGGTAAAGATGAAAAGTGGTTAAAACGAAATCTTACCAACACATATTTCGACAAAAATATAAGCGAGTAAACTCGACTCGAAATAGCAAATGTGTATGTATGAAAACTATCATACTTATATGACTGTTATCTCAAGAGTAGGAGATAGATAGACTTTTAAGTGCTAGATAAGTTCAAGTCTCCACATATCTTTTGGTTGGATGAGGTTCCACTGGTTCCTTGAGTATTTCTTCATCTTCGTAAGATAATCGCCATGGATTCTGGAGCTCAACTATACCTAAATATCCTAGACCGAGACTTAGTCATAAGTAAACTAGAAATCAAGACGTATAGTTTTGATCACTAATATTGACAAACATGCTTGAGATAACAACGCATGAAAGTTCGACCGGGCAATGCTTTAACAATTTTATATAGTTTTCAAATCAAGGTTTGCAATCTAAGTTATCTTGATAACAAAGCATTCAATATTCTCCGTTAGATGAAAACCTGATTAGATACAAGCTAATATCTTTCAACCATTAAAGCAAACTTAGCTTGTTATACACAAATGGAATGTACCCTCATTTAGATTTATGTAACTGTACCTAAACGTTTACGCCATGTTGGCTCAACAGTAGTTAACCGAGGTTAGATATATGAGCTCTCTCATATCAACCTTATTCATCTTAACCATAACTAGTTCAAATGACCCAAATAAAACTAGTTAAAGAGTTGTTCAATTGCTATATTCGCATAGAAGTATACAAGAACACAATTGAAGCAAAATAGGTTTGATTCACTCGAATCAATTCATGAACATTATATCCACGGTTTGAAAAGAATTCATTCCTTATTATATAAATGTATTTGTTCATGTCACAACCGATTTTAGAACTTTAACCACTAATGTATGCAAACAGGTTCGCATACTTGAAGTAGCCGGACCAAGTTTGGTTTTCACCATTATGCGAACAGGTACGCATACCTCCAAACCTAGTAGAATTTCTCGGACATGAACCTTAATCCAGTATGCGTACGGGTACGCGTACTTAGGTTCCCGGACTTCTCAAACCAACAGGTAGGCATACGGTTATGCATACTATGGTTCCCGGACATGGATCACATATATGCAAGAGTGCACAACATGTTTATAATGTTGGTTAAGTATTCTAAACTCTATTTCAATCATTGAAACATTATTAGAGGATAACAATAGCCATTTTCACACATTGTTAGCATCAAAGCAATTTTCAAGTTATTGAAATAATCATAACAAAACACTCCAAGTCTACAATAAATGATTGTATCACATAAACCATGTAAGATGTTACTCGGCGATTGTCACATGATCATATTTTTACTTTCATCAAGAATATAAGATGAACTTGGTTGAAGGGAAAGCTTACCAACACATATTTCGAGAAATATGTAAGCGAGTGATGTGATTTTAACAAGTTATAGAAAGTGGTAGTAAAGATTCGTTCAACTTGGACGTGTGAAGATTGATTTTAGACTTAATGATAAAAGATGATAATAATATTGAGAAATACTGGGACTTTGGATTCCACTAATTTTCATATTCATATGGTTCAAATATTAACTCTAGACAATTTTAGCTCAAGTTATATCGACTCTGATTCTTTGCCAATGTAGATTTTTAAAATATTAGATGTAAGTTAAAAGTATGACGCATCAAAATTAACTAAGACTAAGCATGCGACATCAAATAAAATCACAACTAACTAAGAAAAATCATAATACAAATTAAATTAGTGCAAAAAGTCATAAGCGAATTAAATAGAAATACCACAATCGTGAAAAGTAGCTTCTTCCATTATCCCAGTGTTTGGTTTAGCTCCTCATTATTACAAAAAAAAAAAGAATTAAAAGAGTAAAAAGTATTGTTGCTGGGCTCCCGGATCTGTCTCCACCAGCCCCCAAAACTGACTCTTCCTTTCTCCTTTTATAGTAGACGACGCCGAATTTCTTTCCTAATTTGCACATACAATGACGTCAAAAGCCAATCTTTTCTTTTCCCTAGCCAGTGACATATTTCCACGTCATCCACTCTAACACATTTACCTAGTAGAATTATGCCACATCATCTCTTCCAACACCACTTACACCAAAAACAGAAGTGCTTTTTCCCTTTTTAATTAAATATCGCCAACTCCCTCACAAATGGTAAGACCTTTCAACTTCTTGCCATTTCAAAGTGGCCGACAACTCACAAACAAATTCTCCCAATCTGTTTCATATGTTTTGATACTCTGACCCATTTTGTAACCAAATAAATATTCTACTTCCTTTATTAATTTAATCATTTTGGAAAGAAGGTTAAGAGCTATTAATATAAAGAATGTTTCCTTCTTAGCATTTCTTCCCTTCATGTGACTAGTAGGTGAAAGATTTTCTCCACAGACCAAATTGGTCACTTCGAACTTAGACTGGGCTCCGCCTGACCAGATTAATTTATGTTAGGCTCGGGCCACTTGCTTTCTTTGGAACATTTTTCCGAAGTCCATGATGTCGGTGTACAACTCCCATTTAGCCATGTTATTCGTCGTAGCCCATTTTATTCATGCACCTACAAAAATACAACAAATATCATAATAAGAACAAAAAACGGGTACTAATAATATAGAAAATTGAGATGAAAATAGACACATAAATACGTCTATCAAATATCCCCAAACTTATTATTTGCTAGTCCCGAGCAAATCAAACCTACAAAATAAAAATCCTAACTCACTATCACAGGCATCTTCGGTTGCATTTAGCGTATGCAACAAGCATTTAAACCCTTAGGTAGCCCCAGTGGTCGAGTTATAGTCTCGGGAGGGCTTACAAGAGATATACCCACAAAACCTTTACTTCAGACCCTAGCTATCTATGCAGAACCTTGGAAGGCACTAAAGAATCTCCTTGGTTGGCATACTTATTTACTATAGGAGGAAGTACCCTGATGCGAAATTCCAATTGTTGTACACGATTTTTCACTCAAGCATACTAAAATTCATATATAAGTGATGGAGCTCTACCCAGATAGTCTCTCTATGGACATCAATATAAAGGAATAAAACAAATCACATGAAAGATTAAGAAGATGGAAATAAAAATAGATGGTTGCGAATGGACGGCAATGCCAAGATGAACCTATGACCTAATGGATTGAGATACTGGTCTAGACTAATATCAACACAACTGGTATATAAAAGGGAACCATTGGTCGATAACCTAATTCTAGATCAACCAGCTGGCATATACAAGGGAACCAACGATCGATTTTATTGAATATCAACATTTTTTTTTTTGAAATAACGACATTATTAGATATTTTGGATCCAAGTGCATGCTTCTTATCAGCATATTAAATGGTAATTCTCGTGGATCCTGTATTCCACGCTTGTTTAGGCGACATATACAAGGAGAACACACACATATTGTTATCTAAGTGTTAGTGTTTATTCCGATTGGTCGGATGGCCTGGTCTAATTTTTTTTATTTTTTATTACTCAATCTCCAGCAGACATCAACAAAAAAATGCAAAAATAAATAAAGAAGTAATAAGATGATTCCGAGATACGTTGAAACTATCATGTTATTTCTAACACCTGAGCCATGTGCTTTTATGAATAGACTCTTTAATTGTTTCCATCTAATCAGATTGGTTCCTTAACTCCTACAATCAAAATGCTTCCATCCACTTAGATTGGTTAGTGTTATCCTTAATATGCATAAATTTCTAGGCTCTGGAGTCTATTAATGCAACTAAAAAGTTTCTCACATACCCCCAAACTTAAATCTAACATTGTCTTCAATGTTTTAAAGATGAAATTAAAAGCATGAACTAGAAGAAACTGTTACCAATTGAAGCAAAAGATTTAAGGAAAGATATTACCATGTTGCATGAATATTAGGTTACCTCCCAAGAAGTGCTAAGTTTAATGTCTTCAGCCAGACTAAGAAAGGATTAGTCACCATATAAAATCATAAAGCAATAGCCGGAATATCCGAGGGTCATTAAAACCAAATAAAGCTATCACAAATAAAAGGAATCTGTAACCTGCCAAGGAAATAAACAAATAAAGAACACCCTTGTCTAGTTTCCTGTTTAAGACAACTACATCTAGATGTGGTTCAGGTTCAGATTCAATAAAGGGGTCTAAATGAAATATTTTCATTGGGTGCACTTCCTCATAAGCGGATCTAAAGATTTAGGTTCTAAAGTCTGTAAAAACTCAACTAAGAATTTAGAAGCACATAATAATAACCTGAATAATTGGGGATCATCTAAGTCAATCAGATTTGACTTAGACAACTGACCACAATGAAAGTAGTGGTCATTCTTAAGCAAATGTGTCTTTTCTATTCTCCTAAAGTATTTATGTTTAGTCTCAGAACTTAATAACAGACACATTTTAAACTCATACGTTCCCACAATTGGTTAAAAAATATTTGGTGGGAAAACAAAATCAATCTGGGTATCATAGCCTGGGTAAACCACATCAACCATAGGATGGGTTTATAACAACTGAACTTCCTTATAGACATCACTGGGTTCAGGAAAATGTGTATAAATATAATCTTGTAAAATGGTTGAGGCACCCGAGTGAGGGACCTCTGTAAGAGCTAAAGGTAAGGCACAAGGAGAATGATAATCACCCCTAAACTTAGAGTTTTGGGTGTCTCTAGATAGACTAGATACTATTTCCCTAGTTTCTAAATCATCAGAATACTGAAAATGGTCAATTGCTTCGTGTAGATTATACTCAGGTGATGCATCCTCACTCATATTTAAAAGCTCTACGAGTTCATCTTCTTTGTCTAAGACTAATGTTTCTAAATCGCTAAACTCTAAAACAATATTCTCAGAATAAACTCGCTCCTCAAAACTATCATCGGCTTTGTAAAAAGGAAATTCTACATCATCTAAAACAATATCTCTAGTCAAATCCTCGTCATTTTGAATAGGTGAATAATTGTTAAAATTATTTGGATCTGAACCAGAAATAACATTATTATTATTATAAAGCTCAATTGGAGTAGCAAATTCCTGATCACTATGCCTATTTATTTCAAATTCTTCATCAACACTATCCTCATCATAATCATCATTATAATAACATGAAAATGGTTGAACCTCATCTAAACAAGTAGTGTTACTAATTATAACCTCGTCATCTTAATTATGCAAATAACTATCCTCATTTTCAAGGGTATTATTGAAAACATTGTATTGGAAATTAAGGTTATTGCGAGCGGTTCTTTCCTGGGCATCTAACAAAATTTTCGGAGTTGAATCACATGACTTCCTGATTTTATCTAGGAAAGATGGTTCACACGTTGCATTGCTTTCATCCATAACTAGGTTATTCTTATTTATCTCAGTTGAACTACGTGTCGACTCAAGTAACTTTTGTGTCGATTCAACTAACTTACGTGTGGACTCTAGTAGAGAGGAATTTTTCTCGTACGACCGGTGGGAACATGGATAGTAATTGGGCTCACCATGGTATGCCATAACCTTCAAAAGTTTGATGTTCCCAACCACTATTCACATTATGGTCAAAGTAATGTCCATTTTGAAAATTAGTCGGATATTCGTTGTATTGGCTATTATAATACCAGTTCGACATTCTATTGCAGGGGTGTGAGTTGTCACAAAAAATAAAACCCAATGACAGGGGATTCATGGGTGGATAGAGTCTTACCTCCCGTACCAGACGGGCGATGAACCATTAAAGTCGATTCAGGCCACCGACTCATATGTCAGTGTACTAACCCGAGGGGCCGAGACAGTATCGTAACTGTCGTCCTTCCCTGCAAACAATTTATATTTAATCTCAACCCTTCCTTAGGGTTTTAAAAATAATGTCCAGTCAAAAAAGTGTCCAAAATTAAAAATTACAACGGTGAAACCTTATTTACAGTTTCTAAAAATAAAAAGAAATAAAGTCTAAATAAAATAAATATGTACAAAATCTTCTTCACTCCTTGGACTCCTATTTTCTTTCCTTCTTTGGCGATGCTTTCCTTTTATAACACTTTTTATTTCCTTGTATCTTCGCTCCAAATCTGAAAAGAATCAAAAAAATACCAAAGGCGTAAAAGAGAACAAAAATAATAAAAATAAACCTAAAACAAATCTAAATAAAGTCCCCGGCAGCGGCGCCAAAAATTGATGTGATTTTAACAAGTTGTAGAAAGTGGTAGTAAAGATTCATTCAACTCGGACGTGTTTAGACTTAATGACAAAAGATGATAATAATATTGAGAAATATTGGGACTTCGGATTCCACTAATTTTCATATTCATGTGGTTCAAATATTAACTCTAAACAATTTTATCTCAACTTATATCGACTCTGATTCTTTTCCAATGTAGATTTTTAAAACATTAGATGTAAGTTATAAGTATGACGCATCAAAAGTAACTAAGACATCAAATAAAATCACAACTAACTAAGAAAAAAATCATAATACAAATTAAATTAGTGCAAAAAATCATAAACGAATTAAATAAAAATACCACAATCGTGAAAAGTAGTTTTTTCAATTATCCTAGTGTTTGATTTAGCTCCTCATTATTACAAAAAGAATGAATTAAAAGAGTAAAAAGTATTGTTGCTGGGCTCCCGGATCTGTCTCCACCAGCCCCCAAAACTGACTCTTCATTTCTCCTTTTATAGTAGACGACGCCGAATTTCTTTCCTAATTTGCACATACAATGACGTCAAAAGCCAATCTTTTCTTTTCCCTAGCCAGTGAAATATTTCCACGTCATCCACTCTAACACATTTACCTAGTAGAATTATGCCACATCATCTCTTCCAACACCACTTACACCAAAAACAGAAGTGCTTTTTCCCTTTTTAATTAAATATCGCCAACTCCCTCACAAATGGTAAGACCTTTCAACTTCTTGCCATTTCAAAGTGGCCGACAACTCACAAACAAATTCTCCCAATATGTTTCATATGTTTTGATACTCTGACCCATTTTGTAACCAAATAAATATTCTACTTCCTTTATTAATTTAATCATTTTGGAAAGAAGGTTAAGAGCTATTAATATAAAAAATATTTCCTTCTTAGCATTTCTTCCCTTCATGTGACTAGCAGGTGAAAGATTTTCTCCACAGACCAAATTGGTCACTTCGAACTTAGACTGGGCTCCGCCTGACCAGATTAATTTATGTTAGGCTCGGGCCACTTGCTTTCTTTGGCACATTTTTCCGAAGTCCATGATGTCGGTGTACAACTCCCATTTTAGCCGTGTTATTCGTCGTAGACCATTTTATTCATGTACCTACAAAAATACAACAAATATCATAATAAGAACAAAAAATGGGTACTATATAGAAAATTGAGATGAAAATAGACATATAAATGCGTCTATCAGCGATTTAAACTTAGCTCGAAACTCAATTATACATAATCGAAAACTATAGTAATACGACTTTTGTCTCAATATAGGAGACAGAGTAGAAATAGACTTTCCAAGTGATAGATGAGTTTCAGTCTCCACATACCTTTTGTTGATAAAGTTCCTAAAGCTCTCCTTAGTAGTTCTTCGTCTTTAAATGATGAACGTCGTGAAGTCTAATGGTCAACTACACAATCTATCCTAGTCTGAGACATTATTATAAGTAAACTAGAAATCAATACTTATAGTTTTGATCACTAATATTGACAAACAAGATTGAAATAGAAATTTTAGTGACAAAACTATCAATACATATGGATTACAAAATAAATTAACTTTGTAGATTCTCATCCAAATGCTTGATCTCTTTAGTTCTTTAACATTACTTGAAATCTTCGTCACTTCCAAGTACTCCAGTGATTCCAAATGTGTTCAACTCAGCATCATAGTTGTTGAAGATCCGTAGCTATAACAATGACAAAACAGTTGCTCTCAATCATCGTTATTACAGTGTCATAGTATCATTATACAACATCAAAGTTCAATTGTATCACAACTTTGACAACAATATTATGGTGATATGTATCACTCCCCCTTAGTCTATACTTCATTTCACAAGGAAAAACACTCCCCTTACGTAATGATCCGTAAACCATATGTATTTGTAGTGTTAACTACACATTAATTCTCCCCCTTTTTGTTAATATAAATTGGCAAAGGTAAGAAAACTAATGGATCCTCATGAAATTTTCATAGAGATACTTCATGACCAAAAGAGAACAACATACCAACTTGTTTCGATGATTTCACATAGTCAAAACTTAGTGTATTCATCAAGGAGTTTATAAAGATACAAGATAACTCCTATAATATTCCACAAGCGCACTCCCCACAAAGATTTGGTAATTAAGCACAAGTTCAATTAAGAACACTCCCCTATAAAATGTCATTCCCAAAAGAACAACAAGAGCGACCTTACTTTCACAAGAAAATAAGGATTTCTTTAAAAAGAACCTAAGATACTTAACAGAAATTCAGCTACTGAAACAACTAAAACAAATGCAGAATTGAAGTAACACTTAAACTGGAATTCCAAACTCAATTGCCCAACATATCTAGATAAGTGCAGGGGCAAGAGTTTAGGAAAAACTAATTAACCAAAACAAAACTAATAGACTGCCGTAAGTGTTGAAAAGTAGCAGTATCTAATGGTTTGGTGAGAATATCATCCAATTGTTGTTCGGAATTTTCAAATTCCATATTTATGATACCATTTTCATAGAGATCTCGAATAAAACGATACCTTATATTTTAGTTCTTGAGTGCTCAAGGGAATTCTCAGTGATTCGAATCGTGCTAGAGTTGTCACAAAAGATGTTCATTATTCCAGTATCAATTCCATAATCAACAAGTATTTGTTTTATCCAGAAAAGTTGAGTACAACATGTGCCTGCAGCAATATATTCTTCTTCAGATATAAACAAGGATTGTGAATTTTGTTTCTTGCTATGCTAAACCACAAGATTCAATCCTATATAGTAGAAACCCCCTGATGTACTTTTTCTGTCTTCCACACATCCTGCCCAATCAGCATCAGAATATGCAGAAAAATCAGTGTTAGTATCAAAAGTGTAAGAAGGACCATACCCAACGGTGTGATTGACGTATCGTATGATCCTTTTTGCAGCTGCAAGATGAGATTCCTTTGGATTTACCTGAAACCTAACACAACAACCATACTAAAAGCAATATCAGGTCTAGTGGCTGTAAGATATAAAAGGCTTCCAATGATAGATCGAAAAATTTTTTGATCCACATTTACACCTTTCTCATCTCTATGTAGTTTACCCATGGTAGGCATACGAGTCAGTTTTGGAGTTGACTTATCAAGACCGAATCTTGTGAAAATATCTCTTGCATATTTTTCTTGAGATAAGTAAATTCCATCCTTGTGTTGTTGAATTTGTAAACCTAAAAAGAATTTTAATTCACCAACATTATATTGATCATTTCAAACTCCTTGCCAAGAGAGACTTGAAAATCTTTTGCAAGTTTCTCAGATGTTGATCCATAGATGATATCATCTTTTCCACTCCATTTGGTAAACAACGTTTTATCAGCTCCACCTCTCGAGAAAACTTTTCATAAGGAGGGAAGTAGTCAGTTTTTTGAACCAGGCGCGCAGTGTTTGTTTTAACCCATATAACACCTTATTAAGCTTAAGGACATGATATGGGAAATCAGGGTTTTCGAATCCCTTAGGTGGAGTGACATAGACCTCTTCCTTTAAATTTCCATTTAGAAAAGAGGATTTAATTTCCATTTGAAACAGCTTAACCTTAAGAAAATAAGCATGTGCTAATAAAAACCGAGTGGACTCAAGGCATCTCACATGAGCAAAGGTTTCATCAAAGTTTATTCCTTCAATCTGTGAATGTCCCTGAGTGACATGTATCTTTTTTTCTGACAATGGTGCCAAATTCATCATACTTGTTCTTGAATATCCATTTAGTACCAACAATATTGATATTGGGGGAACGAGGTACGAGCTTCCATACATCTTGTCTTTAGAACTCATTTAACTCTTCATGCATTGCATTTATCCAAAAGGGATCGCTAAAAGCTTCATCAATGTTTCTTGGTTTTACTTGCGATAGAAAACAACCAAAATTGCAAATATTTTGAAGTTTTCCTCTCGTCTTAGCTGTACAATATCTTTCTCCAATAATACTGTTAGTATCATGATTTCTTTGAACCCAGAGATGTCGTGGAGGGGCACGTTCTTTTTCAACAGGAATATCCCGACTAGGGATTTTTTTCCTCAGCACTAGAAACATCAAGATCAATAACTATTGGAACAACTTCTACTGATTATGGGATTTCTTTGATTTTCTCAATTGTCTCGGTTGGAGGCAATTTAGCAGGAGAGTCATCATGATGAAAATTACTTAGATCATCAATGATAACATTTGCAGATTCCATCATGACTTGGGTTTTGAGATTAAAAACTCGGAAACCACGACTGTCAGATGCATAGCCAAGAAAAATACCTTCATCGCTTTTTGAGTCAAATTTCCCTTTCTGTTCACGGTCCTTTAGAATGTAGCACTTACTGCCGAACACTCTGCGATAGTACAAGTTGGGTTTCTTACCGTACCATAACTCATAAGGAGTGTTTAAGGTCTTTGACCGTAAGTAAACACGATTGATCAAGTAACAAGCTGTAAAAACAGCCTCTCCTCAAAACCTTAATGGTAAGTTTTTGTTATGGAGCATTACCCTTGCCATTTCATGAATGTCCCTATTCTTCCTTTTTGCAACTCCATTAGCTTTTGGAGTAATAGCTGGAGACTATTGTTGAGAAATCCCCAGAGAATCACAGTATTCAAACACCTTGGTGTCTTTGAATTCCGTGCCACAATCGCTTCTAATTTTCTTTAGTTTGCGACCATGTTCAGTATGGATTCTATTAACAATAATATTTAATTCACTGAGGGTTTCATTATTGTAAGCCAAAAAAGCCACCCAAGTGAATCTAGTGTAATCATCTACCATAACCAAAACATACTTCTTTCCAGCCACAATAGGTTGTTGAATTGGGCCGAAGAGATCCATATGAATTAAATCAAATGGAGCATTAGTGAGAATATCTCAATATGATTTATGTGGAACTTTCATTTGTTTACCCTTTTGATAGGCACCACATACGCCTTCAATCTTAGGATTGATTTTGGGAAAACCTCTAACAAGTTCTATGTTATTGATCTTAGTTAGAAGTCGATAATTGATGTGACCAAAACGCTCATGCCAAAGATAACAATTATTTTTTCCACGTGATCCTTGAAAAATCACTTTTCCATATTTGTCTACAATGTTACATCCATTAGCATTGAAGACAATGTTATGACCTTTCTCACAGATTTGACTAACAGAAATAAGATTAGCAGTCATACCTTTAACGTATACTACATCATGAATTTTAGGAACGCCATGTAATTTGATCGTCCCCTTCTTGCTTATGTAGCAGTAGATTCCATCACTAAATATTACTGGTACACCATCAAAGTCGCTTGTGTTGACAAACCATGAGAGATCTCCAGTCATATGACTGCTACATCCACTATCAAGAAACCATTGAAAGGGTGATGTTGATTTCAGAGAAAAAGCTCCCATACTAGCACTACTAACCATATTAGGCTTTCTTATTAGTATTGAATGTCTTTTAAGAGCAGACAAAAGTTGTACAACATTCTTATGAAGATTACTTGCAACATTTAATCTTTTTATAAAAGGCAAACATACATGTTGAAAGTGATCATGAGAACCACAAAACAAACATGAACCAACATCTTTACTCTTGTTCGAAGAATTCAAAGCACTTTTATTTTTTACAAAGCCTAAGCCTCGCTTATCACCTGACATCTGGAAATTCATCAATGAAGAATTAGAGGAGTTACTCAAATCCATTGAAGTTGACTTTACATATTTCAAATCTTTAAGTTTTGCAATTTCTGCAACAAGATCATAGTTGATCGGGATTTGTTCATCCACCTTCTTTTGGAGATCAACAACCTCTTCAGAACGTTCTCGAAGCTCATTTTTTTATATATAAATCTCACAATGAAGTCCATCAATTTTTCTTATCAATCGATGTTTTTCAAGACAAATATTATTGATGAATTTTTTAAAATTAGGATTCTCAACCATATCAATGGTTTCTAGAACACGCTCGACGTTGAGTTTATCAATTTATGGTGAAGCATTTTTAGAGACAAAATCGTCCATACTCATATCACTGCAAACACATACTTATAAGGCCTTAACGTGTTTGCGTGCTCTGATACCAATTGAAAAAGAGAGGGTACAACAACCACACCCAATATTTCGTTCGGAAATCTGAATAGACAAACTCCAATATACTTTCAAGAGAATCAACTAGACAGTCGGACTCAATCTATAGAAAAGTATATCAAAGAGTTTATATTGCTATCTCTTAATGCAATCCACAATCAGAAAATAGGAATTTACGAACCCGATTGAATATAAGAGAAATAACTTGAACGATACCAAAGACCAATGTTCAATGATCAATCAACAATCGAAGGACGTTAGATTTACCAATTAATCAATTAAACGCACAACCTGTGATATTTTAATTATATAACAAAATATAGTGCGGAAAAGAAATAACATAGACACCAAAATTTTGTTAATGAGGAAAACCGTAAATGCAGAAAAACCCCGGGACCTAGTCCATCTTTGAACACCACACTGTATTAAGCCGCTACAGACACTAGCCTACTACCAATGAACTTCGTACTGGAATGTAGTTAAGCCCTAATCAATCTCTCCTTACATCTATGAACCCTAGCAGGATTCTACGCACTAGATTCCCTTAGCTGATCTCATCCACAACCAAGAGTTGCTACGACCCAAAGTTGAAGACTTGATAAACAAATTTGTCTCACACAGAAAAGTGTATTGGAATAGATAAATATGTCTCCCACGAAAATACCTATGAGTTTTATTCCGTCTTTTAATAAATCAAGGTTGATAGGTGTCTAAAACACCTTGATTTATATCTATGTTTTTTCTTTCTTTGCTATTTTTCTGGTGAATTATGTCTCTTATATATGGTTTTGAGTTTATTAGGTGTTTTGGAGTCATTGGAGCAAAAGAAGAGGAAATATATGCAAAATGAGTATTATGGTCATTTAACAGGCCGGTGTTATAGCCAGTCATAGGTTAAGGGGGTACTACTGGGCGGCCCGTATCCATAAGTGGGTGCAAGTAACCATCCTAGTTCACTACACAACCCTATATCGAGAATTCTCTTCTCATTACAAATCACCTGAAATTTAGATATAAGTGCGGAAAAGTAGCTGCAGCTTGTTACAAAATTTGAGAAAGGAAAAACACGTGTTTTTTATGGTTGAATCAAGATACTGATTCAAGGAAGATGATGAAGAGAAGAAGATAACTTGCTTCTAATTAGTGAGATGGGGAAATTCAGGGACGAGATAGAACTAAATCTTTGTGTTCTTGAAGATTGAGGATATAAATGAAGTGATGGGGGAGATTAGGAGGTGATTGAAGGGATTGTGATGAATTATAAGATGGGTTTTAGTCAAATTCGCAATTGATTCTAGTTGGAAGTAGCACAGAGAAGTTAAGATTTTGAATTTGTGGTTGAAACTGGAAATCGAATTGCAGTAGAGAGTGGGATTAAGAAGCTGCTGCTGTTGGAGTTGTTGTGGTTGGATTTGGTGGAGATCTCACATTTAGGGTTTGATGAAGAACATGGAATAACTAATGTTGAGATATGAAATTAGGTCTTGAGATAAACTGCAGGCGGGGTTGTTGGTTTGATTGCAATGGTTCTGTGGTGGAACTGAACTTTTAGGAATGGATGAATGGTGCAAGCTTGAGATGGTTGATTTGGTTGTAACTGTGGCAGAAGGGCAATTGGATTTGTGGTGATTGTGGAATGATGGAAGGATGTTGAGTGTGATTGTGATGCTGGCCTTGTGACTGAATCAGCGTTGTAGCTGTGCAGTGTTGCTATCATGAAGGTTACATGGATTAGATGGATGTGTTAGGTTTATAGGGAAGCTGAAATGGATAAGGGAGAATCTGTTAATAGATGCAATGCAGAGCTGAGGAGTACCAGCTGATTATGCTACAGTGAAGGAACGAGTGTTGTTGGTGTTGTAGTCAAGAACTTGATCTTAAAGCTAAGTTGGAGATGGATTTCACTAATGTTGCTGAATTGAGTGGAAAGGATGGTGATGATGTTGAACTCGAGTCTGTGGTGGAGTTAGAATTATTTACTAAGTACAAGGGAGCTGGTGTTGGTATGGAAGATTCAGGAAATGGAATTGAAGCTGCAATGCTGTGTTTAATGAGCAATTGCATGTGAAATGACTTGAGTGGAGGTTGGATGTACTCTGGTGTTGTGTTGCAGGGAACCGTAATGGGAAGAACGATTGAAGCTCAAGTAGATTGCAAGTGTAATACAAAAATGGAATTGAAAATGGAGGTGGCTAGGAGAAGAACTGATATGTTACTGCAGTATGGGGTGATGGTGCTTTACAAGCACTGATGAGACTGAAATTATTCTTGAACTGATACTTGTGATGTTGTGGGATCAAGGAAGTTGTGGTGTTGTTTCCATGTTAACAAGGATCTGAAATATTTTGATGTTGGTAGAATGCAAGAACAATTACAGGTGGTGAAGTAGTTGCGGTACTGAACTCATAGAGGAGATGCATATAGGTTTGTTAAAGTTGCAGTTGTAGTTCAAGCTGCGGGAACAGTTGTGTTGTTATAATGAAGGGAAGTTGGTACTGGTGATTGCAACAGAAGATGGATTAAGCTGAGAACATATGGTGGCACTAATGTATTGGTATTGGTGGAATGGTTTACAGAGAGTGGGAGAAGTGTTGCAATTGAGAAGTAGAGATGGTGTGACATGAACTGAAATGGAGTTACAGAAGTTGTTGATGCTTGAATCGCAGGTGGAGTCTTGGGGTTATGTGTCATAGTTGAAGTGTGTTAATGCATAGAATTGGTGGCGGTCTGGACAGAAAGAGAGGGTTTGCTACAGATGGTTGAATAAATGAATGTTAGGTTTCAAAGGTCAAGAAGCTGGGTTGGATGGCATGATCCATGAAATATAAACTGTATGAGAATTCCAGGACTGTAGAAATAGTACAAAAAGTGAACAATAATGGTGATCCGGTGGTACTAGTTCTGGTTGCCTGATTTTGGAACCGAAAGTGGGGATCGTAAAGTTTCAGTGAATCATGAAGGGGGTACGAGTCGGATGCAAGAGTCGACGGCGGCATATATGAGTTTGGAGTCACACTTTTGGGTATATTTTCGCAAGAAATAAGTCGGGCTAGATGGTTTTTGTGAATGTATGAACTATGGAGAATTGATGAGGCATTCAAGCCATGGTGCAAGCAATTGGTTGATGTTGTTAAGCCGAGAAGCGCGGTCACAGTGCAGTTGAGAAGGATCAGTTGGGTTATAAATTGAAATTGCAGGGTTGCAGTGGGAGTTTGCAATGGCCAGGGATAGTTAGAGCAGGCATGAATTGAATTATTGCCGCAAAAAGTTGGCTTTATTGCTGCAGCTGAGGGAATTGGTTGTTTGGCTGTAACAACATTGGTGGCACTAGGATTGTGATTGTTGAGAATGGGAGCTGATTACTGGTTGAAGCATGGAGTGGTAGCTCAAGCTAAATTTCCTTGTCAGTTTCACAAAACTGATAGGCATATCATGTAATGGACCTACTGATGGGATTGAAGAAAAACAAATGTTGGATGCGGCTTAGGTTGGAGAAATCAGGGAGGAAAGAAAGTTTATAAGAGGGGTTATCATATTATTATCTTGGATCTCTACTTATACTTTTTTTTTCTAGGGTATATACATTGAAACTCTTATCTTTATTCTTATTATGAACTCCATGGGCATGAGTACTTAATTTTCTTTTGGTTATGGATTAGTTGGATTTCACATAACATGATTATTTGATTCAATATATAGTTTTGTCTCATATTTATCATTCACGATTCTATGAAAATATAGTTGTATGATTGACGTATTACAACATGATTTATTGTTTGTTTTGTCAAGTTGCAAATTGGTAGAACTTGTAATCACATCTATCGCTAGTTTAGGGTTTATTATACGTAAAAGTGATAATTCTTGAATACAAGTAGCATAATTGTGAATATTGCTTGTAGTGATACATCATAGTAATCACAAGTGAATCGTGACCTTTGTTAAATTATTTGCGCAATGTATTTCAATTGCATTGATTGGCCTGATTTCATAGAACTTAATGCATCTAGGGAATTAAACTTGATTAGTGCTTTTACATGTTAGGTTGTTCTCTTAGATAGAATTCATATTCGCATCTTTTTATGTGTTTGTTGATGACAAGAGGAAATTAGCGGGATATTCTTGTGATCAAGGTATCCTAGGGCCTTTGATAATGAGAGATTAAATATCAATTCTAGTTATTAAGACAAGAACATGTTAGTGAATGAAAACGGAATCCTTAACCAATATTTTCTTATCCTTCATTTGATTTGTTTACTTGCTTTTAGTTTATTTTACTTTATTAAAAATCAGAAATCCTCTCATTTCTTTACATAAGAAACCAAAACATATTGGCAACCTAGTCCTCTATGTGGGAATGATCCTTTCCTGCCCTTGCTATATTATATATTTTGAGTAGTAAGAAAGTGTAATTTATTTTTGACGCCTACGACATCAATCAAATTTTGGCGCCGTTGCAGGGGAGGCAACGGTTGTCACTTGTTTTTGGTTTCTTATTTTTTTTGTTTTTGTTTTTGTTTTATTTTCTGGTTTTTAACCTTGTTTTGAGAATCGTGGTTCATGTACTTATTTCTCATGGATGGAGCATATTGGAACAATGGATACGGTTTCCAACAACCTCAACAACATGACAACTTCCAACCATTCCATGGGTATAATCAAAACCAATTTATAGGCTATAATCAATATCCTACGACATATTGTGGTCCTCATACGTATCAACAACTTTATGGTGGGTATGTGTGTGATCAACCACATAGATTGGAGGATTCTTATGCTCGTGAACAACAAGTCTCTAACTTATTGGATAAATTTTCCAACTTTGTACAACAAGAGTTTCAAAAAGCTAAAGAGACTATAGACGAGCAACTATAAGAACTTCGTGAAGGTATTGCTAACTTACAAAGAGATATTGATCAATACGAAGAAGAAAGGTATGAAGAAGAACTTTGTTTTCAAAGCAATAATTATTCTAATGTGCATGTGGTTTGTGATGAATATTTGATTGATGTTAATGTTAAAAAGGCCAACCTTTGGGGTCTTTCGTTGATAATTGTGTAGTTAACTCAACTCTTGATCTTAATAATGATCATTCACCTATTCAAAAGGATGAGTTTGAGACCAGCAACATTAAATTCAGTGACGACCAACTTTATGTTAACTATGAAAGTGAAGATGATTATGAAGATACATCGGTCGAAGCAATTCATGGTGACATTTCCCAAAGGTGCACAATGGAATATTTTTGGGATCACGATGAAGACGAAGAGGAATATGATGACACTAGTGTAGCTTACTCAAGCCTTTATCTTTGTAATGATCAAGAACCTATTCAAAAGGTAGAGCTTAAGGATGATGCAATGAGTGTTCTAAAGAAATTACTTATGGACATAATTGCATCTGCAGAAGTGTATGTGCCAAACAACAAGGTGGAGTGTGTTGATAATGTGACCGGTTTAACCAATGTTTTGGAAGACCCAATTGAGCTTGCAAAAGATTATAATGATAATGTTGATGCCGAGATTTTGGTTAAGGCAGAAATGGATGAAGAATGGTTCCAAGGTTTGATAGAGGACCATGATATACAAGAGGTGAATAATTCACTTGAGTTTTTCAAGGATGAAGAGGATTCCGTGATACAAGAGATGGTGCAAGGTTTGTCTAACCCTTTGCCTATTAATCCTTTTCCTTTACCTCTTATTGGATTGAATATATGTTCTTCGAGAATATTGTTAAATGACTTTATTTCTCGATATCCTCCATTAGAAATATTTGATTCTCATACTATGAATGATTGCAAAGAAGAAACCATAGAAGTTCCTGATTTTTATGTTCTTTATACACTTCCAAGTGTAGAAAAGAATAAGTGTGGGGGAAACTTCTATGGGGCGATAGCTTCACTTTTGTTTCCTTGTGCTAATATTTGTGTGAAGCGAGTATTTTCAAAATAGGTTACATGGAAGGATCCCCAACTTTTCAGATTATTGGTGTATGGGGAATTCAACTTGCAAGTCAAGCTGACGACTTTAAACCAAGCGATGCATGGGAGGCAACCCACTGGTTTTGTATTTCTTATCTTTTAGATTTTTCTTTTCTTGTCTTGTTTTTATTTTTATTTTTTTGATTTCTTGTCGCATATCATTATATGATTTCCCTCCTTGACTTTCTTTGTACGATTCAATTTACATTGAGGACAATGTAAATTTTAAGTGTGGGGGAGTGGTTAAGCATTTGCATTGTAAATTTTTTAACTTTTCTGTAAAATAGTTAATAAAAACTCCAACTTGTAGAGTATCGGTCAGAAGATGTCACCTGTGGAGTATCGGTCCATCCTTAAATACATGTTAATGATTCCTCTGTACCCCTATGATACACAGTGTCCTGCTTGCATTACTGGATGTTTGGATTCGTTCGGGGAAAGTCCACTGTAAGGTAGATCCTGGGTTTAAATATAGACATGATCATGTGAGGGATACGTTGTATGACATATTGTGGAGAGCTAGTATTTCAGCAAAGAAAGAGGCGCAAGTAAACTTCTTGACTAACCCACTTGAAGGGAGATCTACACTTAGGCCAGCTGATGTTATTATTTTTGGATGGGCTAATGGTAAAATTCATGTGTTGACCTCACGGGTATTTCTCCATTAGTTGGTATTGGGCATGGGGCTTTTAAAGTTGGCCAGGCAGCGCTGAGAGCTGCCTCAGGTAAGATAGAAAAGCATGAGAAAGCGTGTATTGATAATGGACATGCTTTTATTCCCTTTGATTTTGACATTTTTGGTTATTTGGCTCCAGAAGCAGTTGGACTTCTCAAGAGAGTTAAGAAGTCATACGCAGTAATGTCATGACTCCCCGTTCGATGGAGTTTGTTTTTAAGAGGATAGGTTTTGCTATCCAAAAAGGGCTTGCGGCGCTGCTTGTTGCTCGCTTGCCTTCTATGTAAAAGACTATTTTTCAATATCAGTAAAAACAACAAATAATATTGATTTTGTAAACTTGTAGTTAGCTTAGAGTTACATAGTATACATGTCGCTAAGGTTACATCGAAATTCTCACAAGAGTGACTGAACTCAAAGATGACAGAGAACATGATCGGGTTTTATACTTGTATGAGAGTTAAAGTTGGAATTAACCATGCCAGTGGAAAATGAGGTGCAAAATGAATTCGGTATGAGAGTTGTGATCTCCTATAGTGGAGACTACCTATTGTTACATCATGTGAGGCACCGACCTTCAATTCTTTGTACATGTATAAATATGTGCTTTTAGAGTGTGTGTCACCGTACGTTAATTCCGCGTAGAATGGTGAGATACCCAACCTCCCACCAATAGAAGCACTACTTTGATCTCTTGAGTGCTATTTTGTCAATCATGATGGTGACATCGAATTGCTAACTTACATACCACTTGTAATCTTGTCCGCAGTTCACACCATCCACTTTATATCTCTCTACACCAACAGGTCCATAGAAACACCATCATCATCAACAAGAGGAGCATCACAAATTCGAAGGAAAGTTGAAGACGTTCAAGGTTTACAATCAACGATACAGAAATGAGCAGTTTTCAGATTCAAGTAAAGCAACAAGATAAGGAGAAATTTTTTTACAAGTTGAAGACTTATGTACAAGAGCGAAGATTATCAAGATGAGAATTCAAGAAGTTATGATATCGAGACATACAAGTTGTGAAGAATCAAGCGGTAAAGTACTTACACCATGCCCTTTATACTTACATTTTTATTTTATCTTTATTTGTATTTCATTTTCTCTTGTCCAAAAAAAAAAAAAAAAACTTGGGACATGGGACATGGTCATCATTATGCTGGGTCCCTTTTCAAAAAAAAAAAAAAAAAAAGACAAGACAAGACAAGAGAAAATTTTGTTAGGTTCATAATAAGTTTTATTATTTTATTTTATATTTGTTTCATTTTTCTTGTCTCAATTAAAAAAGAAAAAAAATAGAAAAAAAAAAGACGAGAAAAATGTGTTGTATCATATTTTGGTTTGTTTTTAGTTTTGTTCTTTAAATAAAGCCAATGGAAGAAGAAATATTCATAATGTAGTTTCAAGCAACAAGGAATTAGAGGAAAGAATCACATTGTCAAGATTCTACAAAGTTCAAGAGTTATCATCGACAGTTGAAGACCGAAGACGAAGATGAATACAAGGATTGAAGACCGAATATGTTTCTATGGATGATGTGAGAGTGGTGCTAACTTCACGTTGAACGGATGACGAGGTAAGTAAGGATATTCCCACATACGGGACAAGAATTATTCTCTTTCAGCCATCTCACGATACAATCTGAGTGAAAAATGTGCCCGCAGGCTAAACTGATAACTTCTTCTACAAAAATGTGCCCGCAGGCTAAATAATGCATGCAGATGCTTTCCCAATTTCATCACCATACTTGAACCTCTTGAGTTTGCTGATTTCGAAATATGAAGCAGGATTTTTTATAATTCCATTGTATGAGTCTTCATATGTGTTAAAGTCAGCCTCAAAATATGCTACTTGTTCTTCTTAGCCAACCACCATCCTCACCATAAACCAACAGAGATTTTAACTTCAAAAATTACAGAAACATCTACTGTTTCCGGACATGGTAGTTCCCCAGCAGTATCTACTGGTATTGTTAGAGTTAACCATTCGACGCATTCTTCATCTAATACGTCGATTTCGATCCCTGATAACAGATTCTGAACATGTGCACGTATTTGTTCTTCGTCAGAAAATAAGTTGAGGTTGATAGAATCTGTATATATCTTGTTTTCCATATTATTAGTACTTCCTCCTAACAGCCACCTGATGCACTAACTGTTTATCGTAACGTTGATTCGATAAACTGGACTTATTTCTGCAACTTGAGGCTTGACCACCCGAAGCTGATAATCACAGTTTAGTATAGTTCTATTTATTCTTTCTTTTATTTTTTATTCGAGAGAAGAAGAAGAAGCAGAAGGTTTTTTTCTTCGTAACAATTGTATAGAGGGTTACTTATAAGAAAAAAAAATCACTTGAATCCCTATAGCTTGAATATTAAGCTTAAGAGTCATTCCTATTCTTAGAAGTTGATTTGTAGTAATATATATTAAGTTATGTCTTCTAAATTCCTAAAACGAGACATCACTAGCTTCTTCACTGTTTTCATGGATTGATTCTCATTTAAACCCCTCCTCTAGTTAAAGTTAAATTAAACCCAACTTCTTCATTGGTTGCGGCTCTCACCTTAGTTTGCATGTATCGAAAATGAATGAAAAATTCTGGTTTTCGAAATCCTTTATTTAGTTTAATTTTGTAATTTCATTTCCTATGTTCATATTCTGAACTGCAATTTCTCCATTCATGTTCAACTAATTAGCTATTCCTTGTAGCACCCTCAGACTCTCTAAGGGCACCAAAATCAGTATTTTTACAACTTTGTCGTGGTTAAGGGGTACCTCGGGTTTCACTTAGCAAACACTAAGGGCCAGATTTTTGTGGAAACCACGTCCTTTCTTACCATACAATGTGTGCACCATTATTATTATTATTTATTTATGCGCTCAACTGGTCATCCCCGTTTCCTAAAGTTTCATGCGCTCCAGGAGGTCCCAGGTTCGAGCCCCCAATGACGTACTATTGTAGGAATTAACATGGAAGGTAGAATTAGATTGCCCCCTTGTGACACAATCTCATCCCCACCATCCTCTTCGGCTCCCTTGGCTAGGTTACCCATGAGGCTCGCTGTTAGGCTATCACAACAATCTATTCAATTAATATAGTAGTATGTTGTTGGAGTTTAGATTGTTATGATTTCCAACTAGATAATGTAATACTCGTTATCTAATAATAAGAATTTATTTATTATTATTTTATTTTTTTAATAAACGAAGGCCTCAAAGAGAGTAATGATCCTCCTCAACAGTCGGCAAAAACCATATTGGAGATACATACCAAAACATAGGGTTTGAGATAGCCTTAGCCAAGTGAGCTAAAGCATGAGCAAAAAAATTGCACAACGTTGGTTGGAAACTAAAAATACAAGACGATAATTGAGAAGAAAAAAAGGAAATGTATTTAAAGATGGCATTAGTAAGTCGATCACCATCAAAACCTCTCGCAGAAAATTGATCAACCAAAGACTTGGCGTCACTCTCAGATCAATAACTTTTTCATAACTACATATATGGCCCTAGCTTCAGCTTCAACTGTCAAGGCCACATCAAAGACTATAACAACACAAAAGGAGGCTTTACTCAAATGATCTCTTATCACCTACCATGCACCATTATCCATATAAACATCATCAAACACTCCATCAGTGTTGCATTTAATCCAACCAAAAGGAGGAGGCATCCATTTTTCACAATTACTGATATCGATGCTTTTAGGAATCTGGAGTTTTAGTTTTCTGGCCAATAACATGGCACTTTCTCTATGAAGAGTAACATAATGGAAGTCTTTATTAGTATTAAAAACAAGGTTGTTCCTACTGCTTCATGTAGACCAAAGAATAATATCAACCAGATATTGACCATCCTCATAAAGTGTATTACTAGTTACCACAAACCAATACAAAAGCCACTCAATAAAAGACATGTTCATTAAAAAAAGAAGTAGTAATACTTAAGGGGCTAAGAAACCAAACATGACTAGAAAAAAGGCAGAGAACTAGAGCATGATGAGGGTCAGAGCACCAAGGAAAATCCACAAAGGTTATATGCATTATAGTGTTAAAGTAAGAACAGTTCTGGAAGGAAGCGCATCCCTAACAACTTTATGAATAAATATCTGGATCTTATGAGGACACGAATTTTCCAAATGCACTTCCATAGATTACTATCTGGGGAGGTTTTTAAGCCATCTAAGTCCCAAATAAGCAGATTTTGAAAAAAAACCCTATCATCATTCTTTGAAAGCTCCTAAACCCTCATGTCCGGAGTGCATAGATGGCTTAAGGGAATAAAGATAATCTTCTCGACAAAAGAATTATCAAAAATGGGTGGTGAGTCTATTAATATTCCAAGTCATACTTTCCTGATAAATAAAATAGACAACTGTGATACTAGAGTCTGGAGGAACAAGGGGGTTCGGGATAGCAGATCTTAAGATATGAATCCAATTTTCACACAAGGGGTCAATGAACTTACCATCTCCAACAATCCAGGAAATGAAAGGTTTAATAAATTCTTTGATAGTGTGTAAACACCTCCAAGTCCAAGAAAAAATACTAGCACATTTAACATTCGAGAAATCAGTACTAGGAAAATATCTATCTTTTAAAGTAATGACAAGTAAACAATCGGGATTTTCAATGATTTACCAAGCATTCCTAGCTAGCATAAAAAATTATTTAACTCAGCTTTCCTTAATACTAATCATCCTTCATATTTGGGAGAGCATAAATGTCCCATATAAGTAAACGTAGTTTTATCCATTGGGTCGAGAGTTTCCCCCACCAGAACTTGCAAATGTGGGAATCCATTTTCCTGCAAAGGTACTTAGTAATAAAAAAAGCACCCATCTGGTAAAGAGGGATGGCATGTTCAATATGTTTAACTAGGGTGATTCTCGTTATGTATAGTCAACCTTTGCAGCATCTTCTCCAAAAGGTTTGTGTTATTTAGTTGTTCATCTTTTTCTTCATTCTCTAGATGAACATCGACCCATAAACTAACAATCAATTCATCTTCCACCGGAATATAACCCACCATAATTAAGAAAGAAAAGTGTTGTTTTGTAAATAATCCCTTTTTAAAGGGCAAGAAAGGATCGTTCCCACATAGTGGATTAGGTTGCCAATATGTTTCGGTCTCTTCATCATCTTGGGCTCTTGACCATTACCTACCTCGAGATTGGGTTATATTATTCTATATCATTAATACTTCTTGCAAACTCTCTCTAGACATCGTCCGATTTCGCAGGTTCCTGGGATAAAGTACTTGCATTTGGGTCGCACATGTGTATCTTTTTGCGAGTGTGACCTACGTGTGGAAACAAAACAAACACCACACTTCGATCTATTTTTCGAAATAAAGCAAATAAATTAAAGTTCTTTTTGTCTTATTGTTATCCGTAAACCCGATAGCCTTCAGCCAACTGTCAGTTTTTTTTTTTTTTTTAATACGAAAGATAAATTTTATTGAAAAGAAAATGGTTACATATTCATACCTTCCTGGAGACACAGAGTTATCCAGGAAGGAAAGTTACTTAACCACTATTCCTCACTACTAAGATTTCTTGCATTTTTTCTAAGAGAATATGCTACATGATTAATATCACGGTGCACATAAGTGCAAATCCAATATTCAAAAGAAACTAATAAACTTAAACAATCCAAAATAATGTTTTTAGTAGTCCATTTTATTGAACTCAAACTACCATTCAAGGCTTTTATCACATTCGAACAGTCCCCTTCAAGATGCAGCTTCCTAATGCCCTTCCTTCTTGGCCATAGTATTGCCTCCATGAGAGCCTTAGCTTCAGCTTGTTCTGGATCTAGAGATTTTGCGTGCCAGCATCTACCTCCATCACAGTTACCTGAAATTTTTCTCATTATTAGTCCCACCCCAACATCCTTCGTGAGTTCTTTGAATGATGCGTCAAAATTTATTTTAATGAAATCAACTGCGGGGCAATTCCATTGTCTAATAATGGGAGCAATAGATACAACACTATTGTCTCTACTAGTCAGTCTATGCCATTCAGAAAAGTTATTTTTTATTAACAACACCACCTGCGAAATAGATAGTTTCACATTATCGAAAACAATCTTGCACCTTGCCTTCCAAATATTCCAAATCACAAAACCATACCAGTCCAACATTTCAATACTGATGTTATTTGAGATACTCACCTGAATCAAGATCCCCAACTAGTCCTGGAAGTTTACATTAGCAGTTTCATATATAAAGTTAATATTCACAACATACCATATTTCTTTAGCATACTCACATTCAAGAAAGAGATGTTGCATAGATTCGGTATTATTATTGAAAATATGACACAAAGAACTAATGTTCTGACAAAACCTCGAAATTTTAGCATTTGTAGGCAAACAATCAGTAATACATTTTCATAAACAGTACAAGATACTTTGAGGTAATTTAGTCTTCCAGAAAATTTTCCGGTTTACAGTAGTATTAGCAATAAAACCATTAGTATAATTGACCTTAGATAATATAGTGTTATAGGCAGCAGTCTTATAACACTAAAATCTCCATTTGCACTAGGTTTCCATCTAATGTGATCTTTACCAGAAAAGGGAATCCTAATATCAATAATATTTTTTACTTATCATTATCAAACAAACTATTTAGCATAGTAACATTCTAGGATTTGCTATCAATATCTATGAGTTGAGACACTTTTTGAACATTAGTTGAAGCAAAATGAGTACCAACAGTAGTAGTAGTAGTAATGCTTGGAATCCATCTATTCTTCCATATATTAATATCATTACCATCACCTACTTCCCAAAATGCGCATGTTTTCTGACTATTTCTAGACCTTCACAAAAATCTTTCCAGATCCATGAACCTTTATTTGATATAGCATCAATAAGAGCACAAGAGTTAAAGAAATACTTACCTTCCATGATCTTTACCCATAGATCATCACGATAATTAATCATTCTCCATGCTAGCTTAGGTATCAAAGCCATGTTAAGAACAACATTTTCTTTAATGTTCATACCTCCTAGTACTCTTGGTTGAGCAACAGACTCCCATTTTTTTAGGCAAACACCTTTTTGTCCCTTTTTTTTATTCCACCAAAATCTTCTCTGAATACTATCCATTTGATCTGTAAGTTGTTTGGGCATAGGAAAAAAAGACATATGGCGAGTTGCTAAACTACCTAAAACAGACTGAACCAGCACAGTTCTCCTTGGATGTTTAACAAACTTAGATTTCCAGTTTGCCGGACTAATATCGTAGTATTCTAATAAAGGAGAAAAATACTGAACCTTACTTCTTTGAAGAAGGAGAGGGGGACACCTAAGTATTTGTCATTGAGAGCTAGACTTTTGATGTTTAAGATGTTCGAGACCTCATTCTTAACATGGTTACTAACACCAGTACTAAAACCCAAACCTGATTTCTGGAAATTAACCTATTGACCAGAGAATTTGCTGAATTGTTCTATAATGTTTGCAAGATGTCTAGCTTCAGAAGAATTTTCCTTTGAAAAAAATTAGGCAATCATCTACAAAAAAGATCTGAGAAATAGATGGGCAATTTTGATTGACTTTCAACCCATGAGTAAGATTAGTACTTTCAACTTGAATAAGAGCTCTTGAAAAAGATTCCATGCAGAGAATAAATAAATACGGTGAAAGGGGATCTCCCTTCCTAAGTCCTCTCTGAGGTTCAAAGGTATCTCCATGGCTACCATTAAGTAAAATAGAAGTCGACACCGTACTAATGCATTCATGAATCATATTACAGAATTTATCACAAAACCCCATAGCCTTTAGAGCATTGACTAGGAAAGTCCATTTTATACTATCGAAAGCTTTAGACATATCAAGCTTCATGGCCATCCAACCATTCTTAGCTTTAATTTTTTCACATAGTCTGCTAATTCATATGTTATAACAATGTTATCAGTAATAGACCTACCAGAAATAAAACCAGTTTGGAAAGGAGTGACAATTTTTTGCAAAACTGATTTGATTCTAGAGGCTAAAATCTTAGAAATCACTTTGTGGGAAGTATTACAAAGATTAATAGGTCTAAAATCAACATCATGCTTAGGACATTTGTTTTTAGGAATTAAGGAAATGCAATTATGATTAATTTGTTTCAACATATGACCAGAATGGAAAAAGGCTTGAACTACCTTGACAATATCATCACCTATTGTATCCCACATAACTTGATAGAAACCAGGGGGAAACCATCCTGGTGTTGTCCATGGTTTCATATCGAAGACCACTTATTTATTTTATCACTAGAAGGTAACCTAGTCAACATGTCATTTTCCTCGGTGGAAATACAAGTAGAAATAAAGGAATGATAATAAGTAGCATCAGGGGGACTGGTGGTTCTACTCATGTTAAGTAAATGGGATTTTAAACAAGCAGCAATATCATTTCAATCAGTAAGCCATAACTCTAACTCATTCTGAATAGTGTCTATATGAGTTCTCTTTTTTCTAAAATTGGTTTTATGGTGAAAATAGGCAGTGTTTTTTATCACGTAAAACTAGATCATCTTCCTTACCTCTTTGAACGTAGTAGTCTGACTCAACATTACACCAATAAGTCAGTATTTCTTGTAATTGAATTACCTGACTATCATTAGGACTAGTGTTTGAAACTAATAAATTTTTGGAAAAGATCATTATGACCAAATACTAGGTTTTGTTTAGTAACTTTAGTGAATGAGATACTCTTTTATGACACTACTCATGAGAAACCTGACATCATGTTTCTGGCTTCGCTGACCGGAAATAATCAAAATCGCTTGAGTAATACATAAAAATATGTTTGTTTAATCTCTCTAGTCTCCGTGATATTAACTTTCCCTATCTTGAACTGTATTTTTCAAGGTGTCCGGAGTTTATATCACTGCTAGAAATTTTCCATTACTTATATCCATTTGTTAAGAGAACAACAAGAGAGAAAAAGATCTGAATTGCGAAAAAATACTTGATAAGAAAGTGCAGTTTCTTCTACAGCAGAAAACAATTTTCAAATTTCTACCACAACGCTTTATATGACTGAAACAAACTGAAACAATTTAGGATTTTAAAATATCTTTAGTAAAGGAAACAAATCTCAAACTTTTTGCGTGAAAATCTAGCTAGACTGAAAAATCAAAGCTGACAGTTTAATTACTAGTTTTTAAAATTGTGAGCCTGATGATTGTGCGGTACATCTTATGCTTTATCAGATCCAGGTTAGTAGTATACTAGAAAAATTGTATGATAATGGGTCTTTTCTAGTTAGTAACAACATAAGAGCAAATAACATGAATCATACATCAAAACCTTTTCGGTCATTACTATAGTATATACCACGGTAATGACCTCCTAAAACCCCAAACCAAAAATGCTTATTTAATATTCATATTATTTGATAGAAATTTCATTATCCATATCAAATGTCACAATTCTCAAATTTCTCAAATTCCAATAAATAAACCAATCGACAAACATAGCATGTTATATATCCACGGAACGAAAATCATAGTGTATCTCCCCTATATTTTACCATCCCTTACTCGAATTGTATATACCTATTTTAAGTCACTATACAATTTCTGCCTGAAAATTAAATAGACGAGTTATTTTCTGAGTCACGATGATAGATTTCGACCAAGGATGCAGATTTGAGTCACAATGTAGAATTTTGAATCTACGTATTAAAACTAGTATGTAGAGAGATAAGATAATGATGCACATATTAATATTGTGGGACAAGATGTTATTGATATGATTCAGACTTGTTTTAGAACCTGATATAATATTGTTAAAGTCTTTAATCATACTAATATTGTTTTAATTCCTGAAAGTCCCTCTTGCTGAGCTTGTAAATTATGTAATTTTGTCTACAAAAATATGTCTAAAACTTTGGCCAACATATTAAAACCTTTTATGGATGGTTTGATATCCCAAAACCAAAGTGTTTTTGTTCCTAAAAGAAGTATTTCTGATAATATTTTTCTTGCTAATGAGGTTATTCATACTATCAACCATTACAAAGGAAAAGAGGGTTTAGCTGCTATTAAACTTGATATGTCCAAAGCTTATGATAAGTGGGAGTGGTCCTTTTGGGAGAAATTCCTTTTGAAAATGGGATTATCCTCCTACTGTTTTAAGCTAATTAATCAATGCATTCCAAATGTGTATTACTCTGTCTTACTGATTGGTGTGCCCATTGATTTAATCAATCCTGAAATAGGCCTCAGGCAAGGGGACCTTTATCCCCATTTAAAACACCGGGGGTACCAAAATACACCACCAACTGTTTCTTAGGCAATCAGTATGGAAAAACTCAACAGAACTTCGAGAGTAAAAACTCAATCAAGGAAAGTTCTCTGGAGTTATATCTCCTTATCTCTCCTGTTGTTAGAACGTTTACAGAATTGAATCCGTCAACCTAACTACAAAGAGAGATCTTATACGGTACCAAATACCAATATCCAAGGATCAATCGAGCCTTATCCAACAAACAAGGTTGGACCTATCTACTATGCGTGATTGATCATCGTGTAACCTGTGATATTTTCATTTTTAAAGATAAACAATAGAATGTGGAAAAACAAATAACACAGACACCAACGATTTTATTAACGAGGAAACCGTAAATACAGGAAAAACCCTAGGACTTAGTCCAGATTGAACACCAAATTGTATTAAGCCGCTACAGACACTAGCCTATTACCAATTAACTTCGGTCTAGAATGTAGTTGAGCCCTACCAGCGGTTAAGGTACAGTCGCGCTCCTTACGCCTCTTGAATCCCAGCAGTACTCTGTGCAATTGATTCCCTTAGATGATCTCAAACATAACTAAGAGTTTCTTCTACTAAATTGAAGAATTTAAACCAAATCTGCCTCCCACAGACTAAACCTATGATTATTTTCCTGATTTAGGATCTAAACGGATAATCAGATCAAACGAAAGATCTGGGTAAATAAAAACTATAGCAATTTGACATAAGTCCGGCTATCCTCAAAATATGGACTAATGCTACCCGTAGTGCACCCTAGATTATTATTCACCTCACAAGTATAAAACTTGCAGAATCAACAAAGTATGGGACATTTGTTGATTACTATCTATCTTGATCATTAGAGCAAGGCTCTACAAATAATCAAGATAAGGATACTCGAGCTATCATAAAAGATAACTGAACCTGGCTTCACGAATCCCAAATGAAGTCCTTATAGTCGCTAAAAGTATTTATGGAGAGGACGACTCTAGATACAACTAGGACACACCAAAAAGTAGTGTCAGGATTCAAAGATCCCAGTTGCCAAGAGTTCCCCTTATATAGACTTTAAATCATATGTTGCTTTAGGTTTAAGCTAAGATAGTTTTGGAACCAAGCAAACAATATTCACTGTTAGATGAAAGCTTTGAATCTTATTCACAAAAACAAGATATACACTATGGTTAGGTATAACCGTAAATAAACCGTGTATAAATACTATATCGAACATGGTTAGCCGAAACTAGCCGATTTGAACTTTAAAAGCTTAATACTCATTTACATGTTCACTAAGACATTAATACTGAGACACAATTATGTGGTCAAATGAGTCGAATGTTAATTAGAGAATTGATCAAATTCAAATCACTTCATATAAATAATTTATTTACACTTGAATCATAAATATCGGTTGAGTCACAGTACGCGAACCGGTTTGCAAACTTATAAGCAGTAACCAGTTCTAGAGATGACAGAACTTTTCAAGTTCACGTACCGGTTTGCAAACTTTAAATCAAATCAAAGTTTTGGAGTCAACAAAACTTTTCTAGTTCATGTACCGGTTTACAAACTTCAGACTTCTTATCGGTTCCAGAGTTCATTTTACTTTTTCATTTCACGTTTTGGTTTGGGTACTTAACTGGTTCTAGAACATATAACTATATTGGATCGTATACAAGTTTGATTATTTTAACCCAGTTCCCTTACCACAGTCCCAAAATGGTTTATATAATAATACATACCTATCCGGATCACGAAACAAACATATTTTCCCATGATGTACATATGAATATGCATATCACACAAATATGAAAGTTAACATATAGCTACTTCGCTATGTGTATGAATACATGTAATACGACTTCAGAAATATAAAAGTTTTCCCAGTTTGTAAGACTGATAACACTGTCTTTCCGAATATAGTATTTTATATTTATCTAAATCAATTTGAAACATTCTTGAATAACATCAATGACATATATCACTGTTTGAGGATATTTTCGAATAATAAACTTGAATCATGATTCGGTGCCAAACAATAAATTGTTCTCCACCAAATTTGATCAAGTTTGAACAAATGTTCATTAAGCTTAGTCATTATATTTCGAGAAATTCGTAAACTAAATAAATAGTTTTCGACTCGAAAATCTTGTCTACGCAAGCTAGTCTAATTAGTTATGCGACAATCATCTCAAGGATATAAAAGTGAATATAACTTGAGAAATAGGTGGTTCGGTCTTCACTTACCTTTTTGAAAAAGCGGGGGTCTAACAACCATACCTAATATTTTGTTTAGGCAATCTGTATGGACTAAATCCAATATACTTCCAAGAGAATAAACTAGACAGACAGACTCAGTCAAGGAAAATATATCTAAGAGTAATATCTTTGTTTCTTAATATAATCAGCAAATCAAACAGATAGAAATCCGTGAGCCTGTTTATTATGAAAAACCACTTGAACGATACCAAAGACCAATGTTCAAGTGTCAATCAATTTATATCAACAACCAAAGGTTGGATTATCTAATTGAGTGAAATATGCACAATCTGTGATATTTCAATTAATTATATAGAAAATATAATGCGAAAAAGAAATAACACAGACACCAGAAAATTTATTAACAAGGAAACCGCAAATACAGAAAAACCCCGGGACCTAGTCCAGATTTGAACACCACACTGTATTAAGCCGCTACAGATACTAGCCTACTACAAGTTAACTTCAGACTGGAATGTAGTTAATCCCTAACCAATCTCACATTGATCAAGGTACAGTCACGTTCCTTACGCTTCTGAATCCCAGCAGGACTCTACGCACATCATTTCCTTAGCTGATCTCGCCCATAACTAAGATTTGATATGAACCAAAGTTGAAGACTTGATAAACAAATATGTCTCACACAAAAAATTCTATTGAATAGATAAATCTGTCTACCACGGAAATACCTATGAGTTTTTGTTCTGTCATTTGATAAATCAAGGTGAAAAGAAACCAATTGATACACCGGACTTATATTCATGAAGAAAAGCCTAGTAATATCATTCACCTCACAATAATCTCAATTGTATGGTAGCGAAACAAGATATTGTGGAATCACAAACGATGAGAGGAAGATGTTTTTGACTACTTTTTTCTTGCCTATCATAGATTAAATCTTGAGTAAATCTTAGAGAAGATATTACTCAATATGATAGAATAAAGCAAGATTAGAACACGCAAATACAGAGAAAATAGTTGGGTCTGGCTTCACAATCCCAATGAAGTCTTTAAGTCGTTAACCTATAATGGTTGTAGGAAAACCCTAAGTTAAAGTAGAATCGAATCTAATCGCAAATAGTATCACACAAGAGGTATGGGGATCAGGTTTCCAGTTTCTAGAGTTCTCCCGTATATAGTCTTCAAATTAATGTTTGCAATCAATGTTACCTTGGTAACAAAGCATTCAATATTCACCGTTAGATGAAAACCTGATTAAACTCAATCTAATATCTTTCAACCATTAGATCTAACTTATCTTGTTACACACAAATGAAAGGTGACTTCATTTGGATATGGGTAACCGTACCTAAACTTGTACACCTTGTTGGCTCAACATTTATTAACCGAAGTTATCCATATGAACACTTTCATATCTACCTTTTTCATCTCAACAAAGCTAGTTCAAATGACTCAAGTGAAACTACTTCTAGAGTTGTTTAATTATTTATATTCTCATTGAAGTATACAAGACACAATTGAAGCAAAAACGATTCTGACTCACTCGAATCAATTTATGAACATTATAGCCACGGTTTGCAAAAGATTGCATTCCTTATTTTATGAATGTATTAGTTCATGAACAAACCGATTTTAGAACATAACCCACTCAAGTGTGCAAATGGATACGCATACCTAAGTAGCTGGATTTGGTTTGGGTTCGCCAGTATGCGAACGGGTACGCATATTGCAGTATACCACCAAACTCAGTTGAATTTCCGGACTTGAACTTACGCCGTACGCATAGAAGTATGCATACTAAGTTCCTGGACTTCAACTAACAAACCAGTATGCATACTATGGTTCCCGGACTTTGAATAACTTGGAACAGTTAGCATACAAGTACGCATACAGTGTTATATCCAATCATGGTTAATTGTTCTAAACTCCTAGTTCAATCATTGAAACATTCTTAGAAGACGACAATAATTGTCTCACACAAACTATTAGCTTCAAAGAAATTTCCAAGTGATCAAATGATCAATACGAAATATTCCGAGTCTAAACCAAATGACTGTCTCACACAAATCAGATAAGAAGTTACCAGGAGATTTTCACATGATCATCTTTTTTATTTTCGTCAAGAATATAAGATGAACTTGGTTAAAGTGAAATCTTACCAACACATATTTTGAGAAATATGTAAGTGAGTTAAACTCAGCTCAAAATATCAAATGTGTATAATCGAAGTCTATATAGCTATACGACTTTTGTCTCAAATAGGAGATAGAGTAAAACTATACTTTTTAGTGATAGATGAGTTCAAGTCTCCACATAACTTTTTTTTATGAAGTTCCACAAGCTCCCCTTAGTAGTTCTTCGTCTTCAATCGATGAACGTCGTGAAGTCTAAATCTCAACTACATATTATATCCTAATCCGAGACTTAGTTATAAGTAGACTAGAAATCAATACTTATAGTTTTGACAACTAAACTTGACAAACAAGCTTGAGATAGAAATGCTTGCGAGTTTGACCGAGCAGTGCTCTAACACTTTTTTTTTATGAAGTTCTCCAAAAGCTTCGGTTGATCTTCGCCCACAAACGGTAGAACGCAAATGATGACTGGCTCGTTTCTCAACTACCTTTATCCTAGGCTGAAACTTAACTAATTATAGACTAGAAATCAAGATATAGTTTTGAAACTAAATTTGGTAACAAGCTTGATATAAAAACACTTGTGAGTTTGACCGAGCAATACTCTAACACACATACCTTTATATCATCTTAGCAGAGGCTGTCTCTGACTTGAAAAGGCCTGGTTGAGGGCATTAATGTTAGTAAAATCTCTCACAATATCACTCATTTGTTGTTTGTTGATGACTCTTTACTGTTTTATAAAGCTACTTTGAAAGACTTTGAAATCATAAAAGAGTATTTGCATAAGTATTGCCTAGCTTCTAGACAAGAAAATGATTTTGACAAGTCTGATATTTTATTTAGTAAAAAGATGCCAGACCAGTTGATGAATCAACTATCTGATATCTTAAATATCCATATCCGTGACTTGGGGGAAAAGATTTGGGTACCCCTATAGCTTTTCAAGCTTCAAAAATCCAAACTGATCATAAGGGTATTCTTGAACCTGTTGACGCTAGAATTTCTACTTAATTCCATAGACTCTTTTCTCAGGCTGCTAGAATCACCCTAGTTAAACATATTGAGTAGGTCATCCCTCTTTACCAGATGGGTGATTTTATTTTTCCTAAGTACCTCTGCAAGTTCCGACATGGAGAAATTATTGACCCAAAGGATAGACCTACATTTACTTAGTTGGGATATTTTATGCTCTCCCAAATCTGGAGGAGGATTAGGATTAAGGAAAGCTGAGTTAAACAATATGTTATGCTAGCTAGGAATGCTTGGAAAATTCTGATTATTTACTTTTCATTATTTTAAAAGCTAGATATTTTCCCAATACTGATTTCTTGAATGCTAAATGTCCTGGTATTTTTTCTTGGACTTGGAGGTGTTTACACACTATCAAAGAACTTATTAAACCTTTCATTTCCTGATTTTTGGAGATGGTAAGTTCATCGACCCCTGGTGTGATAATTGGATCCCTAGTGTCACATTTGTCTATTTTATTTATCAAGAAAGTATGACTTGGAATTTTAATGGACTCACCATCCATTTTGATAATGTTTATGTTGAGAAGATTATCTTTATTCCCTTAAGCCATCTATGCACTCCTGATAAGAGGGCTTGGGAGCTTTAAAAGAATGATAGGATTTCATCAAAATATGCTTATTTGGGGCTTTGAGGGCTTAAAACCCTCCAGGGATAGTAAGTTATGGAAGTGCATTTGGAAAATTCGTGTCCCTCATGTACAAATTGATCTAGTGCTTTATTTGGAAAGCTGCTAGGAATGTGCTTCCTGCCAGAACTGTTCTTACTTCTTAATATTTGTAGATGGGGAAAAATGATTCGCTGGTTTTTATGGAATTCAGGAGATGGCCGTGCGGAGGAGACTCCTTGAACCGAGCGAAATGTTCAACCTCACACAGATGCACCGCTGCAAAGGGGGTGCTTTGAATTCGAGAGATCAATCTGTAGTACTCCGGCCTAAACCAAGACAATGGAGTTCCAGAGTAAATTCGGTCACAAGGGATGATGGGTTGATCTTTAGGAGGGAAGCTAAGAAATGTGTGGAATTAATGGTAATCAAAGATTGTAGGTGTGTTGTGAATTCTGAATATGATAAGTTCTGAATGATTGAAATTGCTCAATTGAGAGTAATTTCTCAGTTGATGAGTTGTTTATCTCGTGTTGTCTGTGATACGTGAGATTCTCGTCGTTGTTGACGTTGTTGTTCTTGTTGTTTCAATCATGATTCCGAGACTTATTTATATTACTGGAATTGTAGACACCATGATCCCATGAAGTGTGACAGTTGATGGAATCAAAGAGTGGAGAGATGGAAATAGTGATTGAAACCAGTTGCTCATCGTGCGGAGACTTGGTTGATTTTCCACCCACTACTTTGTTAACTCCTTCAACTGATTGCACGACTTGCTCACATTTCATCGTGTGTTTGAACACATGTTCCGTAGACCGCCAGACCAAAACCCTAGTTGATACCCCCCCCCAAAGTGACACGATTGACGTCTCGTGGTTAGTTTAGTCAGTTGCTGACTTCGTGATATCATGGGACGATGAGTCCATGTATTTACTGAGTTGAACATGATTTTGTAAAAATATCCTGAAACTCATAGATTGAACGTGGGATTGATCCTCACGTTGATAGTTGAGGCGAGCAAGTATTGCTCATTTGATGATTTGCTGAATATTGATAGTTGAACCAATATTCTCTGATTTGAGCAAGTATTGCTTATCTGAGCAAGTGTTGCTCATATGATAAATTATTGGCAGCGTGACCAAAATAAAATATTAATTAAAATATTGGTTGTTGAACCGAGTATAATTAATAAGAATATTGATCATGAGATCGCCATAAATTTATTAGTGTTTGAATCTGGAATTATAATCCTTGGACTCAGAAACCCTAATTTGATCAATTGATGACCACTTCATGGTTTGTTAGGAATTGAACCATGGAACGAAGGAAGGATTGGTTTCATGAGACTGTGGGTCAATCATGTAAAACCCATATGCTCACGTGAGAAAACACCAAGGCCTCTTGAAGATTTGGTGACTTGTTGATGAAAGAATGATTAAATGTTGGTTTAATCATTTATTCGAATTACTGATGGGTTCAGTATTAGGTGATAAAACCTAATTAATTATGAAGATGTGGAGGACCGACCAAGGGGTCATGAAACCGGCCCTGGGTGGTCACTAGATCAATTGTTGATCGTTCCATGAAGTTCCAAGTCGTTTGGAAGAGTTTTGGACCTAATACGTGCAATTACGCAAATTAGGTCAAATTGTGAACATATGTAAGACCGGCTCATTGAGAGCCAAAGATCCAACCTTGGTCGGTCAAGGTAACATGCTCATGTCCCCAAAGTGTTCTATCTCAGTTCTGAGAATTTTGATATTTTCAGATATGCGTTTGAGCAATCATTTTAGAAAATATGAAGAAACCAGGGTTTTTTGATAAAACCGTCAAAACTTCATGAGATGAAAAAAAAAATGAGAAAGTGAAAGAATTATGAAGTGTGGGACCAGCCATGTCCAAGGCATGGCCGGCCGGCCAAGGGGCCAATCCCACGCGTTTTTCCAAAATTTTCATAATATTTTCATGATTTTAAGGAAATATGATAAAATCAAGGAGTTTTGCTAAAATTACAGAGTTTTGTTCAAATCAAGGAGTTTCCATGAGATGAGGGAAACATGAAAAATAATAATAAAAAAATAAGGGATGTGTGGGCATGTGGGACCAGCTTGGAGCATGATTGGCCGGCCAGGGCACGGTCCCGTGCGTTTTCCCTAATTTTATGTATTATTTCACAATTTAAAGGAAATATCATGAAATCAAGGAATTTCATGAGATTATGATAACATGAAAAATATAACAATAATAAAAAGGGAGGTGTGGGGCCATCTAGGGTTTGGCCGACCGGTTATGGCCCGTGCACACGGTTTTCCTAATTTTATATTATTTTTCATGGGACCAAGGAAATATCATGAGATTGAGGAGTTTTCATGAAATTAGGGAAATAATAATAAAATAATGAGGAACCATGAGGTGTGGGGCCAGATGGGACCAAGGCATGGCCGGTTGGCCAATGGTCACGCCCCATAATATTCTTCCCTAATTTTATATTATTTCTTTGGAGTGAAAGAAACACCATGAAACTGAGGAGTGTCCTCAAAACGAAGGATATTTGTTCAAATGAAAGAATTTTCATGAACTCAAGGAAAATAACAAAAAATATGAAACTGGCGTGGGATTGACCACGACAGGGTCGGCCGGTCAGTGGGCCCATGATCCAAGCGCCTTGGTAAATTTTTAATTATTTATTATTTTCTTTCCTATTTTGCATAGGTTCATCGTCTCGTCGTATTTTGAAATACTCGTTCGTGCGGTGATTGTTAGTGCATCGTCGTTGAGTACACTTTCACCATTTAAATCGGGGCTTACTCAGAGGTAGCTCAGACGCCCGTGCGTTGAATATTTATTACTAACCCATGGATTTCTGTTGGGAAGAACTATGGTTTGCAGTAATGAAATATCTGCGAAAATATTTGAATATTTTCGGAAATTATGTGAACGAATCCAAGAATTTAGGAATAATTAACTTATGGCTCTATACTAGCAGAGCAAGCTGTCTAGGAGCATTAATTATTCCGATATGAGCTGGTTGGAGCTTCATATCCTTTATATAGTCAGGGTAAACTCGTTGTTTGTATCCTGAAGACGTTATCGCTCTATACTAGCAGAGCAAGATGTCTAGGAGCCGTCCATCCCGTGATACTATATAAAAATAATTACTGAAGTGTTCAGTATTCATGAGATATGTTGTTGTCTAGCCGCGAGACCACATATCTACATGTACTCTGAGAGAAAGTATTCTCAATCAGAGGATTCGATGAGAGACCCATGTCTCAGTACTCACGTCTGATTTCTGGATCAGAGGTTCGTATAATTATGGGTTTACGATTTTAGCCTTTGTTAAAAATCCACCATTTACAATATTATAATGCATATGGATATTCCTTGGTGCTCTGACCCTCATGAACCCATTAAAAGAGATGTATTGAGTGACTTTTGTATTGGTTTGTGGTAACTAGTAATACACTTTCTGGGGATGGTCAATTTCTGTTGTTGTTATACTATGGTCTACATGGAGCAGTTGGTAGGAATAACCTTGTGTTTAACACTAAGAAATACTCACATTTTGTTACTCTTATAGAGCAAGTTCCATGTTATTTATCAGAAAACTAAAACTCAATATTCCTAAAAGCATCGGTATCAGTTATTGTGACAAATGGACGTCTCCTCCTTTTGGATGGATTAAATGCAACACTGATAAAGTGTTTGATGATGTTTTTATGGATAGTGGTGCAAGGTATATGATGATGGATCATCTGAGTAAAGCCTCTTTTTGTGATGTTATAGTCTTTGATGTGGCCTCGGCAGTTGAAGCTAAAGCTAGGCCTATATGGGCAGTTCTGAAAAAAGATGTTGATATGAAGCATTCTCACAACATAATTGAGAATGATGCCAAGTCTTTGGTTGATTAATTTTCTGCAGGAGTTTTTGATGGTGATCAACGTATTGATGCAATCTTTAAAGACATTCTCTTTTTTCCTTCTCAATTATCGGCTTGTATATTTAGTTTTCAATCAAGGTTATGTAATTTAATTATCGGCTTGTATATTTAGTTTTCAATCAAGGTTATGTAATTTTGTTGCTCATGCTTTAGCTCACTGGTCTAAGGCTAACTCAAATCCTATTTTTTGGTATGTACATCCAATATGGTTTCTGACGACTGTTGAGGAGGATCATTAGCCTCAGTGAGACCTTCTTTTATAAAAAATAAAATAAAAATAAAAGGTGACTGTGCACACATCTGTCTAGTGAGTGTCGTTTTGCGTTTGTGCGATAATAAAGCAAGGACGTGGTTGCTTCCACAAAAAGGTGGCCCTTAGTGTGTGCTAAGTTACCAGGAAACCTGAGGTACCCCTTAACCACACCAAAGTCGTAGAAATAAAGATTTTGGTGCCCTTAGTGACTCTGAGGGTGCCTCAAGGAATAGCTTAGTTGAACAAGAATGGAGAAGTTGCAGTTCAAGGAAATGAAATTACAAAATTTATAAACTAAATGAAGGATTTCGAATGCAAGTATTTTTCATTAGTGAGAGCCGCAAACAGTGAAGAAGTTGGGTTTAAGAGGAGGAGTTTAAACGAGAATCAAGCCATGAAAACGGTGAAGAAGCTAGTGATGTCTCGTTTTAGGAATTTAGAAGACCGAACTCAATGTATATTACTACGAATCAATATGAACTACAAAATTTAGATGCCTCTTCTTAAGCTTTAGCACAAAAAAAATGCCATTGGCTTCAGAAAAAAATGATCAACTCCCTGCGAAGCCAGTACAAAAAGCAGGTTTCCTCTACTTCTACAAAAAGCCAGTACAAAAATGAATTTATCAGCTTGCACATAAATTCTACCTACTACAGCAGTTTCCTCGACTTGGATGGACTGCACACTGAAAAACATAAAAACTCACGACTAAAGACTTGTAATCGTGTATATTCAGAATCAACATACTCATGTGTGCTGTCTTGATGAGTTCATCAACTAGAAAGAAAGCATGTGGGAGAAAATGAAGTGAATTTTTTTGCTTCAAAGTAGAAACATAGAACAACTGAAAGGGTTGCTCATTTGCAATTGAAGCTGCCCAACAATAGAGTGTTCGAGTACAGAATAAAGTTGGTCAAGTATTACATGTGACGGAAGTAAAATGCTTGCGAAATTTTTCTAGGACAATTAGGTTATTGATATTTAACTACCTGAAGATATCCCATTACAAGGGTCAGCTTTAGGTGTCATCTCCATGCCTCCACCAAAGAACTTCGCGTTTCCTGTGCAGAGGGCCGTCGCTTGATGAATTAATTCTCAGTCGCCCTCATTCTACGGCTTCCTGTGGGTCATTTTTCCAAATAAAACAAATCATAAAGATTGTTATCACTCAACAAACAAGGACTGACTACAACATCTCCTTAGAGTTCATATAGCAGAGCCAATAGGCTCACTGGTGTACATTGGATTATAATCTAATGACTTACCTATAAGAATATAGCTGTATAAGACGTAACCACCAAACGCCAAGGATAGTTGTGTGACTATTTCCTTTGTCATGATATGAAACAGTCCTGCCCAGAAGAACCCATTTACCACCTGCCAATTCAAGCCAAAGCATGTAACACTGTCCATACTTCTTGTTTTCCTGTTTCGATGTCAAGTCCACAACTACCATCACAAAAAAGAACTCAAGAAACCACTTGGTTTCATAGAAGATAGACGACACGAACCTCGTGAAGAGTGCCATCACCTCTAACTGCAACCACAGCATCAGCTCCCTCCCGTATAGCCTGCATACATGCAACAAAACTTTGTATGAAAAAAACAAAGAAGATGCTAAAAAAAATTAAAATAAAAAAAGAATCCTGCAGCTCATCAAATCCTAGTATCCCAAATTACATCTAGGTTATTGGCTCTTCATGAAAGCACAACCACGTTAAATTTCTCATCTCCCTGGTAATGACCTGAGGTCAAACTTTCACAAATCTGCTCAACGAAGTAGAAGTTACTTAAAGAATAATGCTCACTGATAACCAAATTACAACATGAGGTCCATTTGTTGAATACCCACTTAATAATTCCTTTTACAGATTTCACCAAAATTAGATAATTATGACGTCTCCATTAACCACCAATTTCAAATTTTACAGCTTAAGACCATTATCAAATGAGATTGTTTAGGCTGGTTTCTGACTCCACTTCCATGCGGACTGTAAATCTGTACCTTGTAATATCAATATTGTTTACACTGATATTCTAGCTTTGGTGGTTTGCGATCAATGGCAGTTGAATTATACAAGAACTTCCTGCTAGGTGGCTATCTGCTTGTGAAGTCGAAGCGCTGGAACAGTAGATACAGTGCTGGTTTATCGACGAAATAATTGATTCTCAGGTTCCAAGGTTTTGCAATTAGGTTATAAAGTGACGCCTGTCATCAGTTTAGAAAAGTACAAGGGCCGAGAATTTGCAATAAAGACTCACCTCACAATCTCAGGAAAAACACCTGAGATTGTGACTAAAATTGTAAAGGGCCATGAATAACACCTGTAAAGAGTGTATAAGGGCCATGAATAACACCTGAGAAAGAGTACCCCTGTATTACATCTCACAATCTCGGGGGAAACCCGCAGAAGGATGCAAACAGAGTATAAAATTCACTAATTGCTGATCAGCTCAGCTGGCATATAGCTATTTCTTTTGCCTGTTCAAAGACATTTTCCTTCTTTTATTAGTAGTATAGACACTACTCGATATAAGATGTGAGAATTTCTTTTTTTAGTAAACTTAAGTGGGTGTCAAAACTCTCAGAAGTAAAATATACCTCCAAATTATCCAAGTGGAAAGAACTTATGTGTCAAATTGATAGCAGTGTGCTAAAAGATAGGATAAGGTTTCATAAAAAAGGTCTGTACTACTGCTAAACAACCTAAAACAGTTTACAGACTACAAACTACTATCAATCGTTACTATTAGATTGCCGATAATCATGTCATACTGTTTTCTGAGTCTTGTGTCATACAGCAAATAAACCTAAAGATAAAATTTATCAAGAAACATTGTTTCTTCAGTAAAATGTGGAACCCGGTCTAAAATGTTCAGATAGTTACAAACCAGGAAACCAAACCGAACTTCACCACAGAGACATATTTCAAGAAAAAATTTGTGATCACCCAATAAGTGGCACAAGAAAAATTATCAATTAGACTATAATAATGATATAACCATGGAAATTAGTGCCTCGTAGCTAGATTGGTGCAACCCCAAAAACTCAAAGCCTGAACAATGATAGCAATTTAACTTAAATACATGAGTTCAGAAAGATTGAGAGCTAGGATTTTGGATAGGCTTCAATAACGAAAATGTTTCCAATGCACCAAAGCTTTACGGCAATATGCGTCAGCCATTCATCAGTTAACATGACAAGTGGTACACTTCGAAGCTAATGGAGGCGGACTAATGTGGCTGGTCCAAATGTAGAGCTTTACGTGTACACATCTAAACCCTAGATCTAGAAATGATGAACCCTTTTGGTAACAACGAGTCCCACACGAAAACCATGAACAAGTGGCTGAGTGATGTCTAAGGTTGGACTGAATTTTGGACTCTACTTTTGATCTATCATAAGTGTTTTCAGAGTACACATGGTGTAGTTCTGAATCAACCCGGGACCAGAAAGTACCACAGAGTTCAAAATCTGACAGATTATAACGAAACAGGACAGACAGTTCAAAATTTTGTAATTTGCAAGACTCGGATGAGTTTAGCCTAGTGGAACGAAACTAAACTGAGTCTAAATTCGTGGGGTGTGGATTACATTTCTAGCATAGATCTAAATTGGTGGCTTAAACTAGAAAGAAAAAAGAAGAAAAAAAAAGACATTCTCAAGTTAAAAAAAGGGAAAATTTGTTTGCCTTCAAAACTGTATGACATTGAATTTAGGCCTTCAGCTTTAGCGTTACTAACTCTAAAGACAGCTCAAACCTATAGTACAGAACAGAAATTAAGAGAACAGACACTCATTCCAATGTGAAAGTCCAAAGCTAATTTGCATCTAAAAGGGAACTAATGCCATTACGAACAAACTGGTTGAAAGAACATGAGTAAGACAAAGTTCTTTAACAACTACTGCCATATCATGCACAACATGAGTTGTTGGAGTGATTCGCATGTTCTGCAGTTGAATTTACTCTACACAGAATAAATAGAGATTCAAAAGTTACCATTGAGATTTTGTAAAAAACTCAACTTGAGAAGCCATGAAAAATGGGTTTAGTGATCACCCTTCAAGTGGCACCAGAAAAATTATCAATTAGACCATATAATAATGATATAACCACAGAAATTAGTGACTCATAGCTAGATTAATTCAGACACATAAACTGAAATCCTGAACAATGATAGCAATTTAACTCAAACCCGTGAGGAGTTCTGAAAAGTTGAGAGCTGAAAAATAGATTTTTAGATAGGAGGCTTCAATATCGAAAATTTATCCACTACATCAAAGTTTTAAGACAATAGGTATCAGTCATGGTTCAGTTAACATGGCTTTTACATGCAGGACCTCCATTTTCAAAAGAATTCGTCACTCCTAGAACAAAGGTTTAGATGGTCTACACTACGAAGCTACTAGAGGTGGACCAATGTGCTCGGTCCAAATGTAGACTCGTACGTGCACACAATCTAAACCCTAGATGTAGGAATGATAAACCCTTTGGGGAAGGGTGAGTCCCACACGAAGGCCATGAACAAGTAAGGGTTGAGTGATACCTCAGGACGGACTGATTTTGGAGTTTGGACTCTACTTTTGGTCTACCATAAGTGTTTTCGGAGTACATGTAGTGTAGTCCTGAGCCAACATGGGAGCAGAAAGTACCAGAGAGCTCAAAATCTGACAGAGTATAATGAAACAGAACAGAAAGTTTAAAATTATTAATAATTTGCAAGACTCAGACGAGTTTAGCCTGATGGTACGAAACTAAAACTGAGTCTGAAATCATGTGGTGTGGATGTACATTTCTAGCACAGATTTAAATTGGTGTTTTAAGCTAGAAAAAAAAAGACATTCTCAGGTTTTAAAAAAGGGGAAAAAAATTTGCCATCAAAACTGTATCATACTGAATTTTCTCCCTTTAGACTTTAGCCTAATAACTCTAATTCATTGCAACGTGAAGTCCATCCTAATTTGCATCTAAAAGGGAATTAATACCGCTATGATCTGGAAAGTAGGTTTTAGATCAGGAGGCTTCAATATTGAAAATGAAGTTTTACACCGACTTTGTAAGGTGCACGACAAGATCTTACACCACTAGGTGAACACCATCTAAAACATAGATTTTAGGAATGGTTAATCCTTTTGGAATAGTGGACCTACGGGAAAGCCATTTGTAATCAATGACTGGTTGACCCATAGTGGTGTATAAATTTAGTACAAAATCTGGTTTATACATAGCATTTTCGGTTTTACACCACTGTGTATCAGTCATTAACTTGTTAACATGGCTTCCGTGTAATACTCACTTTCAAAACGATACGGCATTCCTAGACCTAGGGTTTAGACGGAATACGTTTTGTCCTGATTCAACAAGGGACCAAAAAGTACCAAGGATTCCAAATCCGACAGATTATAACCAAACAGGATACTAAAATTTAAAATTGGCAATTTGCAAGACTGGGACAAGTTTAGGCTGGTGGTACAAAAACTAAAACTTAGTCTGAAATCGTGTGGGAGTACATTTCTAGCACAAATCTAGATGGGTGTTTTAAGCTTAAGAGGATACATTCTCAGGTTAAAAAGCTAAATCAATTAATCAACCAATCCAAAAAAAGCAGAAATTTGACAAAAAACAAAGATGCGGGACTTGTTGAGTAAGATTTTTATAATAATTTAAGAACCTAAATATAGATAGATATGAACAACTAAACAGTTACACATCAGATAACAAACGGAAACATCGAAAACACCAGATAACTAACGAAAACATCGAATACGTCAAAAAAATTGAAGATCAGTGATCCCATTCAAGTGGCACCAGAAAAATTACCAATTAGAACACACAATAATGATATAACCTCAGAATTCAGTGACTCGTAAATTAATTCAGACCCAGAAACTTAAAACCTGGACATGAATAGCCATATAACTTCAACCCGTGAGAAGATCGGAAAATCAGAAAAGCTGAGAGCTCCAAAAATAGGTTTTCAATAGCGAAAATGCTTAATGAGCACCAGGATCTTTACATTGACTTTGTCAGGCATACGCCAAGATCTTACACCACACTACGTGGACACTATGTAAACCCTAGATCTTACATTGGATGAACCCTTTCGGGAACAGTAGATCGTACCCGAAAGCCATGTGTAACCAATGAGTGGTTGACCCATACGTATGAAATTTTGAGTGCAAATCCGGCATATAAATATCATTCTCGGATAAACACCACTAGGTTGTGGTAAAGGAAAACCAACAGAAAGAAGAAAAGAAACAACACGTGAACTGAATAAAAAATCGTCAGGAGGCCCATCATACCAAGACCTAGCGATTAGATAGAGTACAAATAGTGTAGTTCTGAGTCAATAAGGGACCAGAAAGTACCACAGAGTTCGAAATCTAACAGATTATAACCAAGCAGGATATAGACAGTTTCAAGTCAATTACTTAAATTTAAAACTAGTAATTTGCAAGACTTGGAACTATAACTGAGTCTGAAATCGTGTGGATATACATTTCAAGAACAGATCTAGGTTAGTGTTCTATGCTAAAGGAAAACCAACAAAAAGAAGAAAAGAAACAGACATTCTCTGGTTAAAAAAAAGTAAACTGAATCATTCTAAAAAAAAGCAGAAATTTGTTGAATAAGAATTTTATAATCAATTTAAGAACTATGTATATAGATATGAATAGCTACAAACAGTTGAATAAAATCATCATATGAACATGCCAACTTAACTAAGTTAAGATAATTAGGAAACATACCAACTTGTTTATCAAAAAGGAACATCTTATTTTTTATTTAGATTTAGATGGAACAGGGCTAAAAGGGGAATGCTCTTAGTTTTAGTAAGTTAACAGTGAAAAGATTCAAGTGTAGTAAGCATTTGAAGTAATACTTGGAAATGTAGTTAAAATAAGAAAAACTGAAAAAACTAGTTATCAGTTGTTGCATTTAATGTATCTTCTATATCTAATAAAAATGAAGTTGAAATCTAATGAAAAAAATGACATTGCCATGGAAATGGAATTAATCACAAGAATTGCATCAAATAAAGAGATAAGATCACAAGGACAGTAAACTTACAGAGCCGATCAATAGATGTGCCTGTGAGCCTCATTAACATTCGCCTGATACAGAAGGATACACACCATATGAGTCGATGGTTGCTGAAACTTCATCAACTGAAAAGCCCCTACCCACTAAGTGCAACATTTTCCTTCTCTTGATACGCAAATATTCTGAGTTCACCTAAGAGAAAGAATGTAAATGTCAAGCACCAGCATCACATATTGTAGCCAGAATCAACATCTAACAAACAGAAGTACATTTCACAGAAACAGAAAAAATCAAAATCAAAAACTAAAAACCCCTACAGTTTTATCGAAAACAAATCACATCTCGAAGAAGTTTGTAACAATTCAACCACTTCATTCGGAAGTAGCAAACTTAACCCAACTGTAACAAATAAGCCGTAAAATCTTACCAGATAAACCTTGACGAAAAGCTGGCAAATAAATCATAAAAATATGCATGTATCAAGAAACATTGCATCTTCGGTAAAATGTGGAACAAAATCTAAAATATTTAGATAGCTACAAACCAGGAAAGCAAGCCACAAAGGCATAGTTTCAAGAAAAATTTTGTGATCACCATTTAAGTGGCACCAGAAAAACTATCATTTAGACCATATAATAATCATATAACCACAGAAATTAGTGCCTCGTAGCTAGATTAATTCAAACCCAAAAACTTAAAGCCTAAACAATGATAGCAACTTAACTTAAACCCATGAGGAGTTCAAAAAAATTGAGAGCTGGAGAATAGGTTTCTGGATAAGAGGCTTCAATATCGAAAATATTTCCAATGCACCAAAGTTTTACTATGTGTCAGTCATTCGTCGACCCACCATTCTCAAAAGAGTTCGCCACTCCTAGATTTAGGGTTTCTGGATAGGAGGCTTCAATTAAAATGTTTCCAACATACCAAAGTTTTATGCCAATATGTGCCAGTCATTCGTCGACCTGCCAATTTCAAAAGAGTTCGCCACTCCAAGATCTAGGGTTTCTGGATAGAAGGCTTCAATATCAAAAATGTTTCCAATATACCGAAGTTTTTACGCCAATATATGTCAGTCAGTCGTCAACCCACCATTTTCAAAAGAGTTCGCCACTCCTAGATCTAGGGTTTACATGGTGCACACTTCGAAGCTACTAGAGCCGGACCAATGTGGCCGGTACAAATGTAGACCTTTACGTGAACACAATGTAAACTCTAGATTAGGAATGATATTCCCTTTTGAGAAGGATGAGACACAGACGAAAGCCATGAACAAGTAAAAGCTGAGTGAAACCTCAGGTTGGACTGAATTTTTTACTCTACTTTTGGTCTACCATAATTGTTGTTGGACTGAACTTTGGACTCTACTTTTGGTCTACCATAATCGTTTTCGGAGTACACGTAGTGTAGTTCTCAGTCAACATGGGACCAGAAAGTACCACAGAGTTCAACATATGACAGATTATAATGAAACAAGACAGACATTTTAAAACTAGTAATTTGCAAGACTCGGGAGACTTTAGCCTGGTGGTACAAAACTAAAACTTAATCCAATATTGTGTGGTGTGGATGTAACACTTCTAGCAGAGATCTCAATTGGTGTTTGAATAAGACACGAAATATGTAAAGCGTGTTGCCACAAAACTATAATAGTCAAAAGGATTATAACCAGCAAAGAATAAGCGAGGATAGTTTTGATAAGACACTGAAGCATAAGTTTTATAATCATTGGATTTTACTTGGACATCCACAACTCCTTCAAGAGTGACAGTGTTCTAGTCAATCAATTAGTAAGAACTTTAGTGCTGAACAATCCAGATTGACAACAAATTATTTGCAAGAGAATATACAAAAGACAGATCATATGTGTATTCTGTATTTTTTAAATGCAATCTGTTGTCAATTAAAGATATGGATGCAGACAATTCACTCAACAAAACCACATTTCTTGATTCAAAAAAGTAAAGATGTCTATCACATGAAACCAGAGCTCATTTTGGAAGCTCCATACCTTTCTCCCTTGACAGCAAGGAATCTTGCCATGACATCCACATGCCCATATATAGATAGATTTGGTAGCCAAGTGCATTAGTAAGAGCCTAACAAAAACTCTATTAACATTGTTAAAATTGTTACAACCAGATATACATGCAATTACCTGCTCCAAGCTCCAATGGTTGTGACAATACAGGAAAATTATACTTGATCCGCCAACAAAAGAGAACCATTATCATGAGCAATCTAAGCAATTTTCTGAAAATGAAAGGCAGACATTTTTGAGAAGGAAACAAAAAACATTCGTTTTATTCACGAAAATGGAAGAAGAAAAAAACATTCAGAGAAAGGAACGTCATGCCCATTTTGCCTTCAGAAGTGGTGTAATAAGACATGGTTCAAGATAAGCGTCCTCTTTAAGCAAGAAAACTAAACCTCCCAAAGTTACCACATTCAAAAATGTTATGCATTACCATCCCTCATGAAGAAAACTAGAAGATAATACTGCTAGAAGAACATTAATGAATATACAGAAATATTGGTTCATTGCTTTGCTGTATATGGTTGGGCAGTGTAAATTAGTCCTAGGTGGAACTCCTATCTGTTTCCTCAATTAAGGGAACCCAGCGCATAAAAGCTAACGGTGATAGCTGATGGGAAACCAGGCAAGGTTTTGTAAACATAATAAGCATTGTGGTTTTCTTCCATTTACCAGGGACCTATAAATAACACCCTAAGCATAAGGCGTACCTCTAGATACTTGGTCTCCGGATCGTAGCTCTGTCCCTTTTGTCATTTTTTGGGCTGTTTTATGTCCTTAATCAGTCTTGTCCCTTGCAACACATTCTGTTGGTTCCTGTCATGCGCATGCAAAAACTGAAATGGAGGGGAAAAAACAAAATAAGCATGCTAATTATTAAATTATATTTTTACAACGACAAAGCAAATAACAACTGGTTACTGGACATTGAATGCGTCAAACAAATTGAAGATTAGTGATTACCATTCAAGATCACTATATTTTAGGATTAAGACTTGAGTGGCCTCAATATAGAAAATGCTTCTTATACAAAAAGATCTTTACTCCTAAGTTTTACACCACTGTCAATCATGTTTCCGTGTGGGACCCATTATTTTCTAAAGGGTCTGCCATTCCTAAAGAAGTCTTTACACCTCAATCCGTTAAAATTGAGGTGTTGTATACAGTGACCATGAAATGGTTTCTATGATTTATATTTAGTCAAAGGTTAGGAATCGACGATCCACATAAACTAATTGTAAAACATGTGTCTTGCTTTACTTGTTCGAAGAGATTAATGAGCTATCTGAGCAACAACTTTGTAGGGTGTTAAATCAAATCTAATGTGCAGATCGAAATGTTTTCAATATATGTACTCGGTCTTAATGAGTAGCAATTTTTTGAGCTTAGTTTTCACTTTTCAAACACTCACAGCTCCTTTTCTCGAGATTTTGTCCATTGTGACGTGGTCTGCCAGAAAACATTCACAAATCCTGCTTCTCCTCCAGAAAATACTGACTGATAACTTTCTTGACAGCACGAACTACCTTAAATGAGAAATTACCAAATTCCTCTCCCGCAACTAGACGTATATTCACCAAGTAAGCATTTTAGCAGACCTTTCTTCCATCCTTCTGATCTCTACGCAATCAAAAGAAAAATCAGATAAGTTGTTGATATTGGCAGCAACAAAAAAGAAGAGTTAAATGAGAGATATGGGGAAATCGCCCTCCATATATATGTATATGTGTTTGTGTGCATATTTTAAATGTGCCGGTGAACCTCATTAACATTTGTCTGATACAGATATCACCCATATGAGTCAATGATTGCTAAAACTTCATCACCTAAAAATCCCCAATCCACTAAGTGCAACATTTTCCTTTTCTTGATATGTCTGAGTTCTCCGAGAGAAAGAATGTAAATGTCAAGCACCAGCACTACATATTGTAGCCAGAATCAACATCTAACAAACCGAAGTACTTTCACAAAAACAGCAAATTTCAAAATCAAACACTGAAAACTTCTACAGTTATATTCAAAACAAATCACATCTTGAAGAAATTTGTAATAATTCAATCACTTCATTCGGAAGCAGCAAACTTAACCCAACAGAAACAAATAAGCCCTAAAATCTTACCAAATAAACCTTAACCAAAAGTTTTAGGGCAAAATTCATAAATCATAAAAATAAAAGATAAAAAGCTACAAACCTAAATATAAAATGTATCAAGAACCATTGTTTCTTCAGTGAAATGTGGAACCCACGCTAAAATATTCAGATGGCTATAACCAAGAAAGCAAGCCACATAGGTCTGTGAAAATGAAATTGTTGTATAACCTTCACCACAGTGACATAGTTTAAAGAAAAATTAGTGATTACCACCGTTCAAGCGGCACCAGAAAAATTATCAGTTAGACCATATAATAATGATATAACCACAGAAATTAGTGACTCGTAGCTAGATTTAATTCAGGCCCAGAAACTGAAAGCCTGAACCGTGATAGCAATTTAACTTAAACCCAAGAGGAGTTCTGGAAAGTTGAGAGCTGGAAAATAGATTTTTGGATAAGACTATAAGAGGTTTCAGTATCGAAAATGTTCCCAATACACCAAAGTATTTAGTCAATATGTGTAAGTCATTGATCAGTTAACATGACTTTCACGTGGAACTCACCATTTTCAAAAGAGTTCATCACTCCTAGATTTAGGGTTTAGATGGTGTACACTTTAAAGCTACTAGAACCGGACCAATGTTGCCGGTCTAAAAGTAGACCCATACGTGAACACCATCCAAACCCTAGATCTAGGAATGATAAACCCTTTTGGGAAAGATGAGTCTTATGAACAAGTAATGGCCAAGTGAAACCTCAGGTTGGACTGAATTTTGGATTCTACTTTTGGCCTACCATAATTGTTTTCGGAGTACACGTAGTGTAGTTCTGAGTCAACATGGGAGCAGAAAGTACCACAGTTCAAAATATGACAGATTATAATGAAACAGGACAGACAGTTTAAAACAAGTAATTTGCAAGACTTGGATGAATTTAGCCTGGTGGTACAAAACTAAAACCGAGTCCATTATCGTGTGGTATGGATGTGTATTTCTAGCACAAATCTAAATTGGTGTTTTAGGAGAAGACGTTCTCAGAACAACTCAAAAGACACTGACTTTTCTCCCTTTAGATTTTAGCCTAACTAACTCTAAAGACAACTCAAACTTAGTAATATATATTAAAAATTAAGAAAACAACCGTTCATTGCAACGTCAACTCCATCCTAATTTGCATCTAAAAGGGAATTAATGCCGTTATGAGCTAGAAAGTAGGTTTTAGATTAGGAGGCTTCATAACGAAAATGAAGTTTTACTTTAAAACTTGGAACTATAACTGAGTCTGAAATCGTGTGGATATACAGTTCTAGCACATATCTAGGTTGGTGTTCTATGCTAAAGGAAAACCAATAGAAAGAAGAAAAGAAACCGACATTTTCCGATGAAAAAAAGTAAACTGAATCATTCTAAAACAAGCATTTGTTGAATAAGAATTTTCAATTTAAGAACTATCAATATAGATATGAATAACTACAAACAGTTGAATGTCAGATTAAATCATCATACATTATCGTTTTGCATTTGAATCTTAATTTTAGTAAGTTAACGGTGAAAAGATTCAAGTGTAGTAACCATTTGAAGTAATACTTGGAAATGTAGTTTAAATAGAAAAACTGAAAAACTAGTTATCAGTTGTTGCATTTAGTGTATCTAGATCTAGTACAAATGAAGTCGAAATCTAATGAAAAAATGCCATTGCAATGGGAAAGGAATTAATCACAAGAATTGCATCACATAAAGAGATAGATCTCAAGGGAAGAACACTTACAGAGCCAATCATCTTTGTAGAACTTGAATCACTTGATAGCCCAAATAGTATAGTTAAAATTGGAAGTCCAGCCTTTGTTTCCACCAACAATCCATCTCTTTATTAGATGGGCCGGCAAACCTCATTAACATTTGTCTGATACAGATTGATACACACCATATCGATGGTTGCTGAAACTTCATCAACTGAAAAGCCCTGGGAGAAAGAATGTAAATGTCAAGCACCAGCATTATATATTGTAGCCAGAGTCAACATCTAACAAACCGAAGTACATTCACAAAAAAATCAAAATCATAAACTGAAAACCCCTACAGTTCAACCACTTCATTTGGAAACAGCAAACTTAACACAAAAGAAACAACTAAGCCCTAAATTCTTACCAGTTATAAATCATAAAAGTAAAAGACAAAAAGCTACAAAGTACAAACCTAAAGATAAAATTTATCATGTTACTTCAGTAAATTGTGGAACCCGATCTAAAATGTTTAGAATCTCAGGTAGCTACAAACCAGGAAAGCAACCCACATATGTCTGTAAATATGATAGTTTCAAGAAAAAAATTGTGATCACCATTTGAGTCACCAGAATAATTATCAAACCATATAATAATGATATAACCACAGAAATTAGTGCCTCGTGGCTAGATCAATTCAAAACCAAAAACTAATAGCCTGAACAATGATAGCAATGTAACTTTTCCCATGTAGAGTTCAGAAAAAATGAGAGCTCGAAAATAGGTTTTTGGATAAGAGGCTTCAATATCGAGAATGTTTCCGATAAACCAAATTTTTACGCCAATATGTGCCACTCATTCATCAGTTAAAATGGCCTTCATGTGGGAAGGAGTTCGCCATTCCTAGATCTAAGGAAAAGATGGCTTACCCTTCGAAGCTATTCGAGGCAGACCAATATGGCTGGCCCAATTTAGACCCTTAGGAGTACACCATCTTTTCCCTAGATCTAGAAATGATGAACCCTTTTGGGAAGAATCCACATGAAAGCCATGAACAAGGAATGGACTGAATTTTGGACTACTTTTGGTCTACCAAAATTGTTTTCGGTGTGCACGTAGTGTAGTTCTGAGTCAACTTGGGACCAGAAAGTACCAAATAGTTCAAAATATGACAGATTATAACCAAACATGATATAATCATATAGACAGTTTCAATTTATTTTACCAAAATTTAAAACTTGTAATTTGCAAGACTCGGATGAGTTTAGCAAACTTGTAATTTGCAAGACTCGGATGAGTTTAGCCTGGTGGTACGAAACTAAAACCGAGTCTAAAATCGTGTGGTGTGGATTACATTTCTAGCACAGATCTAAATTGGTGGTTTAAGCTAGAAAGAAACAAAAAAAGAAAAGACATTCTCAAGTTAAAAAAAAAAAAGGGAAAATTTGTTCGCCTTCAAAACTGTATGACACTGAATTTAGGCCCTTAGGCCTTAGCCTTACTAACTCTAAAGACAACTTAAACTTAATAGTACAGAATCGAAATTAAGAAAACAACAGTTCGTTGCAATGTGAAAGTCCAGCGCTAATTTGTATTTGAAAGCGAGTTAATGCCATTATGAACAAATCAGTTTGAAAGAACATGAGTAAGATGAAGTTCTTTAGCAACTAATGCCATATCATGCACAACATGAATTTACTATTGAATTTACTCTATGCTATATAAAAAGGGATTCAAAAGTTTAACATTGAGATTTTATCATTTTTCTAATGCCCACTTTGACTGATTTCAGTTTAGGAACCCTAAATCTTTTTCAAGTTGAAATCAATAATAAGACTCTGTCAAAGCTACCTTCGGATTTAACAGTTACCCACTTATCTAGTTCCACCGAGTTACCCGCAGTGGGGAGCCCCTTAAACCTTAACTGAGTTCAGATGTGGCATAACCTCAATTTCACATGATGACCTTAAATCTTCTTCTTCGCCTCAATACGCCCCTGCGCAATGAAGATAAAGAAAATTATTAGTAAAGGAGATTACACCACTAATTTTTAGGTAAAAAATCTCTGTTATAAAGAAAACTTGAGATCTCCATTCTCTATTCTTGCCTGGGCATCTTACTTGCATCCTATTACAATATTCATCATGGTCACTTGTCCTATTTGCTTTGAGTTTAACACATCACATTTTGAACAAAATCCTAACAATTCCATTACTGAAACAGCAATATAAATACAGAAAGATTTGATCCAAAGATTTAGGGCAAAAAAAAAAAAATTAAAATTACAGAAATAAATCCTTATTTCTAAACCCTAAAAGAGTGAAATACATTGCAAAATAGAAATTACCAGTAGTACCTTTTAATTGACCAAAGGATATTGAAGAGAAGCTCTGCGATTGCAAAGATGGTGATGATGATGATTACATTTACTTATAACCCATTTGGGTTGTTGCCTGATTCAAATCAACCATTACCTTTGACATAAAAAAGAAAACCTAGAAGTGAATAAAAAGATGAAAAGACTATAAGAGTTGCTCTTCTTCGCAGAGGAGTCCATAATACCAAATGAAAAGCGGGGAGATCAGATGACACTAATTTTACAAAGGATGAAATACAGCAACCGAAGTTGCTCTATGTGGTGGTGGTTTTGGCGAGTTTTATGAGGAGGCGGCGGACTAACCAAGACTCGGGGTATGTTCAAGCCTTGTCTTGAGATCTGGTGTCCAGGGCACCTGTTGAACTTCGTAAAAAAAAAAAAACAAACGACCCTCCTATAGCCAGGGCCCAGGAGTCAATAATGCTCGGGATAATTATGAGGCAAGGCGTGGCACATTTAGAATCTAAATGGTTGAGCAATAATTCTTAACAGACCGTGGAAATAGACAAGGCCAAAACCGTGTCCTACGTGGAATCCCATGTGTCCTTCCAACTAGACTGAAACGTCAGCTTTGTTTCTAAACGCAAATCTAAAAATTTGTGTATTATATTAGGTGTTCATTTATGTCTTGAAAGATTCAATGCTTCATATTCTGATCGGTGATTTAACTCCAAATCTCTTCTGGTACTGCAGGTGTTTCTATGAATTAATCAATTAACCGATGTATTATACAAATTTCAGTCTTGATACAAGAGGCTTAATAAGATGTTGTCTGCAAGATCGTTACAAACTCCTTCACAGAATTACAAGGCAAAAATAAAAATAAAACCAAAAACAATAATTTGAGAACCTGCTTCAATTTTGTTTTTCTGAGAACCAAACAATTAATTAATCCGAAAAAAATCTAAAACCGAAAAAGTAAACATAAAAATCAATCTAGCGTAGAAATTCCTTCATGTTAGAGATTCATATCTTTAATGGACCTGACAACTTTCTGAGCGCAACCATCAAAATTCCACCTTCAAAATAGTAGGAACAACTCCATTTTCATCTTTCTTCTCTCCTTCTCCTTTCTTCTTTTCTTAATTCTGATTTTTGCACGGTTCCTAAAAGAATCACAACAATAAAAATGATCAATTATAAATCAATTAGAAAAATACAGAGAAACGTAAAAATTACAAACAAAAGAAAACAGAAAGGGAGACTAGTTAAATCAGAATATTTTACAGAAAAAAAAGGATTTGGAGTTAAGATTTTCTTTTTTCACTGTTCTCTGAAGAAAGAGAGATGAAAGAGCCAGAAGGGTTAAAAGTAGTTTCATTAGATCTAAATCCAATGGACACGAACCATTGAATCTTTCAAGAAACAAATCTATGGCTAACATAAAGTACAAATTTTTCAGACTTGCTTTTAGAAACAAAGTTGACGTTTCGCTCTAATTGGAAGGACACATGGGCTTACACGTATGACATGGTTTTGGGGTTGTCTATTTACACGGTCTGTTAAGAATTATTGGAAAGAAAAAAAAAGATGACGAATTAGTTCGAAGGACAAAGTTGAAGATAGAACATTGTTTTGAACGGTTTTTTGGGGACTAGTCAAAAATAGTGGGTGACTACTCTCCATTTTTTTGGGTGGATATTAGTAATATTGAGTCACCCCTTATTTAAGCTTTTTTTAATACCAAATTTGTCCTTGATAATTAAATTATTTAGTGTAATGATTAATTAATGTTAGTTTGATGATTAATTAGTGAGGTTCGATTAATTAGTTGGTTGTTTTTAAAAGAATAATTTTTGAGAAGAAGGGGTTTTTTTTTTAAGAAAGTTGATTTCGAAATGAGGGTTTTGGATACTTAGGTATACTTCAAATTTAGTTAATGTTGCTTGAATTGGCAAAAAAAATCGAAAAAATGAATTGGCAAATTTAGTTAATGTTGCTATTCAAAAAGGGCTAGCGGCACAACTTGTTGCTCGCTTGCCTACTATGTAACTTCTCTTCATATTATTGTCATTAATTATGATATTTAGAGGTGACTTTAGATCAAAAAATGAAAATTTTATAAACTGATTTCGACCATGGAAATAAAGTTCGGCTACGACATCTGAAGAACAGGTAGCCGAATTCAGCTTTAATGGAGTTTTTGCTTTCAGAGAAAAGTTCGGCTAGGAAAAAAAAGTTGCGACGTAACCAGAATAAAAGTTCGGTTGGGAAAAAAATCGACATAACAGAACTCAATATATAGGTTTTCAGAGAAAAGTTCGGTTAGGAGAAAAAAATTGCGACGTAACCGAACTAAAAGTTCGGCTAGGAAAAAAAGGGAAAAAAGTTGCGACGTAAACGAAATAAAAGTTCGGCTGGGAATTTTTTTTTGCGAGGTAACCGAACTTTTCTCTGAAACAAAAAACTCCATTAAAGCTGAGTTCGGCTAGTTCGACAAACTGTTTCAGATAATTCCTATCTGAACTCCTCTCTGCAACTTCCATTTTCAACTCATTTTGATGAGTACTACTCATTTTTTTCAACCAAGTAATGGGTTGTGGATTTTTTTTTGAATCGAGAAGATGAAGCGAAAAGAAGAGAAGAAAATAAACCCTATAATAGTAATGGAATTGTGAAAATTTAAAGTAATGGATTTGTTATAATTTTGATTTTGATTTTGTTTTATATATATGTGTGTATTCTTATTAGATTAGTTTTAATTTTAATTAAGTTAAGGGTAGGTTAGTCATTTTCACACTTTAGGACAACCCTTATAAGTATAGGGTAGACATTCCTATCACAAAGTAGTCTTCAACCATTTTTTATTAGTCCCCAAAAAACCGTTCAATAATAAGGTCGCCCTTATCTACTAAGGGGGGGTTTCCTAATATACAATGTTAGGGTAATTAGGTTTGGACAAGGAAAAACAATGGTAGGAGAGTTTCCTAATATACGAAATTAGATTTGGCCCTTATCTATCTGAGTTGACACACATATATATATATATATATATATATATATATATCTTGAAAAAGCGGGGGTCTAACAACCTCACCAAATATTTCGTTTAGCAATCTTTATAGACAAACTCCAGTATACTTTTGAGAGAATCAACTAGACAGTTAGACTCAATCTCTAGCAAAGTATATCAAAGAGTTTATATCTCAATTTCTCAATTCAATCCATAATCAAACAAATATAAATTTGCGAGCCCGGTTGAATATAGAGAAATAACTTGAATGGTACCAAATACCAATATCCAAGTGTCAATCAATTTATATCAACAACCAAAGGTTGGATTATCTAATTGATTGAACTCAACTCACAATGTGTGATATTTCTGTTATATAAACAAATGTAATGCGGAAAATAAATAACACAGACACCAGAAATTTTGTTAACGAGGAAATGACAAATGCATAAAAAACCTGGGACCTAGTCCAGATTTGAACACCACACTATATTAAGTCGCTACAGACACTAGCTTACTTCAAGCTAACTTCGGACTGGAATGTAGTTGAGCCCTAATCAATCTAACATTGATCAAGGTACAGTCACGTTCCTTACGCCTCTTGAACCACGCTGAATTATGCACACTTGATTCTCTTAGCTGATCTCACCCACAACTAAGAGTTGCTATGACCCAAAGTCGAAGACTTGATAAAAAAATCTATATCACACAGAAAAGTATATTGAATAGATAAATCTGTCTCCCACAGATAAACCTACGATTTTTGTTCCGTCTTTTGATAAATCAAGGTGAACATGAACCAATTGATAAATCAGTCTTATATTCCCGAAAAACAGCCTAATATTATCAATCACCTCACAATAATCTTAATCGACTAGCAAAACAAGATATTGTGGAATCACAAACGATGAGACGAAGATGTTTGTGACTACTTTTCAATGTTGCCTATCGGAGATAAATCTCGAACAAATCTTAAAGAAGATAGTACTCAATCACAATATAAAACAGCAAGATCAGAACACGCAACTACAGAGAAAATAGTTGGGTCTTGCTTCACAATTCCAATGAAGTCTTTAGGTTGTTAAGCTACAGGGTTTTGTGAAAAACCTAAGGTTAAAGGAGAATCGACTCTAGTCGCAACTAGTATCACACAGGAGGTGTGAGGATTATGTTGTCATTTTCAAGATTTCTCCTTTATAAAGATTTTAAATCAAGGTTTGAAATAAATTTTAGCTTAGTAACAAAGCGTTCAACATTCACCGTCAGATGAAAACCTGATTAGATTCAAGCTAATATCTTTCAACCGTTATCGGACTTAGCTTATTATACACAAATGAAATGCACCGTCATTTAGATAAAGGTAATTGTACCTAAATGTGTGCACTTGGTTGGTTCAACAATGGTTAACCGAGATTATCCATATGAGCACTTTCATATCAACCTGGTTCATCTTTATCATAACTAGTTCAAATGACTCAAATGAAACTAGTTAGAGAGTTGTTCAATTATTTATATTCTCATAGAAGTATACAAGACATAATTGAAGCAAAATCGATTTTGATTCACTTGAATCATTTCATGAACATTATAGCCACGGTTTGCAAAGATTGCATTCCTTAATTATTAAATGTATTAGTTCATGAATAAATCGATTTTAGAACATAACCTACTCAAGTATGCAAACGGGTACGCATACATAAGTAGTCAGACCGAGTTTGGGTTTCTCTAGGACGCGAACGGGAACGCATACTTAGTATACTTCCAAACTCCAGCAGAAATTCACGGATATGAACTTTCGCCAGTAAGCGTACGGGTACGCATACTTAGTTTTTAGACTTCCATAACCCACCAGTACGCGTACGGGTACGCATACCAAGGTTCACAGATTTTGGACTTTACACAAATGTGAATACACACACTATGTTTATATCCAATCATGGTAATATGTTTTAAACCCTCATTTCAATTACTGAAACATTCTTAGAAGGTGACAATAGCTGTCTGACACAAACTATTAGCTTCGGCGCAATTTTCAAATGATTGAATGATCAATACGGAACATTCCGAGTCTACACCAAATGATTGTATCACACAAATCAAGTAATATGTTACACGGATATTTTCACATGATCATCTTTTGACTTGAGTCAAGAATAAAAGATGAACTTGGTTGAAGCGAAAGCTTACCAACACATATTTCGAGAAATAGATAAGCGAGATAAACTCGGCCCGAAATATAAAATGCGTATAATTGAAGTATATATAGCAATATGACTTTTATCTCAAAATAGGGGATATAATAGATATACTTTTGAGGGATAGATGAGTTCAAGTCTTCACATACCTTTTGGTTGTTGAAGTTCCATAAGTTCCCTTGAGTAGTTCTTCGTCTTCATTCGATGAACGCTGTGGAGTCTAAATCTCAACTACACTTACTATCCTAGTTCGAGACATCACTATAAGTAGTCTAGAAATCAAGACTTATAGTTTTGGCAACTAAACTTGAGATAGCAACACTTGCGAGTTCGAACGATCAATGCTCTAAAAATCTCCCCCTTTGTCAATTTTAGTGACAAAACTATCAATACATATGGATTACAAAATAAATACACTTTGTAGCTTCTCATCCAAATGCTTGATCTCTTTGGTTCTTCAATATTACTCGAAATCTTCGTCACTTCCAAGTACTCCCATGATTCTATAGATGTTCAATTCAACGTCATAGTTGTTGAAGATCCGTATCTACAACAATATATAAAAACAAGATGTTTTCGTATTGTTATACAGTGTCATAGTATTATTACACAACATCAAAGTTCTATTGTATCAAAAATTTGACAACAATACTATGGTGATATGTATAACTCCTCCTTTGTCAATACTCCATCTCAACATGAAAACCACTCCCCATTACATAATGATCTGTAACCATATGTATTTGTAGTTTGAACTACACATTAATTCTACCCCTTTTTGTCAATATAAATTAGCAAAGGTACGAAAACTAGTGGGATCCTTATGAAATTTCCATGGAGACATTTCATGGCTAAAAGAAGCAAATATCAACTTTGTTTATATGCAATCACATATCCGAAACTAAATGCATTCATCAAGGAGTTTATAAAGATACAAGATAACTCCTATAATATTCCACAATCGTACTCCCCACAAAGATTTTGCAAAGCATAAGTTCAATTAAGAAATCTCCTCCATATAATGTCATTCCCGAAGGAACAACAAGAGCGGCCTTACTTTTGTGACAAAAGAAGGATTTAAAAGTATACTTTGAAACCTAACAAAAATGTTTTCTATGTAGAAACAAATGTGAAATTGAAACAACACTACACTGGCGTACTAAGCCTTAATTGCCCAAAATATATGAATGAGTCGAAGGGAAAAAAGTCTAGAGGACTAGTGAACCAAAACAACACCAATAGACTGTCGTAAGTGTTGAAATATAGCAATATCTAAAGGTTTGGTGAGAATATCAGCCAATTATTGTTCGGAAGGCACAAATTCCATATTGATAATACCATTTTCATAGAGATCTCTAATAAAATGATACCTTATGTCAATGTGCTTAGTTTTTGAGTGCTCAACAAGATTCTCAGTGATGTGAATCGCACTTGAGTTATCACAAAATATCTTCATTATACCAGTGTCAATTCCATAATCAGCAAGCATTTGTGTCACCCATAGGAGTTGAATACAACATATCTGCAGCAGTGTATTCTGCTTCCATGTAGACATGGATTATGAAAAAAAATCTTGCTATGCCAAGCCACAAGATTCAACCCAACATAGAAAAATCCCCCTGAAGTACTTTTCCTATCTTCCACACATCCTGCCCAAAAGTAAATGATAGACCCATACCCGGCAGTATGTTGGATATACCGCATGATCCTCTTTGTAGCTGCAAGATGAGACTCATTCGGCTTAGCCTGAAATCTAACACACCACCTAATACTAAAAGAAATATCAGGTATTGTAGCAGTAAGATACAAAAGACTTCCAATGATAGATCGATAAAGTTTTTGATCCACATTTACTCCTTTCTCATCTCGATATAATTTACCAGTAATAGGTATATGTGTCCGTTTTTGGAGTTGACTTATCAAGGACAAATCTTGGAACAAGATCCTTAGCGTACTTTTCTTGACATAAGTAAATTTCGTCTTTTAATGCACCAACATTGCTCATTTTAAACTTTTTTCCAAGAGAGAATTGAAAATCTTTTGCAAGTCTATCATAAGTCGGTCCATAGATTATATCATCAACATAGAACTCAGTACAGCATCTTTCCCACTCCATTTGGTAAACAAGGTCTTATATATCATCTCCACCTCTAGAAAAACTTTTCCTGAGAATGGAAGTAATAAGTTTTTTGAACCAGGCACGAGATGCTTGTTTTAACCATATAATGCCTTTTTGAGCTTAAGGACATGATCTGGGAAATCATGGTTTTCAAATCCCTTTGGTTGAGAAACATAGACTTCTTCCTTTAAATTTCCGTTTAGGAACATGTATTTAATGTTCATTTGAAATAGTTTACCCTTAAGGAAAAAAAAACATGAGATAATAACAACTGTATGGACTCAAGGCGTGCTAACGTAGAAAAGGTTTCGTCAAAGTCGATACCTTCAATCTATGAATATCCCTGAGCGACAAGTCTAGCTTTTTTTCTGACAATGGTGCCAAATTCATCAGACTTGTTCTTGAATATCCATTTGGTACCAACAATATTGAAATTGGAGGGAAAAAATAAGATCTCCCATACATCTTGTCTTTGAAATTGATTTAAATATTCATGCATCGCATTCACCCAGAAGGAATCTCAAAGAGCTTTATCATTATTTCTAGGTTCTACTTGTGAAAGATAACAACCAAAATTGCAAAAAAAATTTGAAGTTGTCCTCTTGTTTTGACTGTAGAATCTTTCCCCCCAATAATATTGTTAGTATCATGATTCATTTGAACCCAGAGATGTCTTGGAGGGACACATTCTTATTCAACTGGAATAGCCTAATTAATGCTCTTCTCCTTGTCACTGGAAACATCGGGATCAGTGACTGTTGGAATAACTTTAACTGATTCTGGAGTTTCCTTAACTTTCTCAATTGTCTCTGTTGGAGAAAATTCAGCAGAAGGGCTATCATGACGAAAATTGCTCAGATCATCAATGATAAAATTAGCAGATTCCATCATAACTTTGGTTCTGAGATTAAATACTCAAAAACCATGACTATCAGATGCATAGCCCAGAAAGATACCTTCATCGCTTTTAGAGTCAGATTTCTCTTTCTGTTCGCGATCTTTTAGAATGTAGCACTTACTTCCAAACACTCTGGGATAATATAAGTTGGGTTTCCTACTGTACCACAACTCATAAGGAGTGTTCAGGGTTTTTGACCGCAGGTATACACTGTTGATCAAGTAACATGATGTGAAAACAACTTCTCCACAAAATCTTAAAGGTAAGTTTTTGTTATAGATCGTTACCCTGGCCATTTCCTGAATGTTCCTATTCTTTCTTTCTGCAACACCATTAGCTTTTGGTGTAATGGGCGGTGAGTATTGTTGAATAATTCTCAGTTTATCACAAAATTCAAACACTTCAGTGTTTTTGAATTCAATTCCAAGATCGCTTCTAATTTTCTTTATCTTGCGACCTTGTTCATTCTGGATTCTATTTACAACAATCTTGAATTCACTAATAGTTTTATTCTTATGAGCTAAAAATGCCGCCCAAGTGTATCTGGTGTAATCATCCACCATAACTAAAGCATACTTCTTCCCAGTAACCGTAGGTTGTTGAATATGACCGTAGAGATCCATATGAATTAAATCAAGTGGAGCTTTAGTGAGAATATCTCGAGATGATTTATGTGGACCTTTCACTCCTTATATGGACCCAATAATAAGGTGACCCTTTTTTTTTTGGAAGGAACATGAGCATATGCTCCAAATTTCATATATTGATAAGATTTCTTACAAGAAACAAATATATCTTAATTGAAATACATGAACAAATACAAAATATATGTATCCTATAATACAAAAATTTTACTAAATTCATGTAGTTTGTTGAGGAAATCGATGTTATTTGAGTGATGGTGTGAAGTTTCTCATTCCACCATTAGAATTGTTGTTCTTCATTGTGAACAAGTTTATCTTCTTCTTTAAGATTTGATGCTCCCATAACAGAGGAGTAATATGCGTTGTTTATCAAAAACACGATCACATCTGGAAGCCATCGATCTTCACAGTAATGTATATCTACGTCAAACCAATGTAATTCGTCCTCGAAGATGTCTTTGAAACAATTGCAAAAATAGATAGTTACTCCTTGGAGGCTATATGAAATTGTTATAAAAACATATAATAAGAAATCAAGATGGCATACATAAGCTATCTGATTGGTCAGAAATATAAAAAGAACCATAAAAATTATTGGACCAACAATTTGTTTTATTGAAAACTATACAAACTAGGGATACAAACCTTAATCTGCCCAGAAGATCCCAAAAAATCAGATCAAATCTGGACAGATCAGGCTGAAAACCAAGAAGAAGATGATTTTTTTCAAGTTCTTGGGTTTCTGGAGAGAGGGAAATGAAAGGTTTGTCTTCTCCCAAGGTGACCCTTATCTATTAAGGGGGATTTTTCCAATATACAATGATTAATTAGGTTTGGACAAGGAAACTGAGTTGATATATATATATATATATATATCTTGTTCGTCAACAAGAAGAAGGTGCAAGCAAAACAAATATGCGAGTTTTGCAGCCATGAACCGCAGGCAAAATTGAGGTGATTTTTGTTGCTGTGAAGAATAGGAAATCTTCTTATATTTCCGCGAGTGAGAGGAAAAGGAGAATAGAAAAGAAAAATGCAGTCTTTATTAGAGAATTTTGATGAAGATTATGTGATCTTGAAGAAGAAGGATGTTCTAGCGAAAAACAGGTTTAGTTGGTGAAGATTTATCCACTGCATCCTACATCTCTTCAAAGGGGTATTTTCTAGGGTTTGTTTAAACTCTACAAGTAAGTAATCCAACTCTTGTTAGTGTTGATGATTATTAATTAAGCTTACCTATTTGGTAAAGGATTTGGTTATCCATCATTAGCGGTGTTAACGGTGAGTAAAAAAAGAAGGCATTGTTATCCAAGTGTTATATGCATCTTGAGGTCGTGTAAAACCCCAGTTTAGGAGAAGTCGTTAACCCATTATTTATCATAGTGGAAGTTTACCCGTGGTTGTTTAGTCTTCGAATTGAAGAGGTTTTTCCATGTTAATCTTGGTGTTGTGGTGATTGTCATTATTTCGTTATATTGGGTATTGCGTATTATTGATTGCGTAGGTTCCATATTTTGCATAGCGTCCTGGATCGGTAATTCCCCAAAAAAGTGTGTTATGTATCTTCCCTTATTAATAATCTAGTACGTGCCTCTGTGCATGGGGTGTAATAAACATGGTAGCCTTTAGTAATCATTGGGTTGTCTTAATGAGTGATGTGTGTCGTATGCGTCAAAAATAATTTCACTTCCTCACTCAACTAATATAAATATAGTATTCGATAAGAAAGAGTTCGTATCCACAGAGATGCGATTGTTGTTATGCAATTTTCAGATTCTTATGTAACCAAATAACCCAAGTTGTGTTTTTGTGTTTATCAAAGTAATAAAACTAAATAAAGCAAAGTAAATAGTTGGAATAATCAATAAGGAGAAGATATTGGTTAAGGGATAGTATCATTCATAAACATGTATTTTTCATCTATGATTAGAATTGGTATTTAATCTCTCAATTATCAAAAGTCCTAGGATATCTTGATCGCAAGAGTATCCCGTTTATTTCCTGATTTTATCACAAACAACATTAAAAGATGCTATCGTGAAATCTTCTTAAAAAGCAACCTAAAGTGTAAAAGCACAATTAGATTTAACTCCCTAAGAGCAATAAGTTCTATGAAATAAGACTAATCGATGCAAGCAAACGTGTAAAAGCACTAATTCGTTTTAACAAAGGTTATGATTCATATGCGATTAAAAAGATGTATCACTACAAGTATTAACCACAAGTTGCTACTAGAAATCAGGGACAAACAACTTTTACGTATTGAAAACCCTAATATATCTTTAGAGATGAAAACAAATCCAATTGATTCCGGACTCAACCAAACTAGCATTCAAATCATATGATAATATAAACGATGAATCATAAACGATAAAATTGAGACAAAACTAATTCATAGAATCAAATAACATGCTTGAAGAAATCAACTTTTTATCCCATAACCAATTATTGTATTTAGCTACTCATATTCATGGAGTTCATCATCAAAATATTCAAGGGAAGACTATGAAACATAAAAGAAAGCAAACCCTAGAAGTAGTTCTCTGCAAAAGCCCCCAAGAATAGAATAAAAACCCGTATGTGTATATTCTTTGTTGTAGAAAAACTCTCTTTTTATAGCCCTTTGCTTTCCAAAAATAGGTCAAAATCTTTAAAATCTCCAAGTCCACGTCCATCTACTAGTCCACCAAGCCCAGGTGTGAGAAATATGTCTCTGGAAGTTTTGGGTCCAAAACTGGTCGTCGGAATGCTGGCGTCATCACCGGAATCCGACTACCGGCGCCGGAATCCGGTCGCCGGAAAACTTTCTCCGATCACTTTTGCCATCTGAAAATATCACCAAGTAATTCTGCACTTCCAGTAGTTCAAATTTGCTTTTCTGTATTTCAAACATTTGCAAAACCCATCTAAATCCAATTTTTATTCTTGCGAAAACGTACCCAAAAGCGTGACGCGTAGCTCATATGTCCGGCCGCCAACTACTGAATCCGACTCAAACCCGCCTCATGATTCACTGAATCTTGACGATCGACACTTTAACCTCTGAAATCCGACTACCGGAACTATGCTCACCGGCGCGCCAATTTCGCCCACTTTTCGCACAGTTTTTGCAGCTTACGGCCAAGATGGCCCTGTCTTTAACTTTTCTGCAACCAAGCTACTCCAGCTAAAGCATCACCCTGCCAACTGCTCCCAGCTGCAATATCATGGCCTACACAACCAACACACTTCCACCTGCAATTGCACACATACCCTGACTTCATTTACTGCCCATCATCAACACATCTTAAACTCCACCTGTTCTCACATTAGTCACAACCTCTCCAACTAAGCTCACTGCAATGCTATTTCTTCTCATAGTGCTTACACATCGCAACCCTGTAATTCCTGCACCTGTAGCTTCTCTGAAACCAATGCAGCTATTGCAATTACCACCAACAAAATCAGCAAACCTTGTAAACAGCTTTAGGAACTGAATCATACCACTGCCATCAGATCATCTCCTGTTTTGCCCACCAGCTCAACTGAAGCCCTAACATACATCTAAATGATCATTCTCCACATTCAAACCACAGTCACATACTGCAGCACCATATCTCCCTGCTCAGTTCCAAGTCCCACCAAAGATCAACAACACTCAACCCTATTGCAGCTAAAACCAAGTTCTACCTTCTCGCAATCATAGCACAGCCTCAGTTCTTTATATTGCAACAACCACCAGTACCCAATTGCTCACACCTAGCGGCACTTTAGCTAATGCACCCGCAATTTAGTTAACCTACTCCAAACTGAAACTGAAGTGCTTCATTCCATTCTGCTGTTCCCTCACACAATCCACCATCTCAAGTTCACTGCATCAGTTGTTAAGCTGCACTCTTCCAGTACCACTGCAATTAACCATTACTCAATCCAATAACATCATCTCTGCCATTCTATTACCTGCAACACCACCATGTTCACCACAGCACAATTTAAGCACTCCATAGCCCAAATTACCATCAAAGCCACCAGGAGATCTCATTGTAGTAGCTCCATTAACCTTTCAGTTCCCCCACAGATAAGCACATCCAGCTCCACCATCATCTCAGGCCATTGCCTTACACTACAACTTCCACCAGAACTTGCTTCTTTGAACTGTGCCTCAAAATCACTCATTCACAGCTGCAACATGCCCATGACCTCTAATTCCTTCCACTAGCTGCTGCAAACTCATTTCCAGCAACATCTCACTTCCCAAGTCTCAAACAACTCAATAACTCCAGATTTCTTCCATTAATTCCATTCTCAGACCCATGAGATTCAACCAACAAAACCCATCTCTTTGTGTTGTTCAATTGAACACCATCAGAACCAACTTCTTTAAATCTCCATGAAACCACAGCCACCTCTCTCTCTGAATTTCAGACAAGTAAGAGAACTCATATCTCTCTTGGTTTTACCATTAGCATCCACTGATTCCTCCTCAATCTCAATTTCAGTGATGGAAGAAGCAATGAATGAGAGAAAGTATCTCTCAAATTTAGGTTAGAATGATTGAGAATGATTTAGGGTTATAACCTGGGAATGGATAGCGGTATCCCACTACCGGCTAAGGGGACACCACAGTGGATACCCTATAGCAAGTGGCCATCCCTTATCATCAGTGATCTTTAGTGCTCCTGTAGAATTAGTCGACCTGCAACCTTGGCTCGACTCTCCGGATAATATTCGCCTAGGAAATGACAGCTTTGCCCCTTTAATCCAATTTGAACGCTTGCTTTCGAGTTCTCCGCTAATAGCAACCTCCTCCTACTTCTCAAACCCACTTCATCTCTTCAATTTCTATTCATCACTAAAGTTGTCATGCCTTTCAGACAGAAATCGCATCACTAAAGCCGACATACTTTTCAGACAGAGAAGAAATAAAATCAAATAATGAGAAATAGTCCGCCTCTAATGCTTTCGCCATGTTTTCTCCTCTTTTGATCCAAATGACTCCAAAGTACCTAAATACTCAAAAACAAAACATAAGATACATAATTTACAAGAAAACTAGCAGAGAAAACATAAACAATAGATAAATAATACGGTGTTTTAGACACCTATCAGATTCCCCCACACTTAGACTTTGCTAGTCCTCGAGCAAATCAAACAAAACAATTATAAAGAATACATACAACTCCGTCTCGTCGAGGCTACGGTCACTTTTAGCATAAATAACAAGCCTTTAAACCCCTAGGTGTCCCTAGTGGACGAGTTATAGTCTCGTGAAGGTTTACAAGAGGTCTGCCTACAAAACCTATATTTCAAACTCCGTCTATTTGTGACAAATCAATGAACGAATCCACAATGACTACAGGAGGAGGTACCTTGCACAATTTCAATTCATATATTAGTAAAGCTTTAATTAGATAGTCGAACAAGCCACAATACTCGGAAACTAACAAACCACAATCACAATGAAAAGATTAAGAAGATGGAAATAGATGTAGATGTTGGCGAATGCTCACAAGTGTTCGATGTTTCAAACGATTGAATGCCGCCACACAGTTCTCGTCAAAGTTAAAAACCACATCTTTTTGCAATAAGGTACAAAGTGGTGATGCTATCTTGGAAAAATCCTTGATGAATCTACAATAAAAACCTGCATGACCAAGAAAAGAACGTATCTCCCTCACCGTAGTGGGAGGGGTTAGAGTACGAATAAGGTCTATCTTAGATTTATCAACTTCCAAGCCTTTAGAAGATACTATATGGCCTAAAACTATGCCATGAGTTACCATGAAATGGCACTTCTCCCAATTAAGCACAAGATTTGTTTCAACACATCGTTCAAGGATTAGTGACAAATTGTTCAAACAAAGGTCAAATGAGTCACCAAAGACACTAAAGTCGTCCATGAACACTTCGATTATGTTTTCAACATATTCCGAAAATATACTTACCATACACCTTTGAAAAGTAGCTGGAGCATTGCACAAGCCAAAAGGCATCCTTCGGTAAGCAAAAGTACCAAAAGGACAAGTGAAAGTGGTTTTCTCTTGATCCTCCGGCGCTATCACAATCTGATTATAACCTGAATAGCCATCAAGAAAGCAATAATAAGAGTGTCCAGCTAGACGTTCAAGCATTTGATAAATAAAAGGTAATGGAAAGTGATCTTTTCTAGTAGTGGCATTCAATTTCCTATAATCAATACAAACCCTCCAACCGGTTTGCACACGAGTTGGGACAAGTTCATTCTCATCATTCTCCACCACGGTCACACCTGATTTCTTTGGTACAACTTGTACCGGGCTCACCCACTTGCTATCGGATATGGGGTAGATAACACCCACTTCCAAAAGATTGAGTATCTCCTTTTTTCACAACTTCCATCATAGGGGGGTTCAAACGACGCTGCGCTTCCCTTGTAGGCTTTGCATCGTCCTCCAAACGAATCTTATGCATGCAAACGGCAGGGCTTATACCCTTGATATCGGCAATTTTCCATCCTATGGCCGTCTTGTGCTTCCTTAGCACCCTTAGAAGTTTTTGCTCCTGTAATTCACTAAGCTCGTTAGAAACAATCACAGGTAACTCTTCATTGTCACCCAAGTACTTTAAGTGACTAGGAAGAGGTTTCAATTCTAACTTTGGAAATTTAACAATAGAGGGTAAAAGTTTCTCATCACTGCATGGTAAAGAAATAAAAGAGATATTATGAGTTTCCGGGCATCCTTGTAGTGAGTTGAGATCACCAAGGGCTTCTTTAACCTCAATACCACACTCTACACCATTATCAATGGATGTAGTTAGAACGGTTTCCAAAGCATCTTCACCATTCAATTCAAAAATTTGTTGTGCCAACGTATCCATAACATCAACGGAGAAGCAAGAGTGGACATCACTAGGATATCTCATCGTCTCGAAAATGTTGAAACGTATTACTTTCCCATCAAACTCCATAGTTAGCGTTCCCTTATCCACATTAATAATGGTCTTCGCCGTTTTCATGAAGGGACGCCCAAGTAGCAATGGAAGAGATGAGTCCGGCGAACCTTCATCCATCTCTAACACACAAAAGTCAGCAGGAAATACTAGTTGATTAACCTGCACAAGAACATCCTCAACAATACCCATAGGGTAGACATTAGAACGATCGGCTAATTGCAACACAATTTCAGCCTTTTTGAGAGGACCTAAATCAAGCGACTTATACATAGATGCAGGCATAACATTAACGGATGCACCTAAGTCTAACATTGCTTTGTTAAATGTAGTGGTACCAATCGTGACGGGGATGTCAAAGCTGCCCGGGTCTTTGCATTTCAGTGGGAGTTTGTGTTGTAATATTGCCGAAGCATTCTCCCCCACACTAAGCACTTCATTACCTTTGAGCCTTTGCTTATTGGTACACAAGTCCTTCAACACTTTTGCATACTTTGGATCTTGCTTTATAGCATCAATGAGTGGTATGTTCACATGAATCTTCTTAAGAACGTCTAAAATCTCCTTTTCTAGCGCCTCCTTCTTAGAATTTGCAAATCTGCGAGGAAAAGGTAAATGAGGAACATAAGTAGGAATAGGAGTTTTAGAGTTAGGAATAGGTACCTCAGAAGTTTGGGGAGAATCCTCATTCTTTTTCTCCTCCAAAGCAGGTTCCTTTGGTGTCTCCACCGTGCCCGAATCAGCAGCTTCGGGTTGCACAAGTGTACCACTTCTCAATGTTATTGCATTTACACCCTCCTTTGGGTTGATAGGTTGAGAAGGGAGTTTCCCACTATTTTGTGCCTTCAATTGGTTCAACTCAAGAGCCATAGAACCAACTTGGGTCTGCAACTCCTTCATCGAACTCTTAGTCTCTTGTATAAACGATTTCATCATCTCCTCCATACTTGACCCCTGATTTTGAGGTTGTTGTTGTTGAAATTGAGATTGTTGAAATTGTTGACGCGGCTGGAATTGTTGTTGTTGAGGTTGGAATCCACCCGAATTGTTGAAAGACGGTTGTTGGACTGCTCCTTGCTTGTTGGCATAGCTAAAATTGGGGTGATCTCTCCATCCCGGATTGTAGGTGTTGGAATAAGGATCATACCGTCTTGGCTGATTTGGAAAAACCGCATTAGCTTGCTCATTGACGTCTTCATACCCATGAGAATTTGGTATCACTGCAGCTGAAACTTGTTGTAGCATTGCTGTGATGTTTCCCATTTGTTGACGAAGTTCCTCCACCTCGCTCACTTCATTGACTCGCCGAAGAAGCACATCCGAACCACGACTCAAGAATTATTGAGAGTTTGCTGCCATGTTTTCAATCAACTCTCTAGCTTGTGCCACCGTCTTGCTCACTAGTGCACCACCACCCGCTGCGTCGATAAGATTCCTATCACTTGATTGGAGTCCTTCATAGAAGTATTGGATGATCATGGCGTCACTAAATTGATGATGAGGACAGCTTTCCACCAATCTCTTGTATCGTTCCCAACAATCATATAACGATTCTCCGACATTTTGCTTCATCCCGCAAATATCCTTGCGAATTTGAGTAGCCTTAGATGCAGGAAAATATCTCTCTAGAAAGAGTTTCTTGAGTCCATTCCAAGTTGTAACACTCCCGGAAGGCAAGTAGTATAACCAATCCTTAGCATTACCTTCCAACGAGAATCGAAAAACCTTCAACATAGCACCATCCGCCTCCATATTTGCTGGGAGCATAGCCATGACAATGGTGTGAAAATCCATAAGATGCTTGTTTGGATCTTCATTCACCAAACCATGGAACTTTGGTAATTCTCTAAGAAGTCCCGGCTTGATTTCAAAAGTGGAGTCGGTTTGAATGCAACCATGTTGTATATCCAACTTGTGAGAAGCTAAGTCTTTAGGTGAACGATTTGCAGGGTCACCCATTGCTTCTTCTCCTTCTCCTTCTTCTTCAAAAGGAATATCGTGTTCTACTTCCTCTCCTTCTTGCCGAAGAGCTTCGTGTTCTACTTCCAAGTTGTGTTCTTCCGTCGTGCCTTTCCTTGGTTGGAGTATTGTGCCTTTTCGAGTAGATATCCCACACCTTGGATAGCTCCAATCTTTAGAAGCCAGGGATTAGGTACCTGAAACACAATTCTCACAAACAAGTAAGAAACTAAACAAGAAACGAACAGCAGTATGCGAACAGAAACTAAAAACTAGATAACAAGCCGAATGCCTCCCCGGCAACGGCGCCAAAATTTGATGCGTGTCGTATGCGTCAAAAATAATTTCACTTCCTCACTCAACTAATATAAATATAGTATTCGATAAGAAAGAGTTCGTATCCACAGAGAGGCGATTGTTGTTATGCAATTTTCAGATTCTTATGTAACCAAATAACCCAAGTTGTGTTTTTGTGTTTATCAAAGTAATAATACTAAATAAAGCAAAGTAAATAGTTGGAATAATCAATAAGGAGAAGATATTGGTTAAGGGATAGTATCATTCATAAACATGTATTTTTCATCTATGATTAGAATTGGTATTTAATCTCTCAATTATCAAAAGTCCTAGGATATCTTGATCGCAAGAGTATCCCGTTTATTTCCTGATTTTATCACAAACAACATTAAAAGATGCTATCGTGAAATCTTCTTAAAAAGCAACCTAAAGTGTAAAAGCACAATTAGATTTAACTCCCTAAGAGCAATAAGTTCTATGAAATAAGACTAATCGATGCAAACAAACGTGTAAAAGCACTAATTCGTTTTAACAAAGGTTATGATTCATATGCGATTAAAAAGATGTATCACTACAAGTATTAACCACAAGTTGCTACTAGAAATCAGGGACAAACAACTTTTACGTATTGAAAACCCTAATATAGCTTTAGATATGAAAACAAATCCAATTGATTCCGGACTCAACCAAACTAGCATTCAAATCATATGATAATATAAACGATGAATCATAAACGATAAAATTGAGACAAAACTAATTCATAGAATCAAATAACATGCTTGAAGAAATCAACTTTTTATCCCATAACCAATTATTGTATTTAGCTACTCATATTCATGGAGTTCATCATCAAAATATTCAAGGGAAGACTATGAAACATAAAAGAAAGCAAACCCTAGAAGTAGTTCTCTGCAAAATCCCCCAAGAATAGAATAAAAACCCGTATGTGTATATTCTTTGTTGTAGAAAAACTCTCTTTTTATAGCCCTTTGCTTTCCAAAAATAGGTCAAAATCTTTAAAATATCCAAGTCCACGTCCATCTACTAGTCCACCAAGCACAGGTGTGAGAAATATGTCTCTGGAAGTTTTGGGTCCAAAACTGGTCGCCGGAATGCTGACATCATCACCGGAATCCGACCGCCGGCGCCGGAATCCGGTCGCCGGAAAACGTTCTCCGATCACTTTTGCCATCTGAAAATATCACCAAGTAATTCTGCACTTCCAGTAGTTCAACTTTGCTTTTCTATATTTCAAACATTTGCAAAACCCATCTAAATCCAATTTTTATTCTTGTGAAAACGTACCCAAAAGCGTGACGCGTAGCTCATATGTCCGGCCGTCAACTCCTGAATCCGACTCATACCCGCCTCATGATTCACTGAATCTTGACGATCGACACTTTAACCTCTGAAATCCGACTACCGGAACTATGCTCACCGGCGCGCCAATTTCGCCCACTTTTCGCACAGTTTTTGCAGCTTACGGCCAAGATGGCCCTGTCTTTAACTTTTCTGCAACCAAGCTACTCCAGCTAAAGCATCACCTCGCTTAACTGCTCCCAGCTGCAACATCATGGCCTACACAACCAACACACTTCCACCTGCAATTGCACACATACCCTGACTTCATTTATTGCCCATCATCAACACATCTTAAACTCCACCTGTTCTCACATTAGTCACAACCTCTCCAACTGAGCTCACTGCAATGCTATTTCTTCTCATAGTGCTTACACATCGCAACCCTGTAATTCCTGCACCTGTAGCTTCTCTGAAACCAATGCATCTATTGCAATTACCACCAACAAAATCAGCAAACCTTGTAAACAGCTTTAGGAACTGAATCATACCACTGCCATCAGATCATATCCTGTTTTGCCCACCAGCTCAACTGAAGCCCTAACATACATCTAAATGATCATTCTCCACATTCAAACCACAGTCACCTACTGCAGCACCATATCTCCCTGCTCAGTTCCAAGTCCCACCAAAGATCAACAACACTCAACCCTATTGCAGCTAAAACCAAGTTCTACCTTCTCGCAATCATAGCACAGCCTCAGTTCTTTATATTGCAACAACCACCAGTACCCAATTGCTCACACCTAGCGGCACTTTAGCTAATGCACCCACAATTTAGTTAACCTACTCCAAACTGAAACTGAAGTGCTTCATTCCATTCTGCTGTTCCCTCACACAATCCACCATCTCAAGTTCACTGCATCAGTTGTTAAGCTGCACTCTTCCAGTACCACTGCAATTAACCATTACTCAATCCAATAACATCATCTCTGCCATTCTATTACCTGCAACACCACCATGTTCACCACAACACAATTTAAGCACTCCATAGCCCAAATTACCATCAAAGCCACCAGCAGATCTCATTGCAGTAGCTCCATTAACCTTTCAGTTCCCCCACAGATAAGCACATCCAGCTCCACCATCATCTCAGGCCATTGCCTTACACTACAACTTCCACCAGAACTTGCTTCTTTGAACTGTGCCTCAAAATCACTCATTCACAGCTGCAACATGCCCATGACCTCTAATTCCTTCCACCAGCTGCTGCAAACTCATTTCCAGCAACATCTCACTTCCCAAGTCTCAAACAACTCAATAGCTCCAGATTTCTTCCATTAATTCCATTCTCAGACCCATGAGATTCAACCAACAAAACCCATCTCTTTGTGTTGTTCAATTGAACACCATCAGAACCAACTTCTTTAAATCTCCATGAAACCACAACCACCTCTCTCTCTGAATTTCAGACAAGTAAGAGAACTCATATCTCTCTTGGTTTTACCATTAGCATCCACTGATTCCTCCTCAATCTCAATTTCAGTGATGGAAGAAGCAATGAATGAGAGAAAGTATCTCTCAAATTTAGGTTAGAATGATTGAGAATGATTTAGGGTTATAACCTGGGAATGGATAGCGGTATCCCACTACCGTCTAAGGGGACACCACAGTGGATACCCTATAGCAAGTGGCCATCCCTTATCATCAGTGATCTTTAGTGCTCCTGCAGAATTAGTCGACCCGCAACCTTGGCTCGACTCTCCGGATAATATTCGCCTAGGAAATGACAGCTTTTCCCCTTTAATCCAATTTGAACGCTTGCTTTCGAGTTCTCCGCTAATAGCAACCTCCTCCTACTTCTCAAACCCACTTCATCTCTTCAATTTCTATTCATCACTAAAGTTGTCATGCCTTTCGATTTAAATCGCATCACTAAAGCCGACATACTTTTCAGACAGAGAAGAAATAAAATCAAATAATGAGAAATAGTCCGCCTCTAATGCTTTCGCCATGTTTTCTCCTCTTTTGATCCAAATGACTCCAAAGTACCTAAATACTCAAAAACAAAACATAAGATACATAATTTACAAGAAAACTAGCAGAGAAAGCATAAACAATAGATAAATAATACGGTGTTTTAGACACCTATCAATGAGTTAAGGAGTCACCGGTTAGATGTTGACAGATGTACTGTCCAGATTAACTACCTTCTCAAATACGGCTTGCAAGGAGCCGGTCCCACACATCTTCATAATTTTGACCTAATTAGCTTTCTACGGTTCATATTGGGTTCAAACTCTTTCCAACCAACTTGGAACTTTCTCAATCGACCATTAGCTAGTCCCACGACCGCTAAGTGCCGGTTTTTATGTCCCTTGGTTTGGTCCCTTATCTCTTCATAATTAGGTTTTATTGCCTAATGCTCAGACGAGCACTATTTCAATAAATGATTAAACCAGCATTTAATCATCCTCTCATCAACAGGTCAACAAAGGACTTTGGTGCACGCTCACTTGAGCACCTGGGCGCTACAATATCATCCATCATCCTATGTAGACCATCCCTCCTTCATTCGGTGGTCATTTTTCAGTAAATCACCAATTGATCAGCAATCGATCAAAATTAGGGTTTTGAACTATAGTATTCGGTTCAACTGTTAATATTTTATTTGGTCATACTACCTTCAAACGAGCAATATAATCTCAGATTATCAATAATCCACCAAATGAGCAATATTTTCTCAAATGGACTAGTAATATTATTCAATTATCGACGTTTGATAATTCATTAATCGAGCAATATTCGTTCAGGCGAGCAATATTTTCTCAGACGAGCAATATTCGCTCAGACTATCAATATTCATCATGTTGATTCAATTATCAACATGCATTCGGGAACTATACATGTGTCCCAGCAGGCATGTTCAATCCATGTATCATAATGCATTTGTCAATCATGATCGATTCAATAAAACTTGGACTCATCGTCTAATCAAGTCAAAAACTAACTAATTAAATACACGTCTGACTTACAGACTCCACAATCATGGGACATCAACCATGTCACATGGGGGGGGGGGATATTAATTAGGGTTTTGGTCTGGTGGCATACGACACGTGTGTTTATCCATGATAAGAAATGTGAGTAAGTCGTGCAAGCAGTTGAGGGAGTTATTAAAGTAGTGGGTGGACAATCAACCAAGACTCCGAACGATCTGGAACTGGTTCAACCATGATTTCCACTTTCCCACTATTTCACTCGAGAAACCGTCATTTCTACATTCTAGCAATATAAATAAGTTTATGAATCCACGATTGAGAACAACAGACAATATCTATCGTCTAACCAAGAATCATTGTGTGAGCAACAATCTCTCTCAATTGAGCATAATTCAAACTTATTTGAACCCAGCATTTCAATTGCAGAAACCTACACACATTCACAATCCTTGATCATCATTGATCTCACACACTTCTCAGCTTCCCTCCTACAGATCAACCTTTGATGAGGTTGTCAACATATCAATAATAATTCTCTATTGCTACACAAATCTATAAAGAAGTAGTGAGGCAAGTCAAGTTCATATCCACAGGGATGTGTGAGTTTTAAGTTATTATGTAATACAAATTAATGTTGTTAAAAGACACAAATTCTGAAAATTACAAAGATTGTAATTCAAATTATGAGATGAAATTGACTAGAGATTTATTCTCCACTACCGAACAAGATATTATTAATCATACAAGTTCTTCTTCCCATTAATTTCGATTGTTAACAACTTTTAGACAAGTTATAAGTTCAACTAATCTTTAGATTCCTTAAATCACCGCATAGAATAAGTTCTCTAGCGGATTCTAATTAAGTGAACCACCCAAAATAAGATCTCTAGGTGTAATTCAAACAATTACATTAATATTTATGAATCAAGTTGCTCCTAGCCACATGCTCGTAAGTTCGACACGTTAACCTATGGTTGTCTTTTACACACTTTTGCATACAAAATCCCTTTGCGACAAATAGTGCACCGTTACTTATGTAAAGATTACTCTAACAATTACGGATTAAAGTTCTCGATACTAGCATTAGAGTTGCAAACGAGTTACCTAATTGCGCACTTAGATACCTAGCCAACACCTCATGGTCATATGAACGGTGAAAGACAATCAAAAAAGATATTTATCGAAAGAATAACTTGCAAGATTTGATTAATAAAACATGGTCGGAGTTTTGAAATCCTCCCCAATCAATAAGGTTACTAGCTACTCATAGTTTTAGTTTAAGCAAAAAGGTATAATCAAAGTAAATAAGATTCAAAGAAAGAGAAAACTCGAAAGCAAATCACTGCGGAGGTATTCAACAGCTTGCGAAAAACAGGTTCAGGGACTGTTACTGTGTAGCTTCTTTTTAGGAATTTTCACGAACAATCTGCAAGCACAAGATCTGGTTAGGAAGAGGTAGTCTTTTCTCTGTTTCTACGCCTCCTTGTATAGATTTCTTCTCCTCCAATATCGTGACCTAAAGCAGCCCCAATAATCCTTTTTTAATACGAACTCTGCCACCTACAAATCTCAGCCATACATCACACAAAACTGATGGCCAAGTTAGCACTTTGATTTCCTGTATGTTTCCACAATTGTTAATCCACTTTCAGAACTGAAAACTATCTTTTGACCTTTTCACTTTACATATAGGACCAGGTCTCAAACATTTTTCATTATTATACCGTCTCTCTTTGCAGACTTAGTTGGAAAATCTTCATAAGAAGAAAAGAGAAACTTTATGTTAGGTGGTGCCGGACTAAAGAAAAGTGAAAAGATCAGAACAAGATGCTCCAGTAAAGGTATATGTCTGGAAATTATGCCCATTTGATCTTGTCCTGTTTTTGTTCTGGATCTTTGGAATATAAACTGATTCCTAGAGATGTTTCATTTACTTCAGGTGGCATTATAAGGAAATCAAGAAGACAGAGTTGGATAAGCATAATAATTTGAGTGAAAAAGTTGTAGGTAATTTCTTCAATTGTCGTAGAAAATGTATCCATTGCATATGTATGATGAAGTCCGGTGACATTGATTGAACAAGAAAACAAAAATATGCTGAACTTTGGTCCCAAATTGTAGAGACAGACCTGTTTATTTGTTAAAATTTGTCATCTTACATCTGTAATTGTATTGATTGATTGTTTGGATCGATTCATATGTGATAATAGAATTGATTGAATAATGGTTTCATGTTTGATTTGGAATGCAGTGGCTAGATTTAGATACATGTATTCTGGTGCAGGAAATGTGCATGTGCAGGTGCAAGAAATTTTGAATATATATATATTTTTTTAAAGTCTGATTTTTATTTGAGATAGATATCATATATGTGTCTCTCAATTAATTTATGTGTCGCTTTAAATGACCAAATGGTTCACTTGCTAAACCTTCGGTAAATATTTATGCGACACATACAAATGTCTCAAAAAATAATTAAGAGACGTTTATAAGCGTCTTTAAATCCGTCTAAAAAGATTCCCTACGCCAATATTGAGACACTTATATGTGTCTCAAAAAATAAAGGAAACAACTGTATACGTCTCAAAACCGTCGATTTGGTGTAGTGAATGCTTATGGGGGCATGAAGATTTAGAGAGAAAGAAGTAAATACTTCCGCTGCGCAAAGCCTTTAGAGCGAAGGCAGATGCATACTTTGATGCAAGTATGCAAGGCTAAGTGATTTTGGGTGAAATTGATTCACTGAACCACAATCATTGCTGGTCATGTCCCATGAAAATTTTAGGCGATTAAATGGGCATGTGACAATTGTCCACCTAGAGTCAATCACGCCCAAAACTCATCCGACTAAAAACACATACATACAAAACTCACTAGTCGTATGCATAGGGTCTTGGCACCATATGCAGAGAACCTATCCAGACTGATATTGTACTCCTTGTTTTCCATACATAAACTTTTCATCTCTTCATGATACTTAAGTATGCAGAAGCTCTATATTAACGTAATTGAAAATCAAATCTAAAATCGACTAAAAATCAAACACAATCGACTAAAAACAAGCGAAAATTGGTCTATCGACATCCGAACATGAAATCGAAACATCAAAAAGATCTACATAGATCGTAAAGAATTCAAAAACTAAAAATAAATAAAAAAATTCAAAATTGAAAACAAGCTCAAAAGATCTAAAATAAACTTCAAAAACCTAAAATAGAAGATCCTAATCTTACCGAAACAAAAACCTAGAATCGAATCAAAGATTAAACAACATCAGAATTCAATATTAGAATGAGACGAAGGAACCTGTAGCTTGAATTTCAGATTATCTTTGAGAAATCAAAGAAACAGAATCAGGAATTTTAATTCTCTCTTAGCTCCGTAGTTCAATCTTCTTCAGATTCGAAATCGAAGAAGCGGGAAAAAAAAATATCTCAGACCTGAAGAGAGTATACATATTAGATGAAGTAAAGAAGATGGAAAATGAACTAATTTCTTTTGGGAGATTTCACTGTGTGGATAGAAGAGCAAACAAAGTGGCAGATTTTTTGGCAAAAAAAGGAAGAACTTCAACACGACCACTTACTAGCTTCACTGATACACCTTCCTCTTTAATTCCAGCTATTACTTATGATTCTGTTAAAGCTTTTGAGCAATGTAATATGAACTCAAACCTTGTACCTATTTCAGAAGTAACTAATCATTGGACGACCGAAGGGAGTCCCTATGTGTGACGACTTAGTGCAATTTTATCCGTCACGATTTTTGTACAAAAAAATTAAAAAACAATTAAATTTCTGGAATTTGAGAAACAAATGTTCATTATTCATAAAATTGATCACGCATTTCTTTCAAACACAGACAAATGAACACATTTTCAGTTCAAAATTCTCATAAAAAATCACTGCATCAATCGGATGATTCGGACCAGGGCAGGCCCTGAGATTTTGCTGCCCCGAAGGGAAGATAAAACTGTTGCCCCTTAAGTATCACCAAATCCCAATCTTGTTCTTGACGTTTACACTTCTAAAGCTATTGTGCAAACCTGGGCATTAATTATTCTCCACAATAGAAGACGAGAAACTTGCCAAAAAAAAAAACAAAAAAAGAAGACGAGCAACTCTTCCGGCCATAAAAACCCAGTTCTGTAGTTCTTCAAACAATCTCGATAACAACTAGTTTTACTTCCAAACAGAATTTACACACTGTGAGTGAGATACATATGTTAATATAGTCTAGCAACCAAGTTTACTTCCAATGCATCTCCATGAACCACTATGCACTACTTTGATTCATAAGTAGCAAAAAGAAAAGAGGTTTCTCAAAGGCAGTAGACAAAAGATCCCAATTTTTACTTGTATCAAGCAAATTATGATTCAAAATAACATATCCTTGTACGCTTGGAAAAATCAAAGAACAAATAGAAAACTAATCATGATTCTCATATCTTCATAAATGACAATCTATTGTATCTGTATAATAGTTTCACTTCCCATGAGAGAAAGAGGGCTCGGAGAGAAGATGAGTTTTGTTTCATAATTTTTGTTATCTATTACATATTTGTTTTTGGACCATTACATTATATCATTATATATGTTATGCCCCTTCAATTCCAATGACATTAGTCATATACTTTACTTCTATTGACGTTGTAGACCAATTTTATGTTACTTTGAACATAAGCTCCTTGAAAAATATCATTTTTTGCTGCCCCCTTAGCCTTGCTGCCCCAAAGAAAGGCTTCGCTTCTCTTCCCTCAGGGCCGGCACTGATTCGGACTTTAACTAAAAGCTCTGTTTTACTGAAGAACAATGTTCTTGAACTGTGTCGGGTAGAGAAGATGAACTTTTGGGTCGGGTAAAACCCATATAGCACCACACTTTATATTTTCACCCTCTTCTTCTTCTTCCTATTTCCCTATTGTATCTTCTCATGCTCAGAAATTCAATTTCTTTCGATTTTTTTAAGCTCAATTGAGTTTCAATTTTTGAACAGACCCATCACATAATTCACATCGAACCGTATACTTCAATCACTGCCTAACTTCATTAGTCATTTTCTTCCGTAATAGCATCCATCTCATTCAATCAATTACATCGGCTACACAATTCTAAATTACCCCTACAAACATCTTCTTCTACTAATTATCTCCCTCCTCCATCTGTATTAGTGTGTTGCTATCCATTCCTTCTCCACAAATTTTCGTTGCAGAAACTGGATGAAAACAAAAACACCCAAAAAAAAATCAAAATCAACAAAACCCACTGTCAACCAGAAGTGTTCTCAATTCTCATTGAAAGAGATGAAGCCCAAAAAAATAATAATCCAAAAACGAAAACTTAAAATACCCATGATGAACTTTCCTTGTGTTTTCTCTATATGTCTTCATGTCTAATAAAATGGGTCCATCGTTCGTCGATATAATAAGAGAGGTTGTGAGTGAATTTTGGGAAAAGAAAAAATGAGTCGAAGAAGAGAAAAGAAAGAAGGGCGGAGGAGAAGGAAGGAACCATCAAAGTAAGATTGAGCCTTTAGCTTACAGGTTTCTCTTGATATCTTTTAGAAACATTACTTTGCATGCATTTGAAAAGCGTATTCACATCACACCTGTTAATCATGCATTATTTTTGTGACACGTTGATCAAAGTACTTAAAACTACTTCAAATTATTGATGTAGCACATTTAGAACGGCATAACAAGATTATACGTACGTTTGTCCAATCACTCGTTCTTACGTGGTTACCCAATTAATCAGTGGCGCAACATAGGTCTAGGGGTATCCGCTCGTTATTCAGCAATTACAATGAATTTTTGGAGAGAATTGAATTTTGGTTGGCCGTCAAATTTTTCTTGTTTTATTTCGATCGGCCCCCACCACGCGCGGTAATCTAGTACAAATTCAGTCATGGGACGGACAACCATACAAGAGTTAATTCCAAATGAGTCTGAATCTATAGATTAGTTTCTTCTCTTTTTTATATATTTTCAAAAAAAAAAAAAAAAAAGAGTATACAAGCAGAAAGTTATATTGGGAAATAATAAAAAAGAAGAAACTGAATTTTGACGATTATGGGTGACGGTAAAATTTTGTCGCCGATTTTGGGTGCGTGCATGAAAATCTCCGTGCGTTGGTTTGAGGTTAAAAAACAGTAAAAACGAGGCTGGTGGTAGTTCTCACAAAAGAGAGAGGAATCAGAAAATCTTCTTCAAAAACAGAGAGCAGTAGATCCCAATTTGTTAAACCCTAACTCAGAAAATGACAACAAAATATCCATCAAAAACCCTAGTGAATTTCTTCAGATTTCACAGATCTCTGAGTACATCCTCCTCCTCATCATCAACTCAATCTCAAAAGCTTACTGTAAAAACTCAGGGATTCTCATCAACATTTACATCACCTCCAGGTCTTGATTCATCTTCACCATCATCAAAAGGTTCTTCTTCTTCATCTTCATTGGTTAGATTGCCTGAAAGAAGGAAAGTGTATACAGTTTAATACTAAGACTCGGCTGGATCTTAAACGGGTAAGCCCTTATATTCCTTTTTATTATTTCATCTTCATTAATTTGTGTCTTAATTTGATTTGTTGTTTTGTTTATGTACTGTTCACATTTTGGGGATTAATGAAGCTAGTTTTAACTAGATGAAATGTAGGTTAGTGGACAAGCCTAATCAAACTTGTATCGGGAACAGACTTTTTTCGAATAAATCGACCCTTCGCGGTCTTGATTTTATCTGTAATTTTATTACTGGAAGAATTCCTAATGAAATTGTTAAAAATTGAATTTTGGATCGAAAGACTAGATTTGAAACTGAAATTAGTGTTTTCCTTTTCTGAAGGTGGAATTGAATTGCAGGAAAGGGTTTTGTGATTATCTGTAAAGGTTGCTGAAAATCCAACTTTAATCAGATCGGCTAGCACCTCTCTAAATTTAACAAAACAGTGCAAAGTAGAATTTCCATTTGAGAACAGGATATTCAGCATAAGTTAGAAAAGCACTCAAATTTTTGTGGTTGAGTTTTAATTTACTCAAACATTCCTCATACTGTCACAGATGTTAATGAGTTTACATTGATACTGACATGACCGTGGATCCCATGTATCCTCGTAAATATCGAACTCAACTGCAGCAAATTTGAGTCTCGAAATTAGACAAGACTAGAATGAAGTGTTATTTTAGTAGTTATGTTCTGACCCCTTTTAAAAGGATTTAAGGATTCGTAAGCAATGTATAATGGGAATATCCAATGTAAATCAAGTATCTTACACCTAAGATTAACTTTTAAAGGGGTTAGGACATATATGATGGAAAAGATCACTTTATTATTCTCTAGTCTCTCTATCATCTCCCGTTAGATAGCTGGAATTGATATCTTTTTTGTGGAAACCACACTTCAAAGTCTTGATTTGAATTCGTTTACTAGGATCGTTCTAGAAGCTACTACATAGAAGCCTAGTCTTGCTCTTAATAATAACAGATTTTAAGCTAAGTTTTCAAACGATTCACCAGAGTTGAAAATACTTTTAAATTAATGAAAACCTATGGTGTGCCCGTATGATTGCTTCTAGTAAAGCTTTTATTTCTGCCTGCTTGCTATCCTTAGTTGGAAAAAACCATTTGTCCTTACCACTCAGAAACCTAGTTTCTGGTTTTCCTTGCTCTTAGTTTTAATAGATTTTAAGCAAAGTTGCCAAAGGATTAATCAGAGGTGAAGATACTTTAAAACGAATGATATCCGAATGGTGTGCCCATATGGTTGCTTCTAGTAAAGCTTTTGATTCTGCCTGCTCGCGATCCTTGGTTGCTGTTTGTAGTTCTCGATATCCATAGTGCTCCCCTGCAGGAGTTAATTTGCTGTTTGTAGTTTTCGAGATCCATAGTTAATATTAAAATCCCTATGCGCACAGTGACATTAGCAGTTGTAAAGAGAGCATCAGAATATGTGAATGTGTTAGGATGGTTGTTCCATCCTGTGAGCAGTAGTTCAATGTGTGTCTAGTAGCATTGTTAGGAAGAAAAGTTTTGTATGAATGCATTCTTCTATCTTGTTTATAGTCGCAGCAGGGAGGGAAGGTAACCCAGATGCACCACACTGCTATTACTGTTGTAGTAATATTGGTGGAAGCTGTGGTGGTGAGGAGACTTTCCAGCCATATAGAGAAACTCTGACCTGGTTGGAGCTGTGCTGCTGTAGAAGTACTGTAACCAAACCCACACCAAACAGCTCTTGGAGAGTTCCTTGTGAGTGTTTCCATTGACTTCGTATGAGAGCTTTTTCTTGGTTTTTTTTTTTTTTGGTGGTTAAAAGGTGAGGTTGAGCATTGGTAAGTAACTTGGAAATAAGTAAATTTAACGGTAATTTCTGAGGTTACAGCTGCCGGTGAGTTGTATTTGCACCTTCAACGGGACATCTAATTTGGGTAGTATCCTTGATGACTGAAGAAGGAAAAAGTGTTGCAATATGTTCATGTTTCTCTTGAGTTTTGTATCAAATTGCTTTGTCTAACTTGAAGGTTGAAGACGAGTCTTTTCATTATTAGCGAACCGTTTCTAGAAAATGGATTGAAAACTCCATAACTATGGCTTGCTTAATCTCAAAGTAGGAGCTCTTTAGCTTTTAGGGTGTATAATCTGCTATCCTTAGCTACTGTTAATAGTGCTTCAGTGCCTGCCTGCAGAAGTTAATATGACAACAATGAGAATAGCAGTTGTAAAGGGAGCATCAGAATATGCATCCTTGTTGTGAGCTGCAGTTGAATGTGTGTGTAGTACCATTATAAGGAAAAATAGTTTTTTAGGAATGCATTCTTTTTAAACCTTGACCCTTTGAAATGGAATTAAGTCGTAGTATTTATAGTTATATTTTGTAAGCAATTTATAATGGAAATGTACCGTATAAATCAAGTACCATACATCTGTGATGTAACCCTTAATCCGTCGGTAAAGGGGTTAGGACATATATGATAAATAAAATCGCTTTATTGTTCTCTAGTCTCTCTATATCCCGTCAGATACTGGATTTGGTAGTTTGTGTGGAAACCAAAGTAGGCTTTTACAGTTCAAAGTCTTGATTGAGCCTTGAATTACTGGGATGGTTTTGGAAGTTACTCAGGAGCCTAGTTTCTAGTTATTCTTGCTCTTAGTAATAACAGATTTCAAGCAAAGTTTTCAAAAAATTAACCAAAGTTGAAAATACTTTGAACTGAATGATGACCGATGTTCATTTCGTTACTAATTGAGTTTGGAATTTAGTAAAATTACAAGAACTTGTGCTTGGTCAGTCAGGTTATCCTGGAGAAATTCCTAAAAAAAATTCTTATCTTATGATTCTGAGTCCCCATTGGTTTTAAGTAATTTATCTCGTATATATCATTTGAGTTGGGGTAGAAATATGTTAACTGGTGTTATTCCCTTAGTTCTGGTTTCTTGGAGAGATTAAAAAGAAACTTGATTTAAGTTCAATCCTAGACTTAGTCTGCATAAGTCTGAGTTCTTGATGGTTTTGAACTTGATGTCTATGTTTTTGGAAGTAATGAAAACAGTTATCTTTTTTTTATTCAACAACCATTTAGGAAATCTGATGCTTCTCCATGTGTTATTTTTTTCTCTCATTTTTTCAAGTGTTTCTAGTTTTTACCTTTTGGTAAATTTGTCAACCGTTCATTTGGTTCAGTTTTATCTTATTATATCCTCAGCCACTATCCCTCTATTCTGGTGGATGTATGAAACGTGTTTGGTTTTCTTTAGTTGTTGCTGCAACTTAAGGGTTAATGCATATGAGTTCATTTTTCAGTTCAATTTATTACAGTTTTCTGCTCATTTCCATTAAAATTGACAGAAATTAGCGAAGGGTTAATTCCTCACCTAGACTATGAGTTTTTACCATTTTGTAGATGTGATTTCTTTCTCTCTCTCAAGAATTGCTGATTTAGTGTTATTAGAACAGCTAAGTTAGGGTAGAAGAATTGTTTAGAATTTGGTTTTTACACGCATGTTAGCAGCTTGGAGAAACCTTTACTGTCTAGTAACTTTTACATTTAATAGCCTACGTGATTACCTTTACCACGAAGAAGAGAGCTAGACTGAAGAATGGTACCAAAATAGGAATCCTGTTGAAATATCTTATATGAATTGCATTTTGACAAACACTAATGTTGATGGTAATTGATATACAAAAGCAATTTCTATGATGCTTCATATGCCAAGAATGGCACATATGGCTTTTGTCTGATATCTTTTAGTGATTTGGGTCAACTTGCAGTTGTCAAAGGTGGCTCAGGAGTCGCCTCAAGAGTAGAAGAGAGCTGTACTTGCTATAGGCTGCAGTATTCACTATTCAGGAAGTGTTCCAGCTAGAGACAATTGAAACGTGATTCATGCAGCTAATACTGTGGGCAGGCGAATTCAAGTGATTCTGGACAAAGTTCGTTATCTTGTAGCAATTAATAGTGAGTCGTCGAGGTTAAGTATGTTGGTAGAGCATGTAAATGGCAGACTTCATAGCGGAAGAATCTAGGCATTAGTATGATAGTTGTGATTGTGAATCCGGATCTGTCTGATGAGATTGGCCTGTGGATGTCATGATGGGAGTGAAGACTTCAAAGGATAGCAAGAGTCTTGGGTTGCATTCCGCTCTGTCCTAGATAAATAGAGTCCGTTTCTTATGTATGTTAAAATGCAATGTTGTCTTATGTACAAGTTATATTGATGGGGTCTTAGTAATATCTCAACGGAAAGACATGGTTGTATTGATGTTCTAATTCCTGAATGGTCAGTATGCGTGGATGGCAGCGTCAAAGTGTCTGCATCGGTGAAAAGGCTGTTATATTGATAAAGGAAGATAACGAGGGAGAAATGACAGAAGAAGTATTATTCGCACCGTAACCATCTTAAGTTTCAATTCGTCCTCAATAGGGTGATACTGAAAAATTATTAAAACTTTTATTTCTGGGAGCTAAGAAACTAGTTGGCCTAAGTAATTACAGAGAAACTGTTAGCCAGGTTTGTGATGAATCCAGTTAAAAATTTTCAATTACATACAATGTTCCCTACATCTATATCCATCCAAAAATATAGAATCACAGAAGAGAATTAGGTTAAATATAAAATATAGAACGTAAACTCCATACTAATCAAATTTAGAATCCTTTCAAAAACTGTTAGCAAGTCTATTTTCTTGAAGCACGACTTAGCTTCCAATCCTTTCAAAAACTGGATTTCTTGGACGGAGACGTTCACCAATTCTAGACTTGATTCCTATCCTTTCAAAAACTGGTTTTCTTGGACGAAGACTTGGAGACTTGCTTCCTATCCTTTGAGAAACTGGAGTAGATCGGCAAATACATCCACAAGTCCTACATGCAACAGGAGCAGAAGCAGAGGGAGTAGGCGGAGAAGTTATATTTGGACTGGCTTCATCTCTCGCTCCCTTTGCATTAGAAAAGATTTTCCGTCTCTTAGCTACACCAACATCATCTTCATCTCTCACTCTCTTTAGATACTTTTTCAAATTCAATTGCACTTCTCTGGCATCCCTTACATCCTCCAGTTTCTTTTGCAGTTTAACGAGATAATAAGAAACCTCTGTATCGAATCGAGTAGCAGAATGCCATTTCTCGGCTTCAACAGAAGATTCCGCATCTATTTGAGATAACTTTGCTGCAAGCTCCGCAAGTATTCCAGGAGCTTCCTCCATGCCCACTCTCTCTTGGGTATCCGGCTTCACGTGAAGATAACTCACCATATTCGATATCTCGCATTGTTGAACATAAGTGAATAATGTAAGAAATTGGGGCATCTCCTCAAAGTAGGGAACCTTTCGTAGCAACTCCATATGAACATCCCGAGACGGCCCTTTGGCTTTCGCCCAGGCATCCATGTAACATTGTTTTTTATGGATCAAAGCAAGCCTCAGCTTCTCAATCATCTCAACCTCTTTCTCAAGATGAGCCAGGTTTTGTTTGGAGCGTACTTTATGAACTGCATCCATAAATTCTTCAATCGACAGGTATTCTGAATGCTCTTTTAGAATAGCATGGATTTCATCTGGGACTCTTATCATCTCCCGTCTAAGCCGATCATAACAGTAGTAACCACGATCATCCGACAATAGAACCATCTTCTGATCCTTGTTCTTATATGCTCTCGTGATATAATACTTACCGGGAATTGATTTTGATTTGATTAACAATCTATAGCAAGTTTTATTGTATATATAGCCTAATATGACTAGTTTAAATAAGGAATCTTAGTGATTATGGAAACCTCGAACAGAGAACTAATTATAGAAGCTTATTAATTATTTCTATATTAGGACTCGTAAGTCTTAACCTCGAATTCAGGACATACAGTCATAGTAAACTTTTTTTGGAAGAAAAAAACATTAACCTTGTGGGATTAGCGGGGGCATTTTTTTGGCCCCACCGATGAGAGAAATGTGAAGAGTTGTTAACTTGTTATAGTGTTGTCCATGGAGCCGGTATGTAAAGAACTTTGAATTGTAGGCATTCCCTTGATATGAAATCTAAAATTTCCTTCTTTATTTTAGAACTCTATTACTGGGCTACCCATGGCTGGGTTTTTTGGGCTATTTGGGGTCATGAAATAACAACCCATAGCACCCTTTATCCAACATCACTTGTTGCTTTGAGGGGAATTGCTGATAAGATTTCACTTTTAACATTATGTAAATCTTCATGGATACTAAAACACTACAGATTTCTCAACAATTTAATATGGTCTATGTCATTGAACTGGAACCTAGCTGCACATGAATTATTGTTTGATATCCATATGAATTTGTTTGTTGCAGAAATACCAAAGCTCCAGAGACATTGAGCTGCACGCCTGCAACGAAGGACTCGAGAACGCTAGTTCGCACATCTTACTTGCAAGTTGCAAATAGACTATCAGGGAGATGAAGAATAAGTATAATAGATAGCAGTGTTTTAAATCTTCAATTTATATGCGTTCTGCTGCTACTTCAACGATGCAAGGAGAACAGGATTATGTTGAAAGTGAGATTAAATTGCTATCATTGGGTAGGATTTTTGCATCAGCTTTTCTGCAGACCTTCCGAGTACACTGGTGGAGGTAAATGAGTATCTTAAAGTTGTTTTTTTCTGAAAAATTTGGTACTACTTCTCTTAGTTGAGTTTTTGTTTTGAAGAGTGAAGAGTGAGAATCGATGAAATGAAATCATAGAAGTTATTTTTTAGAGTACTTTCTATGACAATTTCTAGTGAATTTTTATTGGTCTTGGTTGGTTGGAGTTACTCTTATTCCATTTTCTTTCTTGTTTCCAGCTTCATTTGGGAGGATGCAAGGAAGCCTAACTTGTTAGTAGCAATACAACCTGTTCAATTAATGTAGTAGTATGTTGTTGGAGTTGGAGCCTAGCTTGTTAGGCTTCCAACTAGTTTCATGTAATAATATTAAATAAAATTAGGGATTCAAAAAAAAAAAAAAAAAAAAAAAAAGATTTTCAAAATTTTCAAAATTTTATATTAACATTTTATTAAAATCGTATATAATCAATAATTTCCACGTGTTATACAATAATCTCAAATAAATATAATCTTTTATTTTTTTAAATCGGCATTTCGTCAGGTGATATATTTACCGATTATGGAAGTAGCCCAAAAATAAAATAATTTAAACACGCAAATATTAATATTTCACCATCCCACGTTTTGGTAAGCATGATGCACCATAAACATGTTGCCCTGAATAATGCATAAAAGATCATACTTCACGAAGCTGTGGAACCGTTATCCCGGTTCGATATAAAGAGGGTGTTGATAAAATTCTATCAGGTGAAGAATACTAAAAATGATATAGGTGTAAACGAAGAGGTGAACCAGAAAAGAGTCAAGGAATGGACAATGATATTTGTTTTTGTAAATCTGGAAAATGATTAATGTCCAGTCGTTCTTTCAGAACTGATAATCGTTATCCGGATTTTAAGACTATAACTGGAAATAGTTATTCGTATTTTTATTTTTATTTCTAAAAACGGACAACCATTATACGTTGGCTAACTCTTCCAACATGGATCCCATAGAATCCTATTTTTGGGAAAGCCCCAAAAAGTCTTGGTCTTTTGGGGCTATTTTGGGTCAGCAAATAGCAATTGAGTTACCCCCTATCCAATATTTATATAATGACAAAGGTGCCCCCATATGATTTTAGATAATAAACTTGATTAACATTATTAATCATGATTAGCAGATGAATTAAGACTAATTCTTGTCTTAAAATTAGGTGTAGATGAAATGAAAACCAAGAAAAAAAAATCAGAGGGTAGAGAATGTAATGGAATCTCTCTCATTTTTAAACATTTGATCCACTCTGTGGCTCTTTTTTTTTTTTTTTGAAAAAGGCAAATTTCATTAAAAATAATTTTTGTCATAGAGGCATGACAAAAAAACAAGAAAACAAAGCAGGTGAAAGCTTAAGCTAACACCGCATCCCAATTACAAATGATTGTACTTAAAGAAAAGTTCTCAAAAACCTTAGTACATCTACACCAGTTATAGATTGTGCATTTGACTACAATGGTTAACTGGTTTACATTCCTTCTCATGTTCCCATATAGCCTATTATTGTGCTCAGTCCAAATATTCCACCAAATTGCAAAGGGTAACAATCCCCATAATTTCTTGTGCATAACATTTCCTCTCTTAGCAGGCCATTCCCACAAAGTAGATTTGACGGATTCTGAGAAAACCCAACTAGTGTTGAAGCTTTTCAAGAAATAGTTCCACAACTTCAAATTCTCAGAACACTGCACAAACAAATGGTTGTTTGTTTCCTGAGCAGAATTGCAGAAAAGGCACTCATTACCACTCACTCTGCCAGCATTAAAAAGAAAATCCATCGTGGCTCTTTCTTTCCATAATCGTTTATTAATCATGTACTTCAAAACCAGGATCTGTATTACAATAAGCCATGAAGAGACAACCTTTTCACCCTCTTTGAAGAAAAAAAATCTTGAATGTTGCTAAAGGGTGAATTTAGTTTTGCGCATACTATTTAAAGATTGTACGAAATTAGAGCCTGGCTTAATCAGACTAATACCAACATCACCAACACAAATATTTTGAAAGCTTATTTTATGTTTTTCAAAAGTGAAAACCACGTGAGACCTATTTTTCAGAATTTTCTCATTCAGAAACTCACCGACATAAAACTTTATGCGCGCCCCCATTTTTGAGGATTTTTTTTTTTTTTTTTTGCATAGGCCCATAATTCATTAAATTAGGTTTTTGCTTCTTCTTCCTTTGCCAAGAGAACAAGGAGAAACCAGATGAATATGATGAATCACTAGCAACTTCATTCACGACTATGGATAAAGGTACCTTCGAGAACCTAGTTCCTTCTCAATACATCTCATTCAATTTCCTAATTCCTCACTATTCAAGAGAATTTATTACCATTATTTCTTCCTGCAACAATTTCTTAAGAATCACAGAAATTATTCAAACCTCCGATGATTATCCAACCTAAATTGCAATGATATTAGTCCCTATAGATTTAGAGGATGGATGGATCTTCTCTAATCCAATCACTAGGAGGAGTATTGGTGGATACTGCATATTTTTTGGCTCTAATCCAATCACTTGGTCTAGTAAGCGCTAATCCAATGTTGTCAGGTCTTCTACTGAAGCTGAATATCGCAGTCTGGCTAACTCTGTTGCTGAGGTAATATGGATATGTAAATTACTAAAATAAATTCACAACTTTCTTCCTACAACACCTTGTATTTTATATGACAATCTCAGTGTTATTTCATACTCTACTAATCGTGTATTTCACACAAGGATGAAGTATCTCTCTATTGATTACAGTTTTGTCATAGAATTAATTCAGTCTAAAGACCTACATATATATGTTACATATCAATTATTGATCAGGAGGCTGACATCTTTACTAAAGGGTTGCCATATTCTAGGTTTTCTCTTTTGTGTGACAAACTAAAGATTCAGTCCTTAACTGCCTACATCAGTTTGAGGGGTGCTAGTAATAGTTAAAAATGTCTTACACTTTGTGTACATTGATATATTTTATGTCACCTCTTTTAGAGCACTGCTCGGTCGAACTCGCAATCATTGCTATCTCAAGCTTGTTTATCAAGTTTAGTGATCAAACCTATAAGTTTTGATTACTAGTATACTTATAGTAATGTCTCGCACTAGGATAGATTGTGTAGTTGAGCTTTAGAATTCACGATGTTCATCGATTGAAGACGAAGAACTACTAAGGAGAGCTTGCGCAAATTTATCAACAAAAGGTATGTGGAGACTGAAACTCATCTATCACTCAGAAAGTGTATTTCTACTCCATCTCCCTTATTGAGACAAAATTACTATATAGTATTCGATTATACACATATTGTCATCCTCTAAGAAAGTTACAATGATTGAAAATGGAGTTTAGAACGACTAACCATGATTGGATATAGCATATTATGCGTACTTGCATATATGTTGTCCATATACAAAACCATGGTATGCATACCCGTGTGCATACTGCTTGGTTTGGTGATAGTCCAGGAACCATGGTATGCATACCCGTATGCGTACTCATTGGTTAAGTGAAGTCCGAGAACTTAAGTATGCATACCGGTATGCGTACTAGCGTAAAGTACCAAGTTCCGGAATTCTATTGAAGTTGGTGGTATACGTACTGGTGAACCCAAACTCATTCTGGCCACTTAGGTATGCGAACCAGTATGCGTACCTGAGCTGGTTGAGTTCTAAAATCGGTTGTTCATGAACTAATACATTTATAAATTAGGGAATGCAATCTTTTGAAAACCGTGGCTATAATGTTCATGAATTGATTCAAATGAATCAAAATCAATTTTGCTTCAATTGTGTCTTGTATACTTCAACGAGAATATAAACAATTGAACAACTCCATAGATTGTTTCATTTGAGTCATTTGAACTAGTTGTGATCAAGATGAATATGGTTAATATGAAAGTGCTGATATGGCTAACTTCGTTTAACTACTGTTGAATCAACCATGTGCACATTTTTAGGTATGGTTACCCTTATCTAAATTAAAGCACATTTAATTTGTGTATAACACGCTAAGTTCGATCTAAAGATTGAAAGATATTAGCTTGTATCTAATCAAATTCTCATTTAATGATGAATATTTAATGCTTTGTTACCAAGGTAACTTAGAATACAAACCCTGATTTGAAAACTATACAAAGGAGAACTATAGAAACTGGGAAACCTAATCCCCACACCTCTTGTGTGCTATAATTTACGACTAGAGTCGATTATCCTTTAACCTTAGATTTTTTTCAAAACCCTATAGGTTAACGACTTAAAGACTTCATTGGGATTGTGAAGCCATACCCAACTATTTTCTTTGTAGTTGGCTGTTCTGATCTTGTTGTTTTCTATCGTGATTGAGTATTATCTTCTCTAAGATTTGCTCGAGATTTAATCTCTGATAGGCAAGATAAAAAATAGTCACAAATATCTTCATCTCATCGTTTTTGATTCCACAATATCTTGTTTCGCTTCCATACGATTAAGATTATTGTGAGGTGATTGATATTTCTAGGCTGTTATTCGGGAATATAAGTCTGGTATATCTATTTGTCCATATTCACCTTGATTTATCAAAAGACGGAACAAAAACTTTTGGGTATTTCTATGGGAGACAAATTTATTCATATTAATAGACTTTTGTGTGTGAGATAGATTGGTTTATCAAGTTTTCGGCTTCGGGTCGTATCAACTCTTAGTTGTGGTTGATATCATCTAAGGGAATCAAGTGTGCAGAGTCCTGCTAGAATTCAGAGGCGTAAGGAACGCGACTGTACCTTGAATCAGTGTGAGGTTGATTAGGGTTCAACTACATTCCAGTTCGAAGTTAACTTTGAGTAGGCTAGTATCTGTAGTGGCTTAATACAGTTTGGTATTCAAATATGGACTAGGTCCCGATAAAAACTACAGGTGTCTGTGTTATTTCTTTTCCGTATTATATTTGTTTATATAATTGAAATATCACAAGTTGTGCGTAAGTTCAATCAATTAGATAATCTAGCCTTTGGTTTTTGATATAAATTAATTGACACTTGAACATTAGTCTTTGGTACCTTTCAAGTTATTTCTCTTATTCAATCGTGCTCGCAAATTACTATTTGTTTGATTGTGGATTGAATGGAGAAATTTAGATATAAACCCTTTGATATACTTTTCTTAAGATTGAGTCCGACTGTCTAGTTAATTCTATTGAAAGTATTTTGGAGTTTGTCCATACATATTGCTAAGAAAAATATTGGGTGTGGTTGTTAGACCCTCGCTTTTTCAATTGGTATCAGAAACATGTTCAACACCTTACAAGCCTGTGTTTGTAGCGATGTGAGTCTATGGACAGAAGTGTTATCTTCATAAGTGTACCACCGGTATTTGATGGCTTGAATTACTTATGGTGAAAAAGTGTGTACTTCTTCAAGTGCATGATTTTTTAATCATGGGTATATGTTGTTAATGGATACAATCCTCTAATGTTTACAATAGACAGTGTTTCTATTGCAAAGGATATTGGTAGATATGAACCAAACGAGATTCTCACTGCAAAGCGAAATTCTGAAGGTTTAAATGTTATCATACATGCCATTACCCCAGATCTTCAGCACCATGTGACTACGTGCACTCGGTCTAAAGATGCGTGGAATATCTTGGAAACTGTATTTGAAGGGAATACCTCTGAGAAGGAATCCAGGCTTCAAAACCTAAATTATGATTGGGAAAACCTCTGTATGGCTGATGAAAATTCATTTGATGAGTTTAATCACAAGGTGTCTAAAATTGTTAATGTATCTTTTGCGTTGGGTAAGACTATTCCTGAAAAGGACATTATGACGAAAATTCTCAGATCATTACCAGCCAAATACGATTCTAAGAAACATGCCATCGTTGAAGGAAATGACCTTGAAACACTTTCCAGAAATACTCTTGTTGAAAATTAAAAAATACTTGATCTTGATCAAAACACAATCATAACCTCTACGTTCAATGTTGTGACCGAAAAAAGTGACTCCTCTAACTTGTCTTGGGCTGATGATTGTTGCTCTAATCATGTTGATTCTGCTAAATCACTGATTACACAATAGATCAAGGATATAGTAAGAAGAATAAAAAAAATATGAGAAACATCTATCACCAGTCAATGCTTCAGATGATTCAATACAAGAAAAATTATCCCAAGTTGTCGATATCGTGCATGGTTCCGATGTGTGCAATGAAGTTTCAGCTCTCACAACAGAAACTTCTCCCTACTCAAATTCTGATTCAGAGTTTGATTCTGACACTGAGATTTTTGATTTCTTGGATAAGTGCGAAGAAATTCACCGAGAAAATCTCCAACTAAATGTTGCGTTGGGGAAACTTGAATCATCACTTCAGGTGAAAAATATTGAGATAAATTTTCTTAATGATGAATTTACAAGGACCCTATTTCTGAAGGAAAAATAGATTAACACCCTTAAGTGTGACCTATAAAGGTAATCTGGAAGTTCTGAATAAATCTCAGTAATGCTATTCAGTCAGAAGCCTTTTGGAAACACAAGTGGTTTAGGGTTCAAAAGCAAAAATATGTGCACAAACAACTCTTTTGTTCCATGCTAATTGATGATAATTGTTGTAATAAACAGGAGGCAAATAAGCAAGAAAATAAATCATTCGTGATTTGTTCTTTTTGTGGGATTTCTAATCATGTTCAAAATAAGTGTTGGAAATTCAAGAGGAATAACAAAAGGATTGCCAAACTTCAATGCGACATGCAAATGATGAATCTGGCCTTGGGTAATCAACATGGTACTCCTGAAGACAAGAAGAAATGTAAAGGAATCATATTCGGACGAGGTAAGAAATTTGTTTATGCAATGAACCTTGATAAGTCACTATGTGACAAAAGATGTGAGCAGTTGGCTCACTCCATCACTATCTAATTCTAGTGATGTATGCATCCTCATCTTTAACTTGAGAAAATGAGGATCGCATCAAGGTTGATCAAGTTTTGTATAATTGTTATTTTTGTTAAGAATATATCTTCTTAATTAAAATATATAATAGATCATGAACGTCAAAGACCTTTTCAAAGTTCTTCTAGGGTTTGGCTATCCATCGGTCTATTTATTCTCATTTGTGAACAAAATGTCCTTCACTTTCTTTATCTTGAAAGATACAGTTTCATGGCTCCTGTAACTCGAGGCACCACAAAAATGGATACAGTTAAAGTAATCAATGTGTATTTCTGTGAAGGAATCAAATCCTCAAAGAATGAGAAATTCACAAATGATGAAGAAGGTTCTTCCTCTAACTGCCTCTTGTCTGTTTGTTATTTTGATAATAATTTATGGGTATGGTGAAGGATTTCATCAACAAGAGTAGTGATTTAAAATCTCAATCATTTCCTATTTAGAAAAGATAGCTCACTACGAACATATGTTATCTCTAACAAAGAACACCTTGAGTGGACTAAAAAGTGAACTTAGCAAGTTAACTGATATTTGTGAAGATTTAGAGGAATTGAACAATCGCATAATGAATTGGTTTTTCAATAATGAGAAGGAATTCTCAGTAGATGCCCTGAGGAAGCTCTATGATTTCTAGGAAAATTCTTATGAGAATTATTCTTGTGTTTTAAGAAGGATAATTAGGGCTTGGAATAGCCATTATTGTGAGTACACATAGCTATTTCCAACGTTCTTTTCATCTTGCAATATTTTTAGATTTATTTATTTAAATTCTAAAGTTTATTTAGAAGATGATTTTGCATTATTAATCTTTATGGTTTTATATATTGCAACTTGTTATGGGATATGTGTGTTTGCGTCCGTGAATTATGATTGTCCCATATTTTCTCAAAACTTAAGTCTATCATATGTGTTTATTGATAAAAGATAGAATGAAATTTTAATCAACAAAAGTTAAGCATATTATGTCATTATGCATATATTGATGGAAGATAGGATGAACTTTTGTTTGCAAATATTAAGTCTATTATATGTCTCTATGCAAATATTGATGAAAAATAGAATGAATCTTTGAATATTTCGCAGTATTGATCTTTCCCTGATCCTTTTCTTATGAATATACTGTGTGGCTCCGTAACTTCTCTTATGTTGAGCATTTCCGATTAAATTAATCATGGGTTCTCTTGTGGTTAATTTAATTAAGTATTTTGGATACAAATTCATGTTTCATGTGATTTGGTAATGTCCAAAGAAAATTTATTTTCTTGTGAAAGTAAGGTCGCTCTTGTTGCTCTTTCGGGAGTGACATTTTAGGGGAGAGTTATTTTGGAAATTGTGCTTAATTGCCAAATATGTGTGGGCAGTGCGGCTGTGGAATATTGTAGGAGTTTTCTTGTATCTTTATAAACTCCTTGATGAATACACTAGTTTCAACTATGTGAAATCATCAAAACAAGTTGATATGTTTTTTTTATTTTAGTCATGAAGTATCTCTATGAAAATTTCATGAGGATCCCACTAGTTTTCGTACCTTTGCCAATTTTTATTGATGAAAATGGGGAGAATTAATGTGTTGTTCACACTACAAATACATATGGTTTACAGATCATTATGTAAGTGGGAGTGGTTTTCATGTTGAGATGGAGTATTGACTAAGGAGGAGTGATACATATCACCATAATATTGTTGTCAAAGTTTTGGTACAATTGAACTTTGATGTTGTGTAATATTACTATGACACTGTATAACAATGATTGAGATCAACTATTTTATCATTGTTATATCTACGGATCTTTAACAATTATGATGTTGAGTTGAACACCTTTAGAATCATGGAGTACTTGGAAGTGACGAAGATTTAGAGTAATGTTGAAGAACCAAGGAGATCAAAGCATTTGGATAAGAAGCTACAAACACTAGTGGAAAAAATCCGTCTTAAGATAGTTGAAAAGTGTCGTATTAGAGAGAAATAAGATACTTTGGAGTTGCCGCTGAAAGTTCCGTAGATTTAATGTCTTTTTCTGGAACGACACTTTCAGGTTGCCTCTGAATTACGATGCTTTGTAGATGTCGCTAAGCACGACACCTGGATTACGCCATTTCTTTAGTATTTTCAAAAGGAAAGAAAAGATGGATGGATGACTAAAATAATTATGATTCAGACTCAAATTGCACTAGGTTTTCCTTATTTCCTACCCTTACTTTTCCTATTTCCCATCCTCTTTAATTCATATCCCCAATAATCCTAAGTACCACCCATATAAGATTTCATATGTCCTAAATCCTATCTACTGACTTTTCATTTACCCATAATCCCCTCCACAATAAATAATTCATCTCCATCACCATCTCCATCTTCACTACCAACCGCTGCCCCTGTAACTCCTATACTTCATCACCACCTTCAATCAAATTTTCAAAGTTTTGGTATTGATATCGAAAGTAAGGAGATTTTGGAAGTCCTTGCTAATCTGAAGATTCATTTAGTTTTTGTATAGCCATACAACTATCTTTTTTATAGTACGTCACTATGTCTAAATGAAAACTACAGTATAGGGTATTGTGTGATGTAATTAGCCTGTTTTGACATATTATACATGATGAGTAATTAAAGTGAAATTGGTACTGTAACTGCAATTGGGTGATCATATATTAAAGGTATCCCTCAGAAACGTGCAACTATTTTAAAGAAAACGCTATTTGATGTTAAATATGTGGAACATCTTTGATCCATGTGATTCTAGGCAAATAAGGTCATCGGATAAAACAAAGATTGAAAAGTTTCTGATTGAACATCAGTGATTAAACATATTTGACATCCAATTAAACTAGGGTTGATATATTTTTACTTGATTTTCAATAGTGGACAATAATTGTTTACCGATTAATCATCACCGATTAGTTCATCTACGGCAAATTAAATTACAAAATAAAGAAATCAGTGTAATATAATAATTAATATGAATCTAACCTAAGATTTTTAACTTACAGTTTTTTGTTTTGTTTAATGAAAAAAAATGTTATTGAAGAAGAAGATAGACAAAAATGGTAATTGTCATAGTAAGAGTCAATTTGACTTTTATAGATGGTACATAGGAAAAATTAGAATCGATAAGTAAATTGATTTTCAAAATTGTGAAGGGGATAGAAATTAAATAGGAAAAACGGGGATAGGAAATAGGGAAACCTTGCACTAAAATGAAACTCAAATGACAATTCAAATTGAGTTGAAATAAAATAATAATTAATTTCATATAAAATGTCGATTACATTAATTGTAAATTTAGTTCAAAATCATACAGAAAGAATTCATCATGTCCTAAAGAAAAGTGCGACAAGTCCTAAAAAAACAAACTAAATCAATTTACAAGGATTCTATAATCAATTCCAGTGGTCAAGGACAAGGTATTCACCTCAGTGGTCAATTGCAGTGGTCAAGGCAATGTATTCAGTGGTCAAGGACAAGGTATTCACCTCAGTGGTCAATTGCAGTGGTCAAGGACAAGGTATTCAATGGTCAAGTTCTTGGTCACAAGACACATAACTCGCATTAAATCTACTGGTCAAGGACAAGGTATTCATCTCTACCAATTGCTAATATAGTGCAGGTAGGCAGTAGCCATGGTACCTGTCTAAATGTAGCAACTTCCAACCGTCCGGTACAAAGTAACACCAATGTAGCAGCAGACATAAGCAACAATTTACAAGCATCAGATCTTGCACCTTCAATAATTCACAATTGCAGTAGCCGATGATTTTGCACCCTTCAACGATCTTGCAGTCATACGCAGCAGCAACAAACTTCCTAAATAGCTTCAGTTACTTCTTTATTCTACATAACATTAAAAGAAATCAATAACAGAATCATTATAATGGCGCAGCGTGAAGCTTTTTGTGTCACAAGTTACTATCTAGGTTTAAGACTCGCAATCTCGCACATCAAGACAGTGAAGAGCCTCACTCTTAACTGAAAAAAGCACATTAAGTACTATTTTGTCCCAACTGAAAAACTATGGAAAACTCAAAGGAAGGAAGGAAGCATGCAAAACTTCTAAGGAAGGTAAATCTAACAGCTTAGGTCAGTTCGTTTAACTCACTTATGAAAGTGTCATGATACTTCATGTACATGAGTCCTCCACTACAAGAATATTCATAACCTCCCCATGTATTCTTGTAGCTGCAATCAGGCAATGCCAAGCTATCTTTTCGTTGCATTCATCAATATCTAGCACCAATAATGATACAAAAACATGCTATTTAGCACCGAGAATGATATACAAACATGCTTATAGAAGTGAAAAAAGGAAACAAGGAAAGAGTATTATAGGGGTAAGCACCCAGTAGGTCAATACCAAGCATGAACTCCGTAAAGTGTGCAACAAAACCAATCAGAAAATTGAAGAACAAACAACATGAATCTAAAAGAAAAACAGTTGATTAATTGTAAATTACTCAATTAGTTTCTCAATTGATTGTTGTAGAGGCTAGCTCTAGTGGTTCCTACATAGTTTTAAGCGAAGTATAAGAATCAAGAGTAGAACCTAAAATTGAAAATTACTCGACATGAATTAAAAGAAAAACAGATGATCAATAGCAGCTTACTAAATCAAAAATATAACCTGAAAAAAAAGCTTACTGACAATTAGAGAGCCATTTGTACTACTGCCTATGTGACTATGTCACCCTCTCAAAATAACTATTCCCACGCTCGCAGTTCTGCAAAAGTGGTCGCAAGTGTAGGAATCAAATACAGTCCTACAAAACTTAAATAAAAGAACATGACAACAATAACTTACATGATTTTGAGTAAGATAAGAGTCCTACTTAATAGTCCCACTTAAGGCCCAAATATCATAGATTTTGAATGAGACAACAGTCCTACCAATGAACCAACGTTGACAAAAGACACAACTATCTCAACTATCAGTCCCAAAGTCCTGCATCATTTCCAAAAAAAAAAAAAACAAGCATGAAACTCAAGTTAGACGTTAAATAATTCTGGATGGTAAGAATATCATGAAAATGATCTTATCTAGCAGTTTAAATCACATCTAAAGTTAACAATTTTTCTTCTTCAAATATCCACTTAAAACAACAAGCATTGGCATAAGCTTGAGGATGCTACATGACTAGATTCTCACAAGAACCCTATGCAGCCTTGGATCATCTCAAAGTGGACCTAAACAAGTCAAGAGACAATTTTATAAACTTAGGTGAATATAACTAAATCTATTCTCATCTTCCTCATTATATATTTCAAGTTTATATGCAAGAAAATCTGACCTTGCAAAACCAAAGACTGCAATTTTAATCCTTCTTGATCATCATTTATGGTCAAGAGGAGATTTCTGAGAAAGAAATTAAAAGACATGTCGAAGTAGAATGTAAAGGGTACATAAGAAGAAAGAGTAGCATCTCAAGTAGATAAACTAGCAACCCAACAAATTATGTATGCCATGTACAAAAATCAGAGTGTTAAGGGTGCACAAGCTAACAGGTTAGCATCTCAAATATCCCACTACAAATTCTTGTATGCATGAACAAAATAGGAGGGGTGGAACTAGAAATGCGCAAAAAGGTTAAGAATAATACCCGAGGCTTTAGATCTCAATGTATAACATTGTGCTGATGAAGAATTTGTAGACCAACAGCTATTGAAGGAACAAATGTTAGGAAGCAAAAATAACCAAAAATAAAAATCTTTGTAATTTGTAAAGATACAGGGTAGTCAGTCTCGGTTTCAAGCTGCGGCATGAAGTAATGCTGATTCAGAGTTAAAGTAGTAATTCTGATTTCTGTTGTTGATTGCAAATGGTGCCATAAGTAAACTAACAATGCAAACCACAATGTCCAAGTTTCATCTCCCACTATGATTTTCCTGCAATAGGAACTATATGGAATTAGCGAACATAACATGAGTATACATACGACACAAAACTGGGAGAACTTTATACAATTCATAAAAACAAGAATTAAAGATTGTATACGATGCATGATACTTTCAAGTATTCAAGGGTTATCACAAACCTTCAATACCTCCCCATTTAGCAAGATCCAAACAGAACGCCTCCAAGGCATTTCTGACACAAGGTTTCTACCATATCAATGTACCTGAACAACTAATTCTATCTTTATTTCCATAAAAATAAATCCAAATAACGCAACTAAAATAAAAAAATTAAACCTAATAGCATTTTGTGACGTACTCAGGACCTCAAGTTACTTCAACGGCTACAACTTAACCCAACTGCAAAATCACAAACAATATCATCATAAGAGATCAAATACTAGATAGACCGATCAACTAAATGAAACTTAAAAAATCGTCATAAATCTGTACCTTAACGAAATCAACGTAGCTTATGGTAGAAAAATAATCTTCAATTGGTTTCATTAACCTTATAGAAATATCTAATCCATTATTAGATTCCTGAGCTAGCTCTTCAGCTGTTTCATGGTTCCAAAAGGTCATCCAGTCCTTGTTACCACATCAAAAGTTCCAGCTCTGTGCCATCTACACATATCACCAAACATTCAAAACCATCATGCCTTAAAAATAAAGTAAGAAAATAGTTCGCAAATCTGAAAAATGAAACTCAAACTTTCAGTAGAATCAAAGACATCTCCTCAATATCTTTCTCCGTCTTTTCGATTCTATTTGGGTATGAACCCAATCCCTAATCAAAATGTTTCACAATTATCCCCAAAATTAAACCCTAAAAACTCAAAATTAACACAAAATTCTAATCAACTCTAGATTCATAATAATACTAATACAGTCAGAACATGGAAAATATTTACAAAAAACCCAAGAAAAAATAAAATTGAACTCTAAATCGAGTAAAAAAATGGGCTTATAAAAATCTGAATAGAGACTTACATAGATCGTAAGAACTTAACATCTTCTTCATCCAAAGGAGGTGGGTGCTTCTCGTTTATGATTTATATTCTGGAGCCATTGTAGCAAAAGAAGAAGATGGATATATTGAGTTCGGTTGTCAAGATAACAGAAATTATGTTAAAGATGGAAAAAAAACCGAAGAGAAATATTGTGGTGCAGGTTTAGAGAGAAAAGTTTTAATGATTTATCTCTTCTAAATTTTTTTCAGTTTCTTATTTAGGAAGGAGATCGGGGGAGACGAAGAAGATGGAGAAGAGAGAGGCGAATAGGTTAGAATGATAATGAGAGATGGTGTTTGGTGCAGTGAACGAGGTGGTTAATTACCAAGAATTAATTGGGGCCACAAAAAGTAATTGGGCCTGACAAAAATTTTACCCACACCAAAAAATTTAGGAGGCTTCCAAAAAAAGGTTGAAAATACTATTCTACCCTTCTCCTAAAAATTACCCTAAAAATTTATACCCACACCAAACAACCGACTCTTCTTCTTCTTCTTCTCCTCTCCCCCTTCCTCACACTTCCTCCATTAACGACAGTGAGGAAAAAAATCATCTGATTCATCGTCGAAATCGTCGATGCGAATACTTAAAACCCCCTACTCTAAGTTGGGTTTTAGTTTAATTTGATGTTCTGCTGAAAATTAGGGTTCGAATCGAAGAAATATATTTCTCAGAATGGTAGTCGTTAACCACGAAGTTTGAATGTTTAACGATTTTTCATAGTTGCTTAACGATTTTTCATGTTTGGTTAACGATATTTGATACGCATGATGTGGTGGAGAAAACGATTCCTGCTGTAATTTTTTTTTTTTTGGGTTTGAATCGGTAGCCAATTCATGTTTGTTTAACGATTCTTGGCATGCTGTTTAAATCGTTAACCAATTGTTAAGGATTGAACGAATCATGTGCAATGTATTTTGAACCACCGATTGTTAACGACCTTTGTGGACGTCGAAATATATTAGTGGACGACTCCACTCTCTTCACTTATAGTTGTTCTGTTTCAAAATTAGCAAGAGTCGTCAATATTAGAGACGTACGTAACAACGACTCTCAAAATAAAAGGGTCGTGCGTTTATAGTATTGTTACACTAACGACCCTTAGAGTGATAGTTACATAGAGTAAAATTGTATATGAGTCGTTGGGTTTTAAATATATTGAGTAAACGACTCTAGATGACCTAAAAAAAAAGATTCGTCAATATTTTCAAAGTTGTTTGATGATTTTTCATAGTGGCATCTGAGAGTCGTCAGTTTGTTCGAACATGAATGACGATTTTTCATACAGAAAATTAGAGTCGTTCATAAATGTCATAAATACCTAACGACTCTTTAGGGTCGTTAGATTATTTTACACCCGACCAAACGACCCTCACTTTGAGTAATTGCATGGTGTCCATGAATCGACCACTTGGAGTACTAATCTTGCAATTTGAAGAGTATATGAAGTTTACCTGATTGTTTTGAGCTCCGGGTTCTTCATATGGAGGATTGGTTCCTTCATTTGAGCAATAGGATTTTTATTTGCATCATTTATTAAAACTTCCACTATTAACATCTCTTCATCAAACATCCAATCCATAGGTTTAGATGAGACAATCTCACCATCAACACAATCATGTATGTTGGTTGAATCTTTACTTACCTCATTTCTTCCACTACAATCACTCATTTCAACAACAACAACAAAATTCACCCAAAAACTCACTTTACTCTCTATCCAACAATTTTTTTTTTCAATAATCTTAATCTCTACCAAAAAACTGATTTAAAATCAGTTTTTTTTTCCAATAAACAGATTTAACAAATTAACAACTAATCTAACCTAATCAATTCAATTAACACTAATTATTTTAGGGGTAATTTAGGCATTTTGAAAAATTTAGATAAGGGGTAGCACCAAAATGTTATTGGGAGACCAACTGGTCAGGCCCCCAATTACTTTTTGTGGCCCTCAATTAATTCTTGTTAATTACCTTTCACAATTACCAAAAAGAAAAAGAAAAAGAAAAACATAAATTACCGTTCATATCCTTAAGAAATCATACTATTGGTGTGTCCTTGTGTAAGTCAACTAAAGTCATACCACAACAATATCTTGACTTTAGTCAGCGAAACAACGTTTTGTGTCATTGTAAAAGTCAACCAAAGTCACCTCACTAAGACATATTGACTTTAGTCAACGACGTGTTTGATATACTATTGATTCCCTATAGTTATTTTGCGTCGTTGCCTTGTGTCTTAGATAGACTTTTTTCCACTAGTGAAAGTTTTATTTATTTTGTAATTTGTATGTAATGATAGTTTTGTCACTAAAATTGAGAAAGGGGGAGATTATTAGAGCACTGCTCGGTCGAACTCGTAAATGTTGCTATATCAAGCTTGTTTGTCAAGTTTAGCGATCAAAACTATAATTCTTGCTTTTTAGTCTACTTACAGTAATGTCTCGGACTAGGATAGATTGTGTAGTTGAGCTTTAGACTTCACGGCGTTCATCGATTGAAGACGAATAACTACTAAGGAGAGCTTTTGGAACTTCATCAACAAAAGGTATGTGGAGACTGAAACTCATCTATCACTTAGAAAGTTTATTTATACTCTATCTCCCTTCTTGAGACAAAATTCGTATTACTATATAGTATTCGATTATACACATTTGATATTTCGAGCTGAGTTTAACTCGCTTACATATTTCTAGAATGTGTTGATAAGCTTTCGCTTTAACCAAGTTCATCTTATATTCTTGACGCAAGTCAAAAGATGATCACGTGAAAATTGTCTGGTAACATCTTACATGATTTGTGTGAGACAATCATTTGATGTAAACCTGGAATGTTTCGTATTGATTATTTTCAATAACTTGAAATCGCTTTGATGCTAATGGTTAGTGAAAACAACTATTGTCATCCTCTAAGAAAGTTTCAATGATTGAAAATGGAGTTTATAAAGACTAACCATGATTGGATATAGCATAGTATGCATACTTGCAAATATGTTGTCCATATCCGAAACCATGGTATGCATACCCGTATGCGTACTACTTGGTTTGGTGATAGTCCGGGAACCATTGTATGCATACCCGTATACGTACTCATTGGTTAAGTGAAGTCCTGGAACTCAAGTATGCATACTGGCGTAAAGTTTCAAGTTCCGGAATTCTATGGAAGTTGGTGGTATGTGTACTGGTATGCGTATTGGCGAACCCAAACTCAGTCCGGCCCCCTAAGTATGCGAACCGATATGCCTACATAAGGTGGTTAACATCTAAAATCGGTTGTTCATGAACTAATACATTTATAAATTAAGGAATGCAATTTTCAAACCGTGGCTATAATGTTCACACTACACCATTTTCCATGATTAGTAACTAGTTTTCGCAACAGCTTTGTCCCTGTTGCGAATTTCTGTTGCAAAATTTGCGCAACAGGTTTCTTTTGTTACGAAACTCACAATTGTTTGTATATGTTACGATTCGCAACAGATTGGAGTTATACGTGTGTGACTCGCGAGTGTGGCTGCCCACACTCTTAGCTGACTCGGTTTAGTTGGCTATTCAGCTCATTCAGATCAAAACTAACTCATCTGATTATTATTATCGAAAGAAATCTCACTCTATCTCATTTATCCTTCTTTTTTATTCTCTTCTCTCTGTCGTTCTCTTCTCTGGTTATTAGGGTTCCATTACTCCGATTTCAGAGAACTTATAAGTCTCAAATCAGTAATATCTCCGAGATTAAGGTTGAATGTATACTAATTTCAGAGATCTCAAATCCTAAATCAATCCCTAATCTGATATCCTAGAACTGACCTAGCAGTGCCATTCTCCACCATGATTTGATCTATCAATGTAAGTAAACGTGTTCCACCATGATTCGATCTCAGTTTTTGCATTATATTCTTCGATCTATAAATATTTTTGGCGCTTTGAGATTGAGCTAGTTTCGGGTTTTGTCAAAACCCTAGAAATTTGAAATTTTGGTAAGTTCAAATTTTCGTTCCTTCTGAGATTTTGATAGAAAGTTGAAAACTTTCAAAGAAATTGATATGATTTTGGCCTTTTGTGAGTTGAAATCCTGTGAATAAAATTGATGCGATTTTGTCTTTTTGAGATTGATTTTGTTTTGTTTTTATTTTCGAACTCTTGTAGTGTGTTAAATTCAAAACCCTAAAGTTTGAGACTAATTTGAATGTTTTGGATGGTGCAGGGGGTATGTTGGATACACAGTTCTGGATTCATATATTTTCTATTAAAGCTGGAGCTTCTTAGAGAAATTGTTTATTTGGGATTTGAGCATCCATTTGAAGGAAAAAAATTTTACTTGGATTCTTTTATGTTTTTTTATTTGAATTCGCTATTTCTTTGTGGTATTTCCTTATATCAAGTTTTGTATTAAGATTATGGTTCAGTTGGATGGTTTTTATATAATCCTGTTGATTCTTGAAATTTAGTAGGTGCTATGGCGATTGTATTTTACTAATTTTACATAACTAGGTAATATATTTTGAGATGCGTTGTTTGAATTGCAGGTAAAAAACACTTGTTCTTATGCACTCCTGGTTTTGAAGGGGATCCCATAAGCAGATCAAGTATATATTCATTCTATTTTTCTTGGGTTCAGTAGCTTTGTGCTATGGTTTAGTTCTTATTTGATGAGTTTAATTAAATCTTGAATCTTAATCTTAATGCGTGATAGGTACTTCGTGGCTAGTTGTTTTGATTTGGCTTCTAAACTGTAGTTCTAGTTATGCCTGACAGGTTGAGCTTTTATATTATTATCTCGTATCTTCGTATTTAAGGAACTCTTTCTGATGATTGATGTGTATGTTTATATCCCAAATTGACAGACAGTTGGATGTGCAAGGGATATGAAATTTAAAAGATGGAATAATGAGCCTGTTGCTGGACAAGTTGCTTCTCTAATTTTGTGTCACACGCGAGAGTTGGCGTACCAGGTTTGTGTTCGTACTTAATTTTTATATCATGAATCTTGTATGTTCTGCTCTAATTTCTTAAAATGTTGTGTGCTAATCTATGAATAATAACCATATAAAGCATCAGCAGAGCTCTTGAATGTTCTAATTCTTATTTCCTTTCTGAATGCTGAATCAGTGGTTTGGAGATGCTGAAAAGCTTACCAAGGCTCTTTTCTCTTTCACTAGCAAGCTTGCCCCTGTAAATATATTTATCTATGAGGTGAGGACTTTGACACCTTGCGGAAAGAATGAGCTCATTCATTTGTGCATATTCCCAAATTTTTCTTGGCTGTGCTTTTTTTGGATTTAACTTTGCTCAAGTCTCAACATATATCGTTTAATGTCCTAAATTTTGTTGGTATAGGTTGACAGTTCGCTTGGTTCCCGAGGTGGTGGCTCTGAACATGAGGCAACTAGAATAATGAGAAATGAGTTTATGGCAGTCTGGGATGGACTGAGGTCGAAAGACAACCAAATAATCCTTGTTCTCAATGCCACGAACTTGATGATGCTGTTATGCGTTGTTTTCCAAGAAGGTGAGATATCTAAAATGCCATCCTTTGAGTTCAAATTTTTGCTAGGGCAAATAGTTCTAATTGCTATAAAGTTTTACAGTTTTAGTCTCTGTACATAGAATATTGTACATGCAGTATCATATTGAGTCCCAAGTGTCGTATATGAACTATGGTTTCTTTTCTGTCTTGTTGTCCGTTAATTATCAGTTAATATTCCAGTTGTTTACTTTTAATGGACGTACAGTTGAATTTTTGGACAATCATTGTTTATTTTTGGACTATCATTGCGGAGACTTTGGTAAGTAGTAGTGATTTTTTGCTTTAAATGAAGTTTCTTCGCTCATTTGATATTGGTCTTTTTTTATTCTTATTTGAGAAGTCTTTTTTTTTTTTGATGAAAAGGTTAGTAAACTAGATAGAAGTTGACAAAAGGCTTCCAGGTGCATCCGCAAGACTAATCGCTTGGAAAATTCTCAAACGGTATTCTTCCATCCAGGCACTTTCTTTGTTTCTGCAGTTGAAGGGGTACAAATGCAGTTTTTAGTTTTACTTAACATTATTTGATTAATTTTCTTCCCATGTTGATTTGTTTCACTTTTTGTCTCAGTAGGTAGAAGATAACGGAGAAGAACATGAAGGGCATGGAACCCAAGAAGAAGAGGATGTTGATGTCGATGTCGATGTTGATTCTACAGATGGTGTTATTCTTGTCAACGGTAATGATTCTACATGCACTTTCTTTGTTTCTGCAGTTGAAGGGGCACAAATGCAGTTTTTAGTTTTACTTAACATTATTTGATTAATTTTCTTCCCATGTTGATTTGTTTCACTTTTTGTCTCAGTAGGTAGAAGATAACTGAGAAAAACATGAAGGGCATGGAACCCAAGAAGAAGAGGATGTTGATGTCGATGTCGATGTTGATTCTACAGATGGTGTTATTCTTGTCAATGGTAATGAAGCTGAAGAAGGGTGGGATACATACTTGTTTGAGAATGTAGGTAATGAATGTTGATCTTGTCTTCAGTCTTGTGCCTTTAAGATTGTATCTACTACTGCTATTACACTTCACATTACAACTGCAACTGCAAAATTTCTATGTTCTGAAAACTTAGGAAACGTTTACATACTTGTCATTTTTTTGATACTACGCACAGAATTTGTATGTCCTTGGAACTTAAGAAATATTTCTAACTACATATTGGAACTTAAGAAATTTATATGTATTGCCTAAGTAGTTCTTTTTAGAGGTACACAGAATAAGTCTTTAGTTTATGATTTCATGAGTTGCCTAAGTTCAATGATGGTTGGTGTTTATAATTCAATGTATGAAATGACTATGTATTGCCAAAGTTATGTCTCTTAGAAACTTATGGGTATATTCTTTGAATGTTTTTGCCTGAGAGCTGAAGAATTTCACTGTAATTATGCTTGAAATTGTTGCAGGGGAATGATTTCCAAATGAACAAGGGAACTAAAGAATTAAAACCTGATTAAAGTAAATAAAAAATGGTTTTGACCGGTATAAAACCTGATTTTGACGAGGTCAAAGCCAGGGTTTGACTAGTCAAAACCACTATTTTTTTGATGTTGCAAAAAATTCGCAATTGGAATGAGTTGTTGCGAAATTCCAGTTTCGCAACTGTTTGAAGTTGTTGCGACCATCTAATTTCGCAACTGTTTAGAACTGTTTCGACAAACTCACGTTGTAAAAGTTCATAACTGTTGCAACCGAAAATTCGCAATTGCTTATGAGCCGTTGCGAAAAATTGCAACATCGACTTTCGTAACAAATTCAAACTGTTGGAACCCCTCTTTGCAACTGAAGCAGCCTGTTACTAAACACTAAAAATGGTGTAGTGTCATGAATTGATTTAAGTGAATCAAAATCGATTTTGCTTCAATTGTGTCTTGTATACTTCTACGAGAATATAAAAAATTGAAAAACTCCATAACTAGTTTCATTTGAGTCATTTTAACTAGTTGTGATCAAGATGTATATGGTTAATATGAAAGTGCTCATATGGCTAACTTCGGTTAACTACTGTTGAACCAACCGTGTGCACATTTTTCGGTATGGTTACCCTTATCTAAATAAAATCATATTTCATTTGTGCGTAATAATCTAAGTTCGATCTAACGGTTGAAAGATATTAGCTTGTATCTGATCAGGTTTTCATCTAACGGTGAATATTGAATGCTTTGTTACCAAGGTAATTTAGATTGCAAACCCTGATTTGTAAATTATATAAAGGAGAACTCTAGCAACTGGGAAACCTAATCCCACACCTCCCATGTGATACTAGTTATGACTAGAGTTGATTCTCCTTTAACCTTAGGTTTTTGTCAAAACCCTGTAGGTTAACGACTTAAAGACTTCATTCGGATTGTGAAGCCACATCCAACGAGTAAATGAAGATGGGTTTGTTCGATTATACCTAACATACACCATGGGTTGTTGTTGAGGAGTTTGAAATTTTGATTTTTCAATTGATTGAATCGGTTGTTGAGGATGAAGATTTTGGTCTAGTGGTTGATTGGGAAGATTAGGTTTTTAAATTTTTATTTTAGTTCAAGGGTAATCTAGACATTTTGTTTTGGTGTTAAGATATCCCATAGCCACTTTTTTGGACACTAAGAATCCAAGTGAAGCCCCTCTATTGGAGTGTGACGCCCCAATAATAGCCTTTTATTAATACGATGAAATAAAAGTAAATAACAAGTGATTTTGTACGGATTTGGGGGTGGCTTTACCCTTATATCCTTGCGATTCAGACACTTCTTTTCCTCTTTATTTTATTTCTTCTTCTCTTCTTGTTTTTGTCTCTCCGTCTCACGATCCTGCTCTTTGAAACTATGGTTAGAAATTCAAGTGATTCATGAAAAATAAGTCATCAGCGATGAAGGTGACTATGCATGAATAATAATAATAGCATGTTAGTGATATTTGGAAATTTTGAAGTTTTAGGGTTTCATTGGATGCATGAAGGTGAAATACAAATCGGGGATTAAAAAAAATCAGAATCCTGGTAAGATTTTTAGAACCCACGCATTAATTAACTTAGTATTTGATGAAAACTCATGTTTATACGGTGAAATCGATTGATTTCGATTAATTTGAATTCTAGGTTTTGGGGATCTTTCCCCTTTTTCTTTGTTTAATCAATTTGAAGGTTGGTTGAAGATCTGATGTTCAGTGTGAGATATGGGTGTGCCGGAATTGTGAAGTTACAGGGAGATGATATGACATCAGTGAGACAACCAATAACAGAAATAAGAAATGGTATTTTTAGTTGATGGTTAGATGAGAAACTGATATCAGATGGGTCTGTTGAATTAAACAGGGAATATATGAAGTGACTCGGTTATGTATGGTCCTGTGTTGAAGGTATTGATTTTACAGATAAGTTGTGCTAATGTTGTTGTTAGAAAAAACAATGTTTTGTTTTAATCAAAAAATGCATGGACCATGTTTTGATCCCAAGACCTATTACTCCCTAGATGTTTTTTCATGTGAATGAATAAAACATTAGTCCCATATAGACTAAAACACTTAGAGTTTTAGACTTAAATAGCATTAGTTTAGCCTTAAGGGTATGGCCCTTTGGGTCTTTAGACCTTTGTGTATGGGGAAAGCCCTAGACTATGGCAAGGTTGCCTAAATCTTATTGCATTTCTTATTGCCTTTCCCGTTCGCGCGGTGCTTCGCACAGAAGCACGCTCGCTCGGCTCGGCTCGGCTCGGCGTGGGCGTGGGCGTGGGCGTGGGCGTGGGCGTGGGCGTGGGCGAGGGCGAGGGAGAGGGAGAGGGAGAGGGTGAGGGTGAGGGTGAGGGTGAGGGTGAGGGTGTGGGTGTGGGTGTGGGTGTGGGTTTGGGTTTGGGTTTACCCGACCCTATCTTTTTGCTGAAATGTTTTCCACACGTTTCTCCCACACATGTAAAGAATTTTATTCTTTGCCTTCTCGTGCATTGGATTCTTATCCGAACGTTCAGTTTTTTCCACCTATAAATACGAGAGAAGAATTTCATTTTCAACTCATACCTTTCAGAACTCTTCTCTCTGAAATTCTTCTTCATCTTTTATTCTTTCAGAAATTTTATTTAAGTTTACAGAAACATAAAAAACGAGTTGTAGTTTATGAAACATAATTTTGTAAAACTACTTCTCTGTTTACAAAAACATAGTTGGTTTACGAAACATAAATTAGTTTTTACATTTCTCTGAAACTGATTGTAGTTTCGATTTATGTTTTTGTTTTCATTATTTGCTGCCAAGTTCTAAGGGTTCTCTCTGTGTATGCTACACATAGAGGAGAACTAACAGTAGTTGTATCCTGGAGGTAATTTGTTAATTGTTATAGCATCTCAGAGGAGTAGCAGGCAATATTACCTTTAGCTCAGCGTATCTCATACGTGCCTCTACTAAGTTTTGATACTATCATCAGTACATCTCCGGTATAACAGTAACACATCAGTGAGTGTTAAGTATTTTTCTCATGTTTCTTGAGTTGTTTGTTACTATTATCAGTGTAATCAAAGTATTATTTCTCAGTTGCATACGAAATTGTAACTTATTTCCAACAATCTAAAGGTAATAGCTTGCCTTATTGTAATATTGTAATATTGTAATTGCTGTAAGGACATGGGAAAAAATACCGTAGAAAAACCACCAAAGTTCAGTGGTAAGGACTTTAAGAGATGGCAGTCTAAAATGCTATTCTTCCTAAATGACCAAAGGTTAGATGGATATGCTTTAGAAAAACCCTCGAGAAAACTTCATCGCCGTGGTAATGAAGATAAATTGGACAGGTGGAATAGGAAGAATTATTTGTGCAAGAATCATATTCTTAATTGTCTTGATGATTCCTTGTATGACTTCTATAATGCAAAAGAAGATTTTAATGCTTTTGATTTATGGGAAGCTCTAGAAGAAAAATATCATGCTGAAGCTGCTGGAAGTAAGAAATTCTTGATGGCTAAGTTCTTAGAATACAACATGACTGACGATAAGCCTGTGGTAGAACAGTTCGTTGAACTTCAACTCCTCATCAACGAGATTCTTGCTGAAGGCATGACTTTTGATGAAGCTCTACAAGTATCGGCTGTGATTGAAAAGCTTCCACCCTCATGGAGCGAATACAAGAGGAGGCTGCGACACAAGACTCGTGAAATCACCATGGTGGAGCTTGGCAAAAAGATCCAGGTTGAGGAGCTTATGTGCAGCAAGGACAAGAGCATGTTGCTGAGCAAAAACATGACCTACAAAGCTCATGTTTTGGATGATAAAGCTGCTTCAAAGAAAACTCCTGGAGAATCCAGCAAAATTGGTAATAGACGTAACAGACGTCGAAAACCCAGAGGTAACAATTTTAAGCCTAAGGGTGGTGTCACTAAGCACACCATCAAAGGCGACTGTTTTAACTGTGGAAAACCTGGACATATGGCTAAAGACTGTAAAGCCCCTAAAAGGATCAAATATGATCCAAAACAGAAAAATAAGGCACACCTAGTAGATGATCCTGGATACTTTACTGGCATGGTGTCTGAAGTCGACCTTGTCTCTAGTGTGACTAATGTGAGAGACTGGTGGCTTGATTCTGGAGCCACCAAGCATGTCTGTAAATTCAGAAATGCTTTCTCCTCTTATGCCATAGTAGGAGATGATGAGAAATTGTTCATGGGAAACTCTACCACCGCGAAAGTGGAGGGGAAAGGCAAGGTCGAACTGAAGTTAACTTCAGGAAAAACTCTCGCATTGAATGACGTATTTTACGTCCCAGACATATGCAAAAACCTTATCTCTAAAACCATCTTACTAGGAAAAGGATTTAAGATTGTTCTTTGAATCTAATACTGTTGTCCTTTCTAAGCATGGTGAATTCGTAGGAAAAGGTTATGTTACCGATAACATGATTAAGCTTAGTGTATCTGATTTGAAATTGAATGTTAATGCATCTTCTTCTGCTTATGTTTGTGACTCTTCACATGTTTGGCATGATAGACTTGGGCATGTTAATCTCAAATCTCTAGAAAGACTTGCTAATTTAGGTTGCATACCGAAAATAAACTATGATAAAAATCAAAGATGTGAAATCTGTGTTGAATCTAAATATACAAGAAAACCGTTTAATAAAAGGATTGAACGTAAAACAGTTCCTTTGGAACTAATCCACTCGGATTTAGGAGATTTGAAATCAACACCAACAAGAAGTGGTAAAAAATGGTACATCACTTTTATAGATGATTACTCACGCTATTGTCAGGTTCATCTTCTTAGAAGTAAAGATGAAGCCTTAGAGGCCTTTAAATTTTATAAAATTGAAGTAGAAACTCAAAAAGGAGTTAAAATTAAAACTCTTAGGTCAGATCGTGGCGGTGAGTATGTGATACCCATAGGTGAGTTTTGTAAACATAATGGAATCATTCATGAAACTACTGCACCATATTCACCAGAATCGAATGGTGTAGCTGAAAGAAAAAAATAGAACACTCATAGATATGGTAAATGCTATGTTGACAAGTTCAGGGTTATCTTCGAACTTGTGGGGGGAAGCTATCCTCTCTGCTTGCTATATTTTGAACCGAGTTCCATTTAAAAAATTTGATAAAACTCCTTATGAATTGTGGAATGGTAAACAACCTTCCTATGCATACTTTAAAGTGTGGGGGTGTTTGGCCAAGGTGGCCATTCCTCATCCCAAGAAAACTAAATTAGGTCCTAAAACAATTGACTGTGTTTTCTTAGGGTATCCTGAGCATACAATTGCATACAGGTTCTTGGTCATCAGTTCTGACCATAACAACATTGGTCAGAACACCATATTGGAATCTAGAGATGCTGTGTTTTATGAACACATTTTTCCTTTAAGGTCTGGACCTCGAAAAAGGGTCCATGATGACCTCTCGGATGTTCCATCGACTAGTCAAACTCCAACTTTGGAGTATGAGACTGAACCGAGAAGAAGTAAAAGGGTAAGAACTGAAACAAGTTTTGGCCCAGATTTTTTGACTCTAACGGTAGAGTCTGAACCCCAAACCTACAAAGAAGCTATGACTTCTCCAGAAGCTCCCTTCTGGGAAGAAGCTTCATTAAATGAATGGGAGTCCATTCAGCAAAATGAAACTTGGGAGCTTGTAGATTTACCTCCTGGTAGTAAATCCATAGGTTGCAAATGGGTGTTCAAAAGGAAACTTAGAACAGATGGAACTATAGATAAATATAAAGCTAGGTTGGTAGCTAAAGGCTATAGACAACAGGAAGGATTAGATTTCTTCGATACTTATTCACCTGTCTCTAGAATCACCTCGATTAGGATGTTGATTGCTATAGCTTCAATTTATGATTTGCATATACATCAGATGGATGTTAAAACTGCATTTTTATATGGTGAATTGAATGAAGAAATTTATATGGACCAACCTGAAGGCTTTATTGTAAAAGGTTATGAAAACAAAGTATGCAAGTTGAACAAATCTCTTTACGGTTTAAAACAAGCACCTAAACAATGGCATGAAAAATTTGATCATGTTATGATAACTAATGGTTTCAAGGTTAATGAATCTGATAAATGTGTTTACATTAAATCTGTGGATGATTCTCATGTTATTGTGTGCCTATATGTTGATGATATGCTCATATTAGGCAGTAACCTTGATATAATTAATACCATTAAAAGCATGCTTAGAGATAATTTTGACATGAAAGACTTAGGTCCTACTGATGTAATCTTAGGGATGAAAATCAGAAAGACGTCTGATGGATATAGTCTTAGTCAATCTCATTATGTTGAAACCGTATTAAAGAGATTTAATTATGAAAATGCTAAACCTGCATCTACTCCATTTGATCCCACTTGTAAATTGAAAAAGAACAAGGGTAAGGGTATTGATCAACTTGAGTATTCTCGCATTATTGGTAGTCTTATGTATTTGATGAACTGTACAAGACCTGATATTGCTTACTCTGTGAGTAGATTAAGCAGGTATACTTGCAACCCAGGGCAGGATCACTGGAATGCTCTCTTCAGAGTTTTACGTTACCTGAGAGGGACCTCAAACTATTGCTTAAGTTTTGGGAAGTATCCTGCTGTACTCGAAGGGTATTGTGATGCCAACTGGATATCAGACTGACAGAAGAGTGCAAGTCTACTAGTGGGTACATCTTCTTACTTGGAGGTGCGTCTGTCTCATGGAAGTCTACCAAACAGACATGTATAGCTAAATCCACTATGGAGTCTGAATTTATAGCCTTGGAAAAAGCTGGAGAGGAAGCTGAATGGATACGATGTTTCCGGGAGGAATTCCACTGGCCCAAGCCTGTGTCTTCAATCGCAATCCACTGTGACAGTAAAGCTGCTCTTGGTTGCGCAAAGAACAATGTATACAATGGGAAGTCTATACATATACGAAGAAGACACAAGACGGTGAAACAACTACTCTCTACTGGTATTATCTCGATAGACTTTGTAAAATCCAAAGATAATCTTGCAGATCCTTTGACGAAAGGCTTAACCAGAGAGGAAGTTAAATTTACATCGAGGGGGATGGGACTTAAGCTCATTGAATAAATCACCATGAAGGATACTCAACCTTGTGATTGGATTTCCAAAATCAAGGTTCAATGAGACAACTAATTTATGGTGATATTGGGTAAAGCACTATCTTTGTCCCTCCCTATGGTGTAACTGTGCGATAGTGCTACCTGCAGAATTAAAGGATGATCTTTTGCGATCTTAATGGGTACCATGGCTTTGATTAAAGCGGGGTGTGGCAGGACACTCTTTATGGACTCACCTTTGTGGATGTTGGAAGTGGGGCCGCTTCCTATGAGAATTTGAGCTAATTCTCTAGAGACATTCATTAAGTCCGGGATTTTAGCCCACGGCCAAAATGGGCACAACCGCAAGAGCTTGGCAGCTGTTTTCTTCGGTTGAGGCATCAAGTGTGGCTGTTATTTATGAATTGCATTCATTGTTGGCGGTTCAAGACATTGCGTTCACCGTATCAACAAGCAGTTCAGGTAACCTCTCACTAAGTTAAGGTTCAATCCTCGGGACACCTTAGCCTAAATTGTTGCCTTATGTTTTCTCGTGTTTTATCGAAATGTTTTATTATTCATGTGGGGGATTGTTAGAAAAAACAATGTTTTGTTTTAATCAAAAAATGCATGGACCATGTTTTGATCCCAAGACCTATTACTCCCTAGATGTTTTTTCATGTGAATGAATAAAACATTAGTCCCATATAGACTAAAACACTTAGAGTTTTAGACTTAAATAGCATTAGTTTAGCCTTAAGGGTATGGCCCTTTGGGTCTTTAGACCTTTGTGTATGGGGAAAGCCCTAGACTATGGCAAGGTTGCCTAAATCTTATTGCATTTCTTATTGCCTTTCCCGTTCGCGCGGTGCTTCGCACAGAAGCACGCTCGCTCGGCTCGGCTCGGCGTGGGCGTGGGCGTGGGCGTGGGCGTGGGCGTGGGCGAGGGCGAGGGAGAGGGAGAGGGTGAGGGTGAGGGTGTGGGTGTGGGTTTGGGTTTACCCGACCCTATCTTTTTGCTGAAATGTTTTCCACACGTTTCTCCCACACATGTAAAGAATTTTATTCTTTGCCTTCTCGGTTTTGGATTTCCGACAGCCTTGAGAAGCATCTTCATTCACGCGTGTCACACGTGTAGACACAGCTTGATTGACACCTGTGCACTTAGGATTCTCCTCGAAGAGAATCTCAAAATTTTGAACGCGTGTACACTGTGCTTTTCACTTATGCTTTTACCCTAACTTTTGTAACGTTCGAGACGCGGGTTTTACGGATCTTGTCGTGCATTGGATTCTTATCCGAACGTTCAGTTTTTTCCACCTATAAATACGAGAGAAGAATTTCATTTTCAACTCATACCTTTCAGAACTCTTCTCTCTGAAATTCTTCTTCATCTTTTATTCTTTCAGAAATTTTATTTAAGTTTACAGAAACATAAAAAACGAGTTGTAGTTTACAGAAACATAATTTTGTAAAACTACTTCTCTGTTTACAAAAACATAGTTGGTTTACAGAAACATAAATTAGTTTTTACATTTCTCTGAAACTGATTGTAGTTTCGATTTATGTTTTTGTTTTCATTATTTGCTGCCAAGTTCTAAGGGTTCTCTCTGTGTATGCTACACATAGAGGAGAACTAACAGTAGTTGTATCCTGGAGGTAATTTGTTAATTGTTATAGCATCTCAGAGGAGTAGCAGGCAATATTACCTTTAGCTCAGCGTATCTCATACGTGCCTCTACTAAGTTTTGATACTATCATCAGTACATCTCCGGTATAACAGTAACACATCAGTGAGTGTTAAGTATTTTTCTCATGTTTCTTGAGTTGTTTGTTACTATTATCAGTGTAATCAAAGTATTATTTCTCAGTTGCATACGAAATTGTAACTTATTTCCAACAGTTGTTCTGGTGGAGTATCCCCTGGAGTTGTAGGTGGTTTCTGGTGGAGTTGCACCTGGAGTTGTAGGTGGTTTTTGGGTGGGCAGGAGTTGTATAAATGGAGATGGTAGTTAAGTTACATATGATGTTGCAGGTACTCTGGTGTTACAAGTATGGAGAAGGTGTAATACTGAATGAACTATGAGTTTGTGTTGGTTTCTATCGATGCAGAGGAAGGAATTGAGCTAAATTTCCGTGAAAATGAGAAGAGGTAACAAGCTGAGATGATATTGCAGCTAAAATATGCAGGTAAGGGTGTAATTGTTGCAGTGAATATGTTGAATTGGTTGCACAGCTGAGTATATTATGCCAATCAACAAAGGATTGTTTCAGTTGCTCAATGTGGTGGTTTTAGTGTTAGTGTATCCTTAGGATTGTGGGTTGTCAACGAAATATGAAATAAAGGAGATATCACAGAACTTAACAGAACACAAGAAACTAATTCCTCCTTCAGCAGCATTTATGAAATGACATGACAGTGCAGTTCCTTGCAAAATAAAGTTTAGTTGCCACCAGTTCTTGAACCAAGTATATTTTGTCGGTTAACAATGGTTCTTGAGGTTATTTAAGAAGAATTAGGTACCATAAACACCAACAATTCTTCTAACATTGTAAGGTCTTATTGAATAGTTGATTTAATTTTTTGATTTTGAATTTGAGTTTTGATTTGTTATTTGGGGTTCCTCAATATATACTTGTTTTCATATGAATTGGTTAATGAATCATTATAATCATAGAAATTGAATCAGCTGGGAAGAAAATGGACTTGATAACTCGACCCAGTGAGCCGATTTGAGGGACTTAACTATCTTTTAAATAGGTAATAACGGCTGTTACTCGTTTTTTGAAAAAGCGGGATAGAAAATGCTAATATCATCCACTTTATATAAAGATTCTGAATAACGACCACTTTCTTAATAGCGCGTTCGTTTCAAGGTTTTCAAATCCAGGGTAATTCATTCCCTAGAATTGAATTCCAAGAAATGGATTCCTTGATCCAAAAAATAGTGTTTGGTTGAGATAATTGAAATATAGGAATCCAAATTAATCAAATCACTTCAAAAGTCGCTATTTCTCCGATCTCATCATCTCCACAGTCACAATTACAAGAAATAGATTCCTTGATACATCATGTAAAGAAAAACTACCACCACAATCACCACAAGCAGAAACCACAAGCAACAACCACCAGCAGCAACCACCACCAGAAACCACCACCATCTCCACCAGCAGCAACCACTACCATCGTTAATACTAGTACCACCACCAACATCACCACCAGAAACCAACACCATCGCCACCACCATCAGTCCCTTTAAACTATGTACCCTATACCCTTGTCTATCGTTATAAGTATACAGTGTAACACATTCAATCATTAAAGGATAATTTTGAAATTTTAGGTTGATTCTCTGGAATTAGATTCTATTCCACCTCTCAACTAATGCAATTGAAAACTAGGTTTTGGGGGTAATTTAATTCCATGGGAATTGGATTTCTGGATCCAAGACTGTGTTCGTTTCAAAGAACTAGAGTAATTACCTTATAATCGAATTATTGAGCTCCCAGTTCTCTGAACCGAACACGGTGTAAATATAGAACGTTATTTTGGGGACCCTTCTTTTTTTGAGGGGACCATGGTGTCATTTAGGGTAGGGGTGCCCTTATCCTAATATTTATTGTATTACCTAAAATACCCTTTAAATTAATTTTTGGTTTTGATTAGTGAAATAATTATTGAAATGATTAAGAAAAAACTGATTAGTGATTTTAGGTTAAAACATGAGTTATTAAAAAACAAATTGAATTTTGTAAGAGAATAAATTTAGAGAAGAAGAAGAAGAAAACCATGGAAAAAAAACATTATTTCACATTCACTAAGTTTGGGAATTCTAGTGTTGAATGCTCATCCGATTCTTCATCTCCATCATCTCCTAGAGTATTTGTTAATCTTCACAATGATCCGGATATGAGTGATTTCTTAGATGGTGAATTTATTCTTCCACAAACTCAATCTCAATATGAAAACGATGGATTTTATCAACTACAACCGGAGGAAGAGCATTTTGGTATCCAGGTATCCTCCAAACTTAACTAATGTTGGTCGAGTTGCTCCAAATTTTCAAACCAAATGGAAATTTGTTAAGTAGTTCGATTAGGAAAGGTGAAGAACATATAACCGAACTCATCTGGATATACAGTTCGGTTACGAAAGGTGAAGAACATCTAACCGAACTCATCTGGATATGCAGTTCGGTTACATTAGACAAACACGCAGATAACCGAACTCATCTGGATATGAAGTTTGAAGAATTCCAGTGTAATGTTCGGTTGTTTCGCAACCAATATACACTAACCGAACTTAACGTAAATTTATGATTTTTGGTGAATGTACAAAGTTCGGTTGCTTTGCAACTACTAACCAACCGAACTTTACGTAAAACTAATTAAACTTAGCATACAAAGTTCGGTTTGTTCGCACACTTCCTTTAAAGCCACTATCTAACCGAACCGTACATAATATAAGAGTACACTAAGTTATGCAGGTTCGGTTATTTCGCACACTTGAATATACCAATGGATGATCAACAGTTTTTAGGACAGCCCTCATCTGGATATGCAGTTCGGTTTCATTAGACAAACACGCAGATAACCGAACTATGCATTGATGGAAGTTTGAAGAATTCCAGTGTAATGTTCGGTTGTTTCGCAACCAATATACACTAACCGAACTTAACGTAAATTTATGATTTTTGGTGAATGTACAAAGTTCGGTTGCTTTGCAACTATTAACCAACCGAACTTTACGTAAAACTAATTAAACTTAGCATACAAAGTTCGGTTTGTTCGCACACTTCCTTTAAAGCCACTATCTAACCGAACCGTACATAATATAAGAGTACACTGAGTTATGCAGGTTCGGTTATTTCGCACACTTGATCCCAAGAGCATACCTAACCGAACTTAAGAATCCCAAAAAAAATGAATAGTTCCAGTGTTGTATTCGGTGACCTATGTAAAATATATTGTAACCGAACTACATATACTTTATATGTTCGGTTATATGGCCTTTTGGTTTGTTCACCGAATTGGTAGTTCGGTTTACGCGCTTAAATTAATAGCTTACCGAACCCGGTTGTGATTGCAATTGATGTTGTTCCATTTCTTGTAGATTGAATGCCAAGATATACCAATGGATGATCAACCTTCTCCAATTGGTATCTTGTACGAAGATACATCCCATCACTATGCCAATGATTTGGTATTTGATCAACCTATTGATGCGAAGATTGGGCTAGAGAGCATGCCAAGAGAGCCATGTGCGTATTAGTTTTGAATGGAAAAGAAAGCAAAACTCGTTTTGAAATGGTTTGCGAGAGAAGTGGAGATCCGGATGCTAGCCACAAGAGGAAGGGGTATGTGTATGAAGGAAAGACGACGAGGAAGAACACAGTGTGCTCAAAGAAAATAAAATGTCCGTTCAAGCTAGTTTTTAGTTACTTAAAACTAAGGAAAGGATGGGTTCTATCGATGGATAAGGTGGTAGGTAATCACAACCACCATCGTCCGGAGCATCTTGAAGGACATGCAATGGCCGCAAGGCTGACTCCTCAAGAAAAGGAGAAAGTAGCTAAATATAGGAGATTGCGTATTTCCCCAGCTGGTATGCTTCGCTTATTAAAGGATGATAACACGGAAAACGTATCATCCCCGACCACCATTTACAATGCAATTGAGTCAATTAGAAAGACTCAATGGAAGGATAGAAAAGTCATGCAACAATTGTTTATGTTGGCTGAAGAGAAAGGCTACGCGGTTCAAAAGAAGCTAGGTCAGGGTGAAGAAATAACTCATCTCTTCATTGCTCATCCGAAGAGTGTTCAACTGGCTCAATCCTTCCATGAAGTTCTTATAATGGATTGCACTTACAAGACAAACAAATACGAGATGCCATTGTTGAACATTGTTGGTCGTACGTCGACGAAGTCACCTTTTACCATTGCTTTTTGTTTTCTAAAGGACGAGCAAGAACCAAGTTATAGGTGGGCGCTACAACAATTGAAGGCGATCTACCGAGATGATGATATCCCGGGGGTTATAGTGACGGACAATCAAGTATCATTGATGAATGCAATAGAGAGAGTCTTCCCATTGGCACATAATATGCTTTGTACATTTCATATATGGTGCAATGTGATGAATAGGTGCAAGCCTCAACTTTGTCCACCAAAGAGGATAGCATTCGAAGAGATTAGTAAGCTACCGGAAGATGAACAAGCTGATGCAAAAGAGGCATTCGATGAACAATACACCATAAATCATGCTAAATGGGTAGCTTTCTCTGGGGAATGGGAGGCTTTGACTTGGTCTCTCACCGAAGAAGAGTACAATCTAAATCTTGCCGAATTTATTGAGCATTGGCGTAGCCCCGATTATCCTGATGATATTGTAACGTATGTGGTCAAGCAATGGTTGGAACCGCACAAAGAGCGGTTTGTTTATGCTTTTACCAACCACCATAAACACTTTGGGAATCAAGCGACAAGTTTGGTAGAATCGGCTCACCACCGTTTGAAGAAAAATCTCTTTGGATGTATTGATAATTTTGTGGTTGTGTTTAACGCTATGGAGGTTTACTTCAACCGCGAGATTGATAGAATTAAAGAGAAGTTTCAAAAAAGTCGCATCATGAAGTTCAAAAAGATTGTAGACAAAGGTGGTAACATCGTGAAAATGGAGGACCTTCGGTTTTTCAAGGGACTCCACTATAATGTTTCGCATGCTTGTATTAAGAGGTTATTGGTTGAGGTGAATTTGATCCGCATATGGGGAACCAAGCCGGAAGAGGTGTGTGTTTGCAACATGATGAAGTCTATTGGGCTCCCTTGTCGTCACATGATAGCTAAGTATGAACATGGCATAATCCCTTTAAGCGATATAGATCCACATTGGCAACACTTAAGTTTTGTTCCTCCTCCCAAGGGCGATGTCGGAGAAGAGTTTGGTGATAATGAAATGGGAAGAGTCGTTATCGAGAGGTACCGGAACATGAACAATCTTGAAAGGCAAATCTTTTGGGATGACATGCGGCCAATCGTTTATCCGTAGACTTCAGAAAATATGCAAGAACCGAATAAAGGCAAGGCCAAAGGTAGGCCACCAACCAAAGAAACCAAAAAACAAGTCAGACAATATGCAAAGGTTTTGGGCAAGAGGAAGAGTGAAATGACCCCTTTTACTAGAGATCCTTCGCAACATGAGCATACCGCGGCTAAGTACCAAGAAGATTGTAAGACAAGTGAACGGGATATGAAGAAAAAAGGACCTATGTTACACTCTCAACCTAGTCCAATTGATATGACTGCCCCTCCTGTTGAGAAAAGGTTCCTGGAAGAGCTACCTCCTTACATTAGAGATTACGTCATAACCACCAATGACGTCCCTGCGGATGGTAATTGCGGTTTCCACGTTGTCGTACAACAACTAGGGCCTTTCACTCAAGGTGCCAAGATATATAATGATAATCATGTCACTTATGTCCGTCAAAGGTTGTTGATGAAGCTAAGGGAGAAACCGGAATTTTACAAGACAATGTTGTCCGATGGGGATGATAGTCTCAATGTGCAGTTTGTTAGATATCAAAGCCGTCTCCACGGGGGCAATCCAATCACAAGGGATCATTGGATGAGCATGCCGATATGTGGGCACTTAATAGCCGAAGCATTCAATTGCGTGGTTCACTTGTTCTCAAAATGTGGTAGTTTCACATACACTCCGAAAAAAACCATATGTGTCGAGCAACTAAAACGTAGGAGAGTGGTGATTGCGTTGATTAACTACAACCATTTTATAGGCCTCCGGTTAGAAGACAATTGTCCATTGCCTCCGATATGCCCATACTCTTATTGGAATGAATTTAACCCCGACACAATGTTGGGTTGGTGCGTTATGTATGAACATAACATGGAGATGTGGAAAGCTTTGAAGGATTCGGAAGCGATTATACACCAAGGTTGTATTTCCCTTGCGGATGATTAATTGTACCTTTAGTTAGATGGTGTTTTTTGATTGTAAGTATGCTTTTAAAATCAACATAACAATGAAAGATTGTGTTTTTTGGTATTTGGTTTTTATTAGGAGTCATTTGGCATAAAGATTGTAGGTCCACTGTGGTTTGCAATTCAAAATATATAAGTTCGGTTTACACATTACATTAAATGACATTACCGAACTATTACATTACAACATTAGTTCGGTTTGGAAATGAAATTACATGACATTGCCGAAATTAAATTACAAAAGACTTAATATCCAAAACGCATTATGAAAAAGTCTCTAAGGATGCGGAAATGATCTTCATATTTGAAATCCTTTACTTTCCATCGTCGCCATTCATTCTTTGACATTAAAACGATTTCCTCGTATGTTTCACCCCTCAGTCGATTCCTCGCAACTATCCGATACAAAATCAAAAAATCCTCAACTTTTTTTTGAATTTTTTCAAATCGAATGAACAAAGATAGCTCTTCAAGGTTATGAGGGTTACCTGTGTCATCGCAGAATTTCTCATGTATTTTCCCCCAATAACTATTACTAATCCGACCATGCCTTGACTGTTCTTCACCCCTCTTTGGAAACCACAGTACGAAGTTTCTACAAATAGAAAGATCTTCTTCTAAAGTAAATTTATGACTACCAAATGCCATTTTTATGAAATGGTATACAAAAAAATGAAGCATCATACCCATATATATAGCATTGGGGTGTATAACGGACTAAAAAATTGCCGTTACATTTGTCAGATCAAGTACAAGTTTTGGTCAACAATTATGTTCGGTTAGTTCTGTTATTATATCTAACCGAACGGGCTAAAAAATTGCCGTTACATTTGTCAGATCAAGTATAAGTTTTGGTCAACAATTATGTTCGGTTTGTAATAAAATTTTCGCAGGTAACCGAACATAAGGTTTTTTTTCGAACCTATGCGTTCGGTTTGTAATAAAAGTTTCGCAGGTAACCGAACATAAGGTTTTATTTTCGAACAACTAAGTTCGGTAACCTGCAGTTTTTACCCAGTAACCGAACATCACTCTATAACTTTTAATATTTTTTTTTGTAGTGATCAGTTCGGTTGAATTTTGTAATTGCGATCAAACCGAACATCACTCTCTAACTTTTTTTTTTTTGGTAGTGTTCAGTTCGGTTGAATTTGTAATTGCGATCCAACCGAACATCACTCTGTAACTTTTTTTTTTTGATAGTGTTTAGTTCGGTTGGATTTGTAATTGCGATCCAACCGAACATCACTCTGTAATACGTTTTTTTTTAGTGTTCAGTTCGGTTGAATTTTGTAATTGCAATCAAACCGAACGTTTATATCTTACTTAGACACAAATTATAAACAAAAACATGAAATTCGTTTACTAAAACAAAAAAATAAGAAAACAAACTACCAAATCCACAATAAAGAGGTATTCCAAACATAAGAGAAACAAAGTACCAAATCCAGAATAAAAGTACCAAATCCAGAATTAAATGCCAAATTACTAATTCTTGCAATCACACTCATTCATGACGACCACTACGTGAGACTTTTCTACCCTTGCGTTTAGGAGCTTTAGCTGGTCCTTCGTCACTAGGAGTGTCATCTCCACTGCTTTGTTGTTCAACCATTCGACTTGAACCTTCCCCTTCTCGTCGACCCCTCTTCATCGGCATGCTCCGGCTTTGATCAGCAGTGTTGGGTGAAAAAACATTTGTCCATTGGTTGTAGAGTTCCGTTTGTTCAGCAGTGTTCATCGGCTCTCCACTACGGATTTTTGACATCATTTTCTTCAACAATTTAGAACTTGACTTCACCTTTTTTCAATGAAAATCATAAACAAGTATAAATTTCCTATATTTGCATGCTTAATAAGTTTATAAAAAGAAAAAATAAGAGTAAATATCTTACCGCTGAATTCCATAAGATCAATGCCTCATCACCACAGGTTGGGGTATGCTTCATAATTTTCTGGGTCTCTTTCTCCACTGCCTTCGATTTTGCTTTCTCAGCACGGCCTTGTTGTTGTGTGTTTATTACACGAGGATGAGAAAAATTTTCATACCATTCCATATACCCTTCTTCAGCAGCATTTGGCTCACCATAACAATCTTCTAACTCTTCAATTGGAATAGTATAATCCTCATAGTTGTTCCATTGGTCCACTGATGGAGCAGGTTGGTATTTTGGAACAAAATTCAATTCGGTGTTCTTAGTTCCCCGCTTCATCAACTTGAATTTGAATTTATCCTCTGCTGGGACACTTTGGACACAACATAATTGTCTCATTACTCTTCGAGGATTGTACATTGTACAACCGCCAGGATAAAACAACGGGCCATTATAAGCCGAAATAGGTGAGAAATCAACAGGCTCAACATCTTCCTCTTCGTCATCTGATTGAAGCTTGTATGGATGGAAAACCACATCTGCAAGCGTTGCATTATCCAATTTCTCTCTCAACCTCAACAACCTATTTTTCTTACCCTTCATTTGCGAGTCCAAAAATTCATATTTACCAGCTGTAGGTTTCCCATAAGGCCAAGGAGTGTGAGCATAAGACAATTTTAGTTTTGGGAAGTGGTCGTACACCCAAACCTATGAGAAGAAACCACAAATGTGATTAGTAAATATGTATTCATTAGTACAAATATACATTCATTCACTTAGCAAACATATCTTGGAAAACACAAAGGATTATTTAACGGGGTACCTGAACAAGGGTGTATAAGCCTCCAAAATATAAACACTTAAGCCTCGAAGCTTTTCTGAGCTCCGCTTGGACGAACGATAGAACCGCAATTCCCCAAGAATAGTTGTTCACCTCATCAAGGGGGTCCAATAGCTGGAGGTAATGGACATTTACCACGTGACCTGAAGTGTCGGGGAAGAAAGTGGTTCCTAGTTGATATAACAAATAAGCAGTCACATGGTGTTTAATCTTCTCCTCTGTCATGACCAACTTTCCCTTGGCAACCAAATCTTTCGTCCCTCCGAACTCCTTTAACAAGACTTTTAACTTGATCTTTTTCAACTTCTTCTTGTAAGACCGGTCTGGGTTTAATTCATTATACTCATCACCTTCATCTGGCTCTTTTGCAGCTCGTCTAAACTCACAATGTGCTTTCTTAGCGCTCCATCCTAGACACCTCTCCACCAACTTTTCAAGAATCTCATAATTCATGGAGGGATCGTACCCATCTCGAACACTTGTTCCGGTAATTGGTAGGCCTGTGATTCGGAAACAATCATCCGGAGTGATTGCCATCTCTCCAAACGGTAGATGAAAGGTTTCTGTCTCAGGATAAACCCTCTCGGCAAATGCGGAAACAGTGACCGCATCAAATTTTTGGTGCGCAAATTGTATCGCGCCCCATAGCACACAATCAAATACGGCCAACCTGACCTCATCACACTCATTCCCGATATCCCATTTCTTGTTCTTTTGACGTTTCAAAACTCGAACAGCATTATTATGATCCTACAAATACAACATCATATCTTATTTACTAATATAAACCGAAAAAAATATGACAAAATAATATTCATGTATAAAATTCAATACCTTTGTAGAATAAATCTTGGCAGCCCATGAGTTTTTGTAGCCAATCAATACCTCCCCTCCATCTCTTGGAGTACCATAAGTTGGGTTAGTTGGGGGCAAACACAAAGTATCAGAAGGAATGTATGCATATCTAGCACGAGGCTTTTTAGGGGTCTTTTTAGGTTTTGTTACTATTTCTACTTGATCGTCTTCCTCTTCATCCTCTTCCTCCTCGGATTCATCATCTTCATTATCTCCATCTTCTTCACTATCATCATTGTCATCTCCACTTTCTCCTTCTTCGGGTGGTTCCTCTTCTCCACCTTGGTTATGTTCTTGAGTACCCATGTCTTCCACAATCTCTTGATTAACTTGTTCTATAACATTGTCAACATTATCTCTATTGACATCATCTTGGATGACAACACCCGGTGTTGAACCACCTCCATGCTTAACATATTTGGTTCCACGCTTATTAAAACCTAAGTGTTTATTGCCTCGAGGAGTGGGAGTTCTAAGTTCTTCCAGTGAAGGTTGGTTTGATTTTGGCGCTATGCCCCTAACCAAGAAAACAAAATATATTAGGTTCACCGAAAAATAATTTTCATAATCATAATTCTGTTAAGGGCTAGAGTTCGGTTTGCAAGTTCGCACTGACTATTTCTTGCGAAGAAACCGAACTCGACATGTATTAAATTAGCAAGTAGTTCGGTTAGTAGTTGCCTAAACAAAAAATTGCGATTTAACCGAACCGCATTCACAAAGTTCGGTTAAATGAGCATTCAACATTGTGGGAAAATAAGTGCAGTTTGGTTATCTTTGTCATGTTTAGAGTTCGGTTGATATTTGTTTTTTTTTAAATTGTGCGAACTAACCGAAGAAAAAGAACGAGTTCGGTTAACTGAGAACTCAAAATTGTGAGTCACTTAGTTGAGTTCGGTTGCAAAGTCTAATTATTTTTATTTGGTAAAAAGGAAAGAGTTCGGTCAGAAGAAGCCTTTCAAAAAATAAGCGAACCAATCGAACTTGGGAGTTCGGTGACATAGTTTTCGATCAGATTTAACCGAACTGTTCTTAGTGTTCTTTCTTTAAGGACGTTCGGTTAACCAACCATCGTTTTGGTTTTACGACTCCAAACCGAACAACACTCTGTTACTATCATTCAAACCCTATTTTCATGATTTCTATTCAATAAAACGAACCAAAATCAATTACAAACAAATGGGTTTGTTTAAAAATACCTGCGGATCTTTCCCATGTCCACTTCGGGTTGAATCTCAAAATCTCCTTCCGGTTCAACTTCGGATTGAATCTCCAATGAACTTTTTTGATTTGCTAGATGTCCTAATGGGGGACCTTTTCCTGTTAATCGTTTAGTTTGCTTCCGAAGCACCATTCTTATACTCGATTGATTAATCGACGATGAAAATTTTATGAATCGACGATTAATCGATGAAAACGATGTGAAAATGGGGTAGAACAGGAGGTAGGAGAGGAGAAGAAACTCTTCTTCTTTTTGTTTTTGAAACGTTTTAGGTTAGAAATTTTTATATGTTAGATTAAGTTAATTACGGTTATTAGGTTAGTATTAATTGCAATTAGGGTAAAGGGCAAATTAGTAATCAAACAGTTTTTAAGACAGCCCTAAACAATAGTATTGTCGGGTGCCTAAAACACAATGGTCCCCTCAAAAAAAGAAGGGTCCCCAAAATAACGTTATAAATATAGTTCAAAAAGGTGGTCATTACAAGCCCATCTTACTATTTTAACTCTAACTGTAAATGGACCACCTACCAAAGAAGTATATTTAATTTAACACCATAAAAATTAACAAAAGCCCGTTATCATCCCCATATAAGAAATTGACAAAAGCACGTTTCCTTGAATCCCGGTCCTTGGGGTGAATTACATAAAAGGTTTAACTCTAAATACTTCAGTAAAACTGTATCCTTGCCTATTCCAAATTCCAAATGTAATTTCAGAGTTCTAGTGTTAAAGGGTATTGTTCGGGCAAGAGATATAAAATTGAATTTTCTATTGCTAATGGCTCACAGTGTTAACTAATTATCTTTTTGCATCTTCTTTATTGACTATTGTAAGCCACTATTGTACTCACCCGACACAGTCTTCCCTTGTGTGAAATATCTCAGTTGTTTCTCATAATGAACAAGATGCAAGAGGATCATAAAAAAAAGCATTCAGAAAGATCCAAAGCCCTAGTACCATCTAGATTATTTTATTTTATTTTTGAAATGAAAAAGTTTATATTAAAGAAAAAGACCAACCAAGATCCAGTACAAAGGATATCCGCTTACAAGATTACAAGTGAATGACAGTCTCCCAGTTTTGCAAAACTTGAGCACTGTTAATGAATCTAAAAGTTTGTTGATCACAGCACCACATAATTAGAGTATGTTTAATATGAAGAATGATTTCGTAAACAGACATAAGTCTTCCACCAAAAACTCTGCCGTTTCTAGCCTCCCAAACAACCCATATTAAAGCACAATGCAACAGTTTCCACAGTTCCCTACATCTACCATCCCAGACATTTCAATCCCAAGCATTAAAGAGGTTGAAAACCGTTCCTGGGATAGGCCATCTAGATTACTTGTTAACTGGGATTGGTGTCGCGCCCGTGGTTGAAACAGTGGTTGAGAACTATTTGCCCTACCAAATGTAGGCTGCGAGTCAAGGGATCCACAAATACAGTGGTTGAGACACCACCTATATTTCTTTTATATCCTACTACGGTAGAACCTCCATATATTGATACTCCATATATTAATAACCTTTACATATTAATAAAAATTTATGGTCCCAACTTGGGCTAGTGAGAAATAGTAATAACCTTTCCAGTTTAATATTAATGATTTTTTCCAGTTCCGCCTTAAACAATTTACCTCCAAATAGTAATAATCAATATTATACTAAAAAAATATATATCTAGTTACATTAAATTTATGACTAAATAAAATACTTATTTATAGTTGTTTGAGAAAAAAAAATTGGATTACTACAACATCTTTTAACTTGCAGATGCGTAATATCTCATCAACATAGACACATCAAAAATATTTCCAACTTGTCGATCATGTTTAAAGCTTCTTGGAACTACAAATTCCAAGATATATAAATGCACTTGTATATTAGAACTATAAAAATGTATATACATCATCTAAATACAACTACAAATACATTGCCCATACATTGAGCTTAAATTCTTACATTTTCTATGGGTACCTCTCTATATTAATAACCTCCCTATATTAATAATTTTGTGGATGCCCAAAAATATTAATATAGAGAGGTTCTACTGTACTCCCTCCAACCTTATTATAAAGGCAGAGAAATAAAAAAATATAGTCCCTATATATAGGCGGATATCTATTTCCAATGTAATTTCTTCCTTATATACCATTATTAAAGAGTGTGATATTCACGCACTTAGTTAATGACTTTAGTAATTTCCAAAAACAATTATATTTTTAAATGTTTTAACGGGATTAAAACTATTAATATATTCATATTTTCCATATTTACTAAACAAATGTATTGGAATTGATGAGAGTAAATCAGGTATAATTAGGAAAATTTATAAAAACCAATTTTTTTCCTGGAAATTTCTGAGAAACCCAAATCTGGTTCCTCTCTCTTTTAGAAACCCGTCATTAAGATGATATATATGTATAGCCCAAATTTCACAATGTACGGCTGAGATTATTAGTTTTAGACATGATTTGTAATTTTACATTTTAAGATGGACTTTTAACCTTGATTAGTACAAAATTATTTTTATAAATAAATTGCTCATGTGGATAGTGGTCAATTAGTTGGCGTTTTTTGTGGGCATTTTTGGTGGCAGTTTTCTTTTTAACCTCATCGGTCCTTTTAGTGTTTATTCATAAACCGTGTGAAATTTCAATCTACCTCTAAATTTATACCATAATTTCCGGCTGATATTATGGTAATTATCTGATCTTCTTTTTGTTCTCATTCATTTTTTTTTTTGAAGAAGAAGGATGTATTAAGAAAAAGTTATGTACATAAAGGGTAGTTCAGAAACTGAACTCGAACAAAAGACAGGGCACGCTGATTACATGTGTAAAATGTCCTCCCATTGATGAATGATCTGGTTCATCGTAACATCTTTGAAAATCTCTGTTGTAGAGCTCCAAAGGCAAATATCGAGTTTTATCGCATACACCAATTCTTCGTTATGCCTTAGCTTCCCCCCGTTGTTTCTTCTATTTCTTTCCAGCCACAACTCCCAGCAGATTGCATACGGCAACAAGCGCCACACCAATTTGATTCTAGGCGAGACGTTTTGGATTCTCCAACTCATCATCATTCCTTTAAAACTCATTGGTCTTACCCATGCAACTTGCATTGTTTTGATGAAAAAATCCCAGATGTGCTTTACCCAGCTGCAGTCGATGAAGAGGTGGTCTTGTGTCTCCACCTCATTGTTACAGAGAAGGCATAGGTTCGAGGTAATCTCTACACGTCTCTCCTGAAGCATGCTTCTCGTTGGGATGGAGTCATGCATAGATGCCCAGATGATGAACATAACCTTCGGAGGAACGAATTTGCTCCGTGTAATCGTATAGAACTCCCAATCCGTGTCATCGTTAACCATCTTCAAGTAAATTGCTTTTACTGTACATTCTCCCACCAATTTATCTTCATCATTTAAGAGTTGCACATTTCTCAAATCATGTTTAATTTCTAACAAATCAATTCTTTCCGCCGGATTTAGTTCTCTAGAGAACTCAAAATTCCAGTTCTCCTCTCTCATGTTAGCCACGGTAAGGAACTTCAGTCTACTTAGCTTGTAAAGACGAGGATATTTATCACCCAAGGACCTTCCATCCAGCCAGCAGTCCTGCCAAAAGCGTAAACTTGTTCCGTTGTTCAGCTGAATTGAAACCGCCTGGTGAAAGTCTTGATTAGCCTGAAGAATTTAGAACCACATACTCCTTTTAATTGGTTGATTCACTTGTAATGGCAACATATTGGAATCTGCCGCACCCGTTTTTTCACAAACTATCTTTCTCCACAACGCAGTTTTATCGTTCGCATACCTGCCAAACCATTTCGCCAACAAAGACTTGTTAACAAGCCTTAAGTTTCTTATGCCTAGACCTCCCTTTTTTTTCAGCTTCGCAGATTTCTTCCAAGACACCCACGTCATCTTTCTCTTATCGTCATCCTCTCCCCATAGAAATTTTCTCATGATGCTTGTTAGTTTCTTTTCCACGGCAACCGGCATATAGAAAATCGATAAGTAGTAGATTGCCATGCTTTCCAGGGCACTTTTTATTAAAGTCACTCTACCTGCCTTGTTCAGGAATTTCCTCTTCCAAGTTGCTAGCTTTCTCTTCATTCTCTCAATCACCACCTCCCAAATTTCTGCGCTCCTTTTAGTTCCCCCAATTGGCAGTCCCAAGTATGTAATTGGGAGGTTTTCCACCTTGCACCCCAGCTCCATAGCTAACTCATCAACCAAGATATCTGCCCCAATACTTGTCATGGAGCTCTTTTCCAGGTTCAACTTTAGGCCTGTCAAAACCTCGAACATCAATAAAATTATTAAAAGCCTTCTTACCTCCACCTTAGATGCTCCAAGGAAGATAATTGTATCGTCCGCGAATTGAAGATGTGACACCACTGTCCCATCGTCGCAGACTTGAAACCCATTCAACCTTCCGTTGGTTACCGCGTCAGTGATCAACAAGGAAAGAACTTCCACCATTAGCAAGAAAAGAAAAGGTGATAGGGGATCACCCTGTCTAATCCCTTTTGAAGGTTAGATTCTATTACCGGCCTCCCCGTTAACCAAAATCGAGAACTGAGCAGCCGTAATGCAGCATCTAATCCATTTAATCCACTTATCACCGAAGCCATTCTTCTTTAAGATAGTAAAAAGTGAAGGCCAATTGACGTTGTCAAAGGCTTTCTCCATGTCGATCTTACATAAGATACCTGGCTTTTTCTGTCTCAATCTGCTGTCGATGCATTCATTTGCAATTAAAATTCCATATAAAATTTGCTTATTTTTGACAAAAGCACCTTGAGTATTTGAGACCAGACATGGCATAACCGTCTTAATTCTTTCCGCCAGCATTTTGGACATAATTTTATAGAAGCTGCTAATAAGACTTAAAGGCCTGAAATCCTTGGCAGTAGCTGAATCTTCTTTCTTAGGTGTCAGTTTAATGAAAGACATGTTTAGTCTCCAGTCGATTTTACCTTTAACGTAGAATTCATTCACCGCCGCCATGACTTCTTCCTTTAAGAAACCCCAACACGCTCTAAAGAACTCAATGTTGTAACCGTCTGGTCCCGGAGCTTTATTTGTTCCACACTTTTTGATAACCTCCTCTACCTCCGTCTCCAGGAAAGGTCTTTCCAGCCAGTCTTGTTGCTGTTGATCCAGGCTTTTAAACTGCATGCCATCAAAGGAAAGGTTCGCTGACGAAGAACTAGTAAAAAGTGACGTATAGTACCTCTGTATCTCATCCTTGATGACAACTTGATTAAAGGTATCAATCCCATTCACTTCAAGTTTGGTGATGCAATTTCTTCTCCTCTTCGCATTTGCAATCCTGTGGAAGTAACCTGTATTCTTATCTCCATCTTTAAAACCTCTAACTTTTGCTCTCTGGAACGCCATTCTAGCTCTAGTTACCTTTACCTTGTTAAGATTGAGCAACAAATTAGCTCTTTCCTCGGTCTGGCTGGAGGATAAAGCTATGTTCTCTTCCGCCAAGTTGAGAATCTTAATTTTTTCCGTTAAGGCATCTTCCTCCTTCTTCACCGTTCCAAAAACTGTTTTGCTCCAATTCTTGATAAAAAATTTCAGGTTCTGAAGCTTGCGAAAAAGAATGTAGTCCGGCGTTCCCTGGAAGTGCATCGCTCTCCACCAAACTTCTACCAATTTGACGAAATCCGGATGTTGAAGCCAATGATTTTCAATCTTAAAACTGGAGTTCACTCTAACACTAGAGTTCAACTCAAGCATTAAAGCATTGTGGTCTGAGATAGTTCTAACAAGAGCCATTTGAGTTGCCTGGACAAATTTAGCATCAAACGCCGTGCAAACTAGAAATCTGTCTAGTCTACAAAGAAGAGGATCGTCGTGCTTATTACCCCATGTAAACGCCCCCACCATTTAGTGGTAAATCAATTAGCTCCTGATCAGTGATAAAGCTGTTAAGAAATTCCATGTTTCTAGCATCTCCCCCACCCCTGTTTCTCTCATTATCACTTCTGACCGCGTTTAAATCACCCACGAAACACCACGGTTCGGTAGACCATTCTCTGATGTGTGCTACGTCTTTCCAAAAATCCTCCCTTAAATTATAATCACAAGGAGAATAAGCGTTGGTGAGAATAAATTTGAAGCCATTGCTCCTAAATTTGAGTAGAAGGGATATGGAGTTAACACCCATTCTTTTGTCTAATATCTCCAAAACCGAGGTGTCCCAAATGGTTAATAAACCACCACTGTTGCCGGATACGCCTTGGGATGGGAGAAATTCCCAACCAAATTCTGAATCATACCACAGTTGCCTTATAAAATAACTTGAAAAATTAGCTATCTTAGTTTCCTGGATTGTACATGCTAAACATTTATGGGTCGCAATCAAGTCTCTCACTGCTATTTGCTTATCATAAGCATTTAGCCCCCTGATATTCCAATCAATGAGTTTAGACCCCATTAGTAATCATTAAATCCCTTGAGCTTACCTCCTCGTCCTCCTCCTCATCGTCCACAGAATTGTCAGAACCTTGAGAGTCACAGCTATCTTGTATCTTTTTACCAGCAGCCAATGCTTTGTACATGTCCCTGTATTTGAACAGAATCTCATCAATGACTTCTTTTGCTTGTTTCTCATCTTTCTTTAGAATGCCTCCCATACGGCAGCATAGCTCTACCACCATTTTAGAAGTTGAGAAAATAACTTCATTCGAGTCGATATTGGTTCTCTGTAACTCTTCCAGATTGATAACAATTTTGTCCTCCATCACGTTGAACAATATTTTTGTTTTTTCTGTATTTTGTAGATTGTTATCAGCATCCACCATAAACGTGCTTTCGTGCAGCACCATTTGAAGGTCATCAGTTCTCACTGAGGAAGTAAACCTTTCGTCCTCCTTCAGTCTTTGAGATTAGGGCTGTCAATGGATGCTAACGTAACGGATAATGGCTCTTCCACTGCCGTTGCCATTAAAAGTTAGCGGATATCCATTATCCGTTAATTTCTGCCGGAAATAAGAAATGCAATCCATTGCCGTTACCATTACTTAACGGGATATCGGATAATTTTCCATTGCCGTCCGTTAACAAAATTTAGTGCAACGTATTTCCTAGTTAGCAACGAATATAGACGTTGTGAAGGGTGCAACGTCTATATCAAATCCGCTTTTCTATTTTTTATTCTTCTTTTCAATATTTAGTGCAACGTATTTCCTATTTCGCAACGTATATAGACGTTGTGAAGAGTGCAACGTCTATATCCGTTGCACATCCTCAAAATCAAAGCGTTGCTAAAACCAAAATTTGGTGTAATGTTGTATGCTATCGGATAACGGAAATAAGCCTAACGGAAATGCTAGTTCCACTGCCGTTATCCATTAAGATAATTATCCGTTAACTTATCGGTATCGGATATCCATTGCCGTTATGTCGGACGGCAGCGGTAACGGCAACCGGATTATCGGTATCGTATTTCGGATTATCGGTTTCCATTGACAGCCCTATTTGAGATGTTTCTACCCCAATATAAGTACCAACTACTGCATCTGTACCATTATTTGGCCGATCATCTGAAGAGGGGTTATAATTGAATTCCATTGTTTGTTCTCCACTTCCGACCCCCTTATGATAGCCATTTGACTCGGCCGCCAAGAGACTGTCTATAATTTCTAATCTACTCGAGTTAAGACCCTCATCAAGACTGAGAAGCTTATTGACCGATTTTAGCCAGATTGAACTTTTTAAAGTTTGATCCCCTCCTCCAACTTTCATTATTTTAGGGATATCAATTTCCTTAGACTGCTGCTCCACCCTTTCTTCTGAGTTGTTCATCCTTTGTGAAGAAGATCGGTTCTCCTCTGTACCCTCCTCTCCAGCACTCGAGTTTTGTCCCTTCAGTGTTTGTGTGGTCGTCAAAGTCTTGTAGGAAGCTTGTCTCGACTCCTCATTGCACCTGTTTTGACTACTAGAATATCTTTCCTCCGTAATGTTTTCATTGTCCGAGCTTAGACTATGATTCGCCAAATTTAAGCTTAACATGTTTTGTTTATTCTCAAAATCAGTTACCAGTTTGTCGAATTCCTCCAGAGAAGCTTTTTTTTTTGGATTGAATTTGTAATCCCATTCCATCGAAGTAGCCCATTTTCGGTCCCCCTCTTCCACCACAAGAATCGCCAGAATTTTTGAGAATTCTCCTCTTACCGAAATTCTGAAGAAGTTTAAATTTTCCTTTCTCAACGTTGTGTCAGCTATTTCCATTAATCCCCCCAACGATTCACCTATGGATCTGAACAGCTTGTAACTCCAGCATCGATGAGGAATACCTCTGATTTTTATCCATTTCTCGTAGCAATTCAGTGAATTTATTGGAATTAGATTTTGGTCAGATCTCACCTTGTATGTCTTCGTCTGCGTCTCCTTCATAATTGCATCAACTTGAGAGATAGTAATTTCCGATTCATCCACGATTATTTTTTTTGGCTTCCAAAGCTCTAGCCAATAATCTCTGATCAAATCTATATGAGCAGACTGCTCGTCAATGATTTCCATATCCAAGAACGAATCCCACCTCATCTGCTTTAGAATTTCTCTTGTTGTTCGCTGCCATCCAACAGATCCTTGAATTTTGATGACCCCCCTGCATATAGTCTTGTCGATATTTTTTCTTGGTAGATCGTGTTGAAAATCGTCTTTGGAAGGGATTACTTGGTGGATCCTCCTAATCACATTGTTATTCTTCAGGACCTTATTCATCTCTTTCCACAGCACCGAAAGATAATAGTTTCCATCTCCACACGGTACACACAACGCATAGGATCTATCTTCATCTCCCCTTCGCACTCTTGAAATTCTTAGGTATCTCCCTGCATCGTTTTCTCTCAATTCACAAAGATATGAGGATTCTATTTCTCTTCTCGGCCATCTTCTTTTTTCTCCTTTTTCACCTTGCCGATTCATCGCTTCTTGTATACAATCTATCAACCAAAAGGATAAATCCAACGAAAAATTAATCCCGAAACAAAAACCTCTTCTCTTCCTCTCTTCAATTCGAATTCCTTTGATCTTTCCAAAAGTTTCCATGGAGACGAAAAAAGTTTTTCTGTCGAGACGCAGCGCATTTTGCGCTCTTTCTCTCTCTAACATTGGATCCTGTTAGTGGATCTTTTTGTTCTCATTCATTTAACACGATAAAAGAAAATAATCCATTATCAGGCCTCCTCTCTCTGATATATACATCATAAATGTCCATCGCCATGAAGTCGTAACAAGGTTGATGAGGTATTATTCCTTTGAAAGGTAAGTGGCTTATAATTCCATGGTCATGAATTTTCTTACTATCCAATACACAGCACCGTCATTCATGGGTTTTCTTAACTAAGAAATAAGGGGTATTTTATTTTCGAAATCGTTAATGTGATCATTTTTATTTCCGAGTGTTGCCCAACACCTAACTTTGTTATTTCATTCATTTTCATTTCAAAAGAAAATGTTGTATTTCACAATTCATTACCGTGTGATATTCACTTATTGTTTTTTTTTTCTTTTCATTCTTGGTATATTATATGTTTGATTTACTTCTTGAATCATTTGATCTTCCCATTATATTCTGATTTCTAGGTTTTGTGTGAAAGTTGGTTGTTGAAGCCAACAATTATCACAAGTTGGTACTGATTATCACAGGTGATAACTATAAATTTCAGGAACTACATTGCAAGTGAAAATTAGAATTTTCCAAATTATTGTGGATGAAAATTGGTATTTTCACTAATCACGACTGACCACATCAGTGAAAACAGAAATTTTCAAGTGAAAAATCTAATTTTCATCATTCATTTCAGAGGTGAAAATTCAAATTTTCCATTTTCATTTCATGTGAGAATCCAATTTTCACCTAGTCCCCTGGTGAAAACTCAAATTATCATCCGTTAATTGGGTGAAAGATCAAAATTTCATTGTTTCAAAAAAATCTAGTTAACTATATTTTCATGTTTTGAATTCTAACTCTTGACTTTTTGGCGGTTTAGAGAACAAAGCAAAAAGGTATTGAAGGAATTTCATGATTATCAAGCTCATGTCCATATACTATTGAGCTCAGCTAAAAAAACAAAAAGACTCATTCTAGCTGAACTTAAGTCTCAAATGTTTTATATCATGTTCTAGGACGAGAAAAAATCAGGTGCTGAAGCTAAAAGTTCAGTTTGGTTCTGATGCGAACTTAAGAGCATCTCCAACAGAAGATTAAATTTTATTTTTTTCACGTGACACATAGGATTTTATACCCTCATTTATAAAAAACTCATCTCCAACAGTAGGTCCTAATCAATAGGAGGGCTCCAAAATAAATATGAAGGTATTCAAGAAAGTGGTAACTACACCTTCGGAAGCACCTCCACACCAGTGTTTTATTTTTTAATAATTCCTTTTTTCAGATTAAAAATTCATAAAAAGAATTAAAAAAATCGGTAGCTCCAACCATTATGTTTCTTCTTCTTTTTTCTCCGTTCGTCCTCTTCTTTGTTCTCACCGATATCTCTTGTTGGAAAGCTAGGGTTTTGCACACAAATCTAGGAGTTTGAACAAACCATCGGTATGTTTTCTGATTCATGCGTTTATATTTGGAGATTTCAATTATATCATTTAGAAATCTATTGAATGAAGTGTAGCAAATTTAATTTTTCTATAAAAACATAGCATGAGAATTCAGAGATCAATAAAAACGGAAATAGGGAAATCTAAATTTGCATGCATCTTCTACTTAGAATTTCCAGATTAAAACAAAACGGTGTTCTTGTGCAATCCAACCACTTTTTTTTCTTTTAGTGTCACACCTTGAGACTGCTGGTCGTTTGATCTTAAATGGATGATAATGGCTCTGTCAGGTGGAAATAGAGATAAAACCAATTGAAGATTTGATAGGGTTCATTTGATTATTATTTTATTTTTTTGGTGTTTCCAGTATATGAAGATGTCCCTAGGTGCGAATTAGGGTTCAATTTTTGGATTTCAATCTAGAACTTAGGTGACGCAGAACTAGAAAACCAACCAACTGTAGTGTAAGTACAGGTGTGCTAATTAGTGGAAGGTTTTCATGTGATAGATAAACTTAGGAATGTATTGATCTGTAAGGTATTAAAAAATTTAGTAAAGCAAGTAAAGATAAACTATATATATGTTTAGCACTTGTCCCCGTCATATGCGCAACAACAATGATAGACATTAAAAGACCTCATGGTGGCTCTGTTCCTGGAAGGCGTGTCATTCACCGTGATAGAATTCCTCACCATAGGATTATTATTCATGACTACTTTAAAGGTGAAAAATCAAGGTACACCTGATCATTTTCGGCGTCGTTTTAGGATGGACATCAATCTTTTTCTTCGTATCTTGTATAATGTTCGTCAGTATGATGATTACTTTACTCGTAAGGTTAATGCTACTAAAATGAAAGGAGTAAGTCCTTTACAAAAGCTGGTTGCAGCTGTTAAAATGCTTGCATATGGTTGCGTCGCTGATAACCTTGATGAATATGTTCAAATTGGCGAGAGTACCGCAATTGAATGTCTCAAGCGTTTTTGTGATGCAATAATTGGTATGTATGAAGAAAAAAATCCAAGGAAACCAACTGAAACTGATATTGCAATGTTGCTGAAGGAAGGTGAAGATCGTGGCTTTCCCGTAATGCTTGGAAGTCTTGATTGTATGTAATGGTATTGGGAAAATCGCCCAACAACTTGGCATGGTACGCACACCAATGGGTTCAAAAGAGTCCATACTCTCATTTTAGAAGTTGTGGCATCTCAGAGTTTGTGGATATGGCATGTGTTCTTTGGAATGTCAGGTTCGAATAATGATATTAATGTTCTCGAAAGGTCTCCTTTGTTCGATGACATCATTAATGGAGTTGCTCCTCCATGTCGTTTCACGATTCGAGGCAATCAATATAATATGGGATACTATCTGTCTGATGGTATTTACCCAAATTATGCTACTTTGATTCAGACAATTTCTAATGCTAATAATGAAAGAGAACACTTTTTTTGCAAAAAGACGGGAAGTTGTTAGAAAGGACGTGGAACGTGCTTTTGGAGTCCTGCAAAGGAGATGACATATTGTTAAGGGACCAGCACGTATGTGGAAAGAAAAAGATCTTGGAAAAATTATGAAGACGTGCATTATCTTGCACAATATGATAATTGAAGATGAGCAGCTTCGAGGAATAGATCCAGGACTTTGGGAGCCTCTTCCAGATGACAAAGTTCCTTCTGTTAATTTGGAGCATGACTATCCTTTTCTTGTTTCGAGGTGCTGTACAGAATGAAACGAGTAAGAAGCACTACGACGCATAGTATGTTGAAAACTGATCTCATTAATCACTTGTGGGATAAATATGGAGACGAGTAATCCCCTTCGGCAAGTGGTGAGAGTGGTTCCTTGCTTGATTAATGTACAAAAAGAACTTTTTTGATCGTACTAGTTAATGCATTTGTTAGATATATTAATAAAAGAATTTGGTGGTTTCATTTGGAATAAATTTTGTTAGATTTATATTCTGGAAAGAATGTATTCCGAATCGAATTTTGAACTTGACTCATCTTATGAATGAACTTGTTATACATAGAATGACCATCAAAAGAGAACCGTGAATCATAAAAAAACCCAAGGGGAAACAAAAAATGAAAGCGCGAATAAAAAACACAAGAACAGTAAAGAACTAAAACTTACTTGTACCTTTTTTCTTCTACAAACAATTTCACTTGGGTGTTTCTATACCAAGAACCCTAGGGCTTTTATAGGAGATAAACCTCCAATCTTAATCTTATCATGAATTTGTTGGTTACAGTTCTAGCGGGGATTTTTTTTTTACGGGCACATTCAACCCATGATTTTAGTTTCTGAATCTTATCACGCAATTGTTGGTTAGGAATTTTAGCGGGAAATTTTGTGTTGGCGGGCGTATTCCATCCATAATTTTGGTTTTCAGTATCTAAATTTTAAAATTATAATTTTTGGTTTAAAATTCCTTGAAGATTTATCCACGTATGAAATACCTAGGTTCAAAGTTCTTTACTGTTGGAGATGGTTTTTTAGATATGAGGTCCTATATTTACTCTACATTTAGACCCCATAAATAAAAGGACTATTTTCACCTTCTATTGGAGATGCTCTAAGGAGTTCGTCATTCAGGTCTTTTTACGAACATATTTTGCGCGTCTTCCGGTTGCTGAAGAGATACATTTTCCCTCGTTGTATTGAGCTCCTTTTATACATTCTTCACCTGCAAATTCGAGTTCTAAAAAAACCCATCAAATGAATAGCATGAATGGGTGATAATTTAATTTTCCAGTTGTAACTCCAAGAACATAAAAAATAGTACACATTATTGTGTTTGGATGTCGCAAAAACAATTTATGTTTTCACCATTTCTTGTGTATATAATTTATGATTTCAAGTTGCACCATCGAAACTTTTAATCCCCAAAAAGCTATACTCCATATATAAGTCTAACCTTTCACTTCAATAAATTTTAGAAGACGGAGATTACAGCTTTTAAACTGATGGAATTTATTATGATAATACTCTAGAAAGACTGACAGAGGTGATAATTTGGAAAAAAAATTACCGTGAAAAAACTTCTAAGTGAACGAGCTTTCGGGCGGGATATTTGCTGGTTCAAAGTTATTGGCTTCCTCGATATTACAGTCAAAGGTAAAAGGTAGTTTTCTTACGGCGTTCGTTTTGGGATAATGATAAATCACACATATTTTACTGTTGTTAGCAAGTGAAAAAAGAATCTAATTTATCTATTTATTTAAGAGAAAGGTTAGTATAGTAAATCATGTCTAATTATGACAAAATATGGGTTTCATTGGGCCGACTGACCGGAGGGCCCGTAGGGAGGGAGTCTCTTTTATGGCCACTTTTTTGTCGATTGAAACCTAACGATTTTGCAAAAAGATTTTTTGTCAATTGATTCAACTGTTCAACCGTTGCACTAGAAAAGACCAGAACAACCTTATACTTAAAAACCAACTTCCTTCGTTATCCTCACCTTCATCGCTACCACTGTCGACAACGGGAAAAATATGGTTTAGTCCAAAACCCCATCCAAATATACTATTTAGTCATAACCCATTCAACTAGGTACAAATTAGTCCTTTTTTAAGGAAAGTACACAAATAACCTCCTGGTTTACAATTTAGTCCAAATATTTCCAGTTTAGTCCAAAGTGACACATGATGATGTCAGCAGTTTTGGCCTTCTTGTGATGGACGAAGGATAAGTGATGGGATGTTTCCTGTCGAAATCTCAAGACCAGATCAGGGGGTCAAACTATTAGGTGGTGCAGTTAGCCTCGACGATGGTTTTTTTGAAGGGCCTCGCCATTAAGAGGGCTGAAAAAGCAGTGGATTTGATGCAGATTTTATCCAAGCTCCACGATCCTCAAAGTGAATTGCTGCTTTTACGATCATGTATGGGTATCTCCAAGCTGCTTTTTGGGCTTCGTATTTGTCACCCAGACTATATTATGGAGGCGGTAGATATATTTGATAGAGGCTTGCGAGAAGTGGTGGAAGGCATTGTGGTTGGTGGGGGGTCATTCTTTGGAGAGCTGCAGTGGAGACTATCTACTCTACCTATCAGATACGGAGGTCTTGGCCTTTACACTGATAGGGAGGCGTCTGAATATGTTTTCTTGGCTTCGCGTGTGCAATCTTGGAGGTTACAGGATCACATATTGAGGAGCAGTGGTGTGGAAGGTATGGATGACAATTTCATAAGGCTCTGGAAACGTTACAAGTGACTCTTCCTGATTTTGATCTTAACAACTTCACCAATAAAGACAACGCCCCCCCTAAAGCACAAAACATCCTGGCGAGTGCTCTTTTTGGTAAAGTGGTTAAGGACATTGATAGAGTTTACATGCTAACGGAGAGACAGAAAGCGGTTTTTGGGTGTTTGCAAGCATCACATGCCCAAGATTTTCTTCTGGCTATTCCGATCGAGAGGCTTGGACAGAAGATGTCTCCTTTGGAGTACCGTTCTATCCTCAAATACAGGTTAATGATCCCGCTTTATCCCCCTGACTCTCGCTGCCCTGCTTGCATCACAGGTTGCTTGGACTCGTATGGTGAACATGCAGTTCATTGTAAAGTAGACCCTGGTTTTAAATATAGACATGATCATGTGCGGGATATCTTGTATGATGTACTGTGGAGGGATGGCATTTCGGCAAAGAAAGAAGCACCTGTGAATTTCCTGACAGACCCACTTGAAGGGAGATCGACACTAAGACCAGCAGATGTTCTTATTTTTGGATGGGCTAATGGTAAACACACATGTGTCGACCTCACTGGGGTATCTCCTTTGGTAGGCATTGGACATGGCACCTTTACAGTCGGGCAAGCGGCGCTAAAGGCTGCCTCAGGTAAGATATCGAAGCATGAAAAAGTGTGTGTTGACAATGGGCATGCTTTCATCCCCTTCGCTTTTGATACTTTTGGTTATTTGGCTCCAGAAGCAGTTGGACTACTCAAGAGGGTCCAGAAAGTCATGCACAGCAATGTCATGACTCCTGGTTCACGAGATTTTATTTTTAATAGGATAGGTTTTGCTATTCAAAAAGGGCTAGCGGCACAGCTTGTTGCTCGCTTGCCTACTATGTAACTTCTCTTATATAAATAAAATTACACGTGTTGACTAATTAAAAAAAAATCCAATTTATCTTTCAAACCGTTTGTCCAAAATTCGCAAATTTTATATATTCGGAAAGCTCTTTCCGAGAGCTACAAAAAGAGTACCCATATGACTATATAATTCTCAATTTTTAAAAAAACTTAGTTTAGATTGGTGTACAAACATGTACACATCTACAAAAATACAACATGTTTACAACCCAAACTCATTATTAACACCGGCTCCAACGCTCAACTACTCTTAATCATGCTGCTGCAATTGCTTCGTAGCCCTCTACAGCTAAAAAAAAGGTGCACTTTATGCACCCATATAAAAGCACAAAAAAAGGTGCACTTTTATATGCACCCATATAACTAGTGTACAAGAAAATATACATGTTAATTCTTACGTACTTTTAATAATATATGCTTACCAATACTTTTGTTGAATGATATTTTCTGTTGTATATCTCACCGAGATGATTCGAGAGGTTGTTGCCAATTGCATCCATTGATGGAAGTTCCTGTAGTCAAATTGAAGAAACATTTATAAAGCTACAGTAGATATGATTATTTGGATGGATTGATACATTAGCAAGCATGTTTTTATATTTTGTGAGTCATATCTAGTTCCTCAATGACTTTGGGTTTTAATTTAACTTACTAGTGCACTTGGCCTGTGTTTATACTATGTGATCCAAAATCAGAACAAATTTCAACAAAGTGAGCTGAAAAAAGATGAGGAAGAAGAGACAATTACAGAGTTGGAAGGAGGCGAGGAGGTAAGGTTTCTTTCCTCTCTTCTTTTCGGTAGTTTTTTTTGTTAACATAAAGTACAGTATTACCCTTATACATGGCTAAGTTTCATTTACACCTGTGTTTCATGCGTCCATGTTTTGTAACAGGTGGAGCATAAGAAAAGGTGGTGTATCGAATTTGATGTTTTGAACATACCAAATTCGAACATAAACCGTGTTATTAGGCCGACCGAGCGAAGCAAGGGAGGACTCTATATATGATGAAGCGTGACATTTTTTTTCCAATTTTACAAAAAAAGATTGAATTTGGTTCAACGATGAAAGGACGACATAGTCCCTCCTTGATTTTTTTCCTTCTATAAACAGATGTAAATACCTGAAGTGTTGAGGACATTTTTGTCAAATGAAAAAAACTAAAACACGGGAATAGTTGAGGTCCTGGGGTCGAATCCCGGCACCTCCAAATATTTCAGTTTTTCCTTCCTTTTTCTTTTTCTTCTTCTTCCTATCTCTTATCTTCTATTCTTTTTTATACCAAGCGAACAGCAGCAGAAATCTCTCTCGATCCTTTCTTCTTCGTTTCATCTTCATCGATTTCATACCCTAAATCTCCACTAATCATTACTCAATTTAGACTTTAGAGTACAAAGTTCGAATTTGGTTGATTGAATATTCAATCTTCTATAACCTGTAACCCTAAATTCAAAATTGGGTATATTGATTGAACCACCACCATCACCAAGTTCGTCCTCTGCTTTCTAATCAAAGATTGGGTGAATTCATTGAATTACTTCCACGTTGATTACTTTACAGAGAATCATCAACTATTTTTTCAAGAGATCCCAATTTTTTTTTTCTAATCGAAGATTGCAAACTTCAGAGTTCGGTAAAAAAAAATCTGATTGAAGAACAGTCTGAGGTAAGATTAATGGGTCGCATATGATAAATTTTTTTAACTTTTACATTAGGCCTCATTTGAATTTGAGTCTGACAAACCCTACTAGTTTCTCCATTGGTGTTAATATTATAAGCTTGTACTCGGTGATGAGTCTTTGTTGATTTTCAGTCAAAGACAGCTTGCTGATTGTAAGAAACGGGTTGCTGCCTGTGCATGAGATGTACTATTCTACTAAGAGGTAGTAGTTTTTGATCGATCAAGGTTACAGCTTTAAGGTGCAGTTTTTAGCAATTCTTTTCAACTGTTATCTGATTTTTTTTCTTAGTATTTGAGATAATTCTGTGATGTCTGAGCACAAAAAAAAAACATGTACATGGTTGTGCTAGGAGTGAATTGTAGTTACTTTCAACTTTGTTGGTCATGTGTGTAATGGTGGACTTTGAAATATTGTGTAATGCGTGTAATCACAGATTTCAGACCATGGGTGTTCATCAACAACCAGCAGAATTAGGGGGTAGCAGTTGGAATAACAATTCAGTAGTAGCAGCAGCGGTTTTTACAGTACAACAACAATAATAGTAGCTTTCTGAGAAGAATTAAAGCAAGGGTTCAAAGTACTATACGCTGAAAGGGAATTTGGTGGAGTTTCAAGGCTGTAAATTAGGTGGAATTTGGGAATTTTTTTAATGCAGAGCTTCTTTGCGAACCCTGAAAGAGGATCATTTGCAGAAGTTTGAATATTGTCTACCATATGCGTGTTCTAAATCTTTACTGAGAGAATTCGTCCTTAGTGTCTTTGTCTGGCTAGCGTTCCTTGTTTTGCAAATTACAAAGGTTTGTTCGTCTTTAATGCTCGATCTTTCATAATGTGCTTAATTTCCCAGGGTTTTTAATGTGACTAATTCTTCCTTTTGTTGGGCACAGATTAATACAGCAACCTGTCCCGTGTGGTACTGGATACTGAACTTAATGCAGGTATCTTATACTTCTTGTGTCCTTAAACCCAGTGCCTCAACCATGGTTTCAAAGCATTACAAACAAAAATGTTTTTTTTTCTTTTTTCTCAGTGATTTTTCAGATACCTGTTGCTGTGGGTAGCTTTGTATGGGGAAGTTAGCTTATACACAGGAAAGGAGAAAATTGCCTCTAACAGAATACCAACATTTTTTATTGTGTTAGACTCATTTGATTCATTTTATGACCATGCGCAAGCAATGTTTTGGCATTGGATTCTAAGTTGCTCAAAAGAGGCTAATGAGCGACGGAATCTCATTCAAATACAACAATGATTTTATGTCTGCCACTCTTTTTTGAATCATTTTATATTTGTATTATCATTTCAGCTTGAAGCTTAACTTTTCCACAAACAGCTCTTGAGTTTCAGTCCTTCCATGCGTTGTTTTATACTCTAAAGGTTTTCAGGCACCATGAATGAAAATATTATCTAAATGTTTGATTTGATGGATTCAGGATTTTCCAGAGATTTGATGAAGTAGAACCGGATTTGTCAAATAAGTGTTCTTTGCTGCTGCCCACTATATATGAGAACTTTTCTGAGTACCTCTTATGAGTCTTAGTATCGCCAAGCTTGGAATCAAATTCATCAAGGCAGCTCCATAAGAAGAATGAAGTTTTTAGAGGTACTTGTTTTTTCCATGTTCCTGCTGCCATAGCAATTTTCTGGACGAAATTATTTCTTAGAATTGGATTTGTTTTGCATTAGAATCCATGAGTTGCGCTATCTTCTTCCCTTGATAACAGATGAGCAGTTATCATTAGCTTGTGGCCAAATAAATGATGTCATTATGAACGTGTAAGCAGAGAAATTAGGGTAGCGTACTGACCATTTCCTCTTCCTTTTTTTTTTTGTAAGCAGTAATTTTCAACCAGCAATGGTGCAGCTGTGTGGATAAGTTAAAATTGATAATTACATGAAGTGCATGCCTGAATAACTCCACAAATTCTTAGCATCTCCAATCTTGGAATGATATAACCAGTTCACAAGAAGAATGACATCTTTGGAAGTACATACATTTATATATTTTTCCGCGTTGGTCGAGTATCGGCATAACCAGCTTTTTTATGATCGAAATTGAAATAATCTTAGGAATTGTGATAACATGTAGTTGTATGATTTTTCCTTTCTAGTTTTGCCAGCGACTTGTTACGTACGCAAACTCTTCCGTTGGTCATGCTTAAGCGACGGGTTTAGGCAGTGGCAGAACTGAATTGTGAGTACAATATTTAGTTTTGCGTCAAAAAATTTGGGTCGGCCGTCCTACCGTGTCAGCGGTCATCTAGTGTACCATGGTTATGGGATTTTGTGTAAATTTTTTTTTAATAAGCGGATGGTGGTGTAATTGTGGTGGACACGAGATAATTCACATTGTTCACCTTTCATAAAAAAAAGAAAAAGACAAGAGTCTTGTACCAGTACCGTAAAACGATTGCAGTGCATTTTTCGGTCAGCCCTCCTCACCGTGGCAGCGGTATTCTAGTATATATACATAATATTTAATGATGGGTTTGTAATAAATAAAAAATTAAAAAATGAGCTACAAATATTTTTCCCCAATTTTTTTTTATCCGTCTATAAGGAAAGGTGGAAGTATTTTCCAAGGTGCATCTTTTAAAAAGAATACAATGGGACCACTTATTTTTGATTTTGGAGGTGAATTTGTACATTTCGGATGGAGGCATGCAGATGGACATGCAACTGCAGAGGAAGATGAACGTGTCAAAGTTAAAGATTCAATCCATTTGTTTTAGATACACAATTTTTTATCACGCTCCGATTATGTTGCATTGCAATTTTGGTGATAAGTTGAACTCTCCATTTAGATTAGACAATTTTATTCTCCAGCATCCGGATTTTCTAAATAGCTTAAGAATCTGGTGGGATAATTTATCTTTTGCTGGTTCTCCAAGCTTTATTTTTGCAAAGAAGTTGCAAGGTCTCAAAAAATTTTATCAAAAAATGGCAAAAAGATGCTTATGGGAATTTGAAAGCTCAAATTGATAATATATAATTGGTGATTGATGTTCTGGATAATTTGGAGGAAATGGATGTGTTGTCTGATGGTGAAGTTATAGAAAGAGAGCAGGAAAAATTGCAGCATGCTTCCTTGTCTTTGAATGTTGCCAGAAGAGCTGCACAGAGAGCCAAAGAGAAGTGAGCTAAAGATGGTGAGAAAAACTCAGCCTATTTACATCAGATAGCAAATTTTAAATATAAACTCAATATCATCAACTACCTTAACATAGATGGAGTTTTATGCTTTGATAAGAAGCAAATTGCTGATGAAACAAGGTCTTTTTATTCTTCTTTATTCACTGAGAATCACAAGGTCAGACCTGATTTTCATAATCTGGAGGTGCCTTCAATTTCTGCTACAGATAGTATACATTTAGAAACGCCTTTCACAGAAGAGGAAGTAAAGAAAATAGTAGATCATTTTGGTTCTAAAAAAAGTCATGGTCCGGATGGTTTCACTATGGAATTTTATAAATGTGCTTGGGATGTCATTAAGTGTGATTTGATGCAGGTGGTAAAAGAATTTGAAATTACTAGCAAGCTTGATTGGAGGATTAATCGTACCAATATCACTCTAATTACAAAATGTGCGGGGGCGGTGTCTCTTCATAATTTTAGGCATATAAGTCTTATTGGAAGTGTGTATAAAATTATATCAAAATTATTGGCAGAAAGAATGAAGCTGGTTTACCCTACAATAATCTCAGAATTTCAAGGGGCTTTTGTACAGGGAAGGCAAATTCAAGATGGGATTTTAATATCTTCTGAGATGATTTATTCTGGATTGAGAATGAAGGAAACTGGTTTGATTTGTAAGGTGGACTTCGAAAAAGCTTTTGACAACTTGAATTGGAACTGCATAGACATCACTTTGGGTAGATTTGGTTTTGTCTTGAAGTGGAAGAGCTGGATAAAATGGTGTATTTCTACACCAAGATTTGCGGTCTTACTGATGGGAGAAGCAACAGATTTATTCAGGAGTCAAAAATGCATAAGACAGGGAGACCCTATCTCTCCTTTTCTCTTTATTTTAGTAGCTGAGGTTCTTTCTATCATGCTCAAAAAAGCTGCTTCTGTTGATCTAATCAATGGTTTTAAAGTTTTTCAGAATGGAACCATATAGTGTTTCTCAAGGATGATGAATTGCAGATTCAGAATTTGAAGCATATTCAGTCGGCTTTTGAGATGATTTCTGGTATGAAGGTAAATTATAGGAAGAGCACTATTGTGGGTGTAGGCCAACTGCATAATGGAGATATTTGTGCTGATTCTTTTGGCTGCTCAAGTTCTCAATTACCAATGAATTATCTTGGTATTCCTATAGGCAGTAAATCAAAGAGCAAATTGGTTTGGGCTGAAATCATTCAGAGAGTTCAACAGAGGTTGGCAGCTTGGAAAAAGTTTTACTTATCTAAAGGTCAGAGGCTCATAATGATCCAAAGTGTTATTGCTAGTCTTCCAGTTTACTACTTATCAATGTTTCAAATGCCTATTTCGATCTCAAAGGATTTGGAAAGAATTATGAGAAGATTTCTTTGGGGCTCTAACAATTCGGTGAAGAACAAAAGTTGGGTAACTTGGTCTAAAGTGAATCTTCCAAAATGCATAGGAGGCGTGGGTATAAAGAAATTGCAGATTGTCAACAAGGCCTTACATGCAAAATGGATTTGGAGATATGGCACTGAAAAACAAGCTCTTTGGAGAAAAATGGTTAATCAAAAATTTGGAGGTGATGTGGAAGCTTTATTTCCAAATCAGCACAATAGAGCGGTTTGTCGCAGCCTTTGGCTTGGAATGTTAAAATCAAGAGATTTTGTTAAAGAGGGTACAGTTCTTCACTTAAAAAGTGGTGGTAGCATTCACTTTTGGGATGATCTCTGGGTTGGTGATTCTTGTCTTAAAAGCCTTTTTCCAAGCCTGTACAGGATATCAAGAACAAAGCATATGATGGTGAAAGACTTGTCTTCTTCTAATGGAGCCTGGGATTTTAAATTTTGTAGAAGACAGCAAGATAATGAGGTGTTAGAGGTGGCAATCTTTTGCAGGTGATTGGTGAGCCTCCGCAAAATACGGATGAAGATGTTAAAGCTTGGAGATATGGGGATTCTTTTACAGTGGCGAATGCTTATACTTCTTTGGAAGATGGGGGCCTGCTGAGATTTCCAGATAATCAACTTTGGAACTCGAAAATGCCACTAAAGGTGTCATTCTTAGTGTGGAATTTGTGCTACAAAGGTGCTCCAACTCTGGATATGTTATTCAGAGCGGGCTTAGTTCAGAACTCAAACTGCCTTTTCTGCAATCATTTCGAAGAAACAAATGACCACCTCTTTCTTCACTGTAAGTCAGTTGCTACCATTTGGTCTTATTTTCTAAACAGTTTTGGTATTGCTTGGGCCCTAGCTGGAGATGTCAAGTTGAATTTATGGGAATGGAGTACTAAGAAGGATTCAAACAGAGTAAAGAAGATTTGGAGTTTGTTGCCTTTTGCGATTTGGTGGACTATATGGAAGGAGCGAAACAATCGTCTTTACAAAAATCTTTCTAGAAATGTAAACCAATTGACCATAGCAGTTAAGTGTTTGCTATTTACTTGGGCTTTCAACTCGGATTTTTTTTTTGGGTTTGTCTCTTTCTACTCTAATCTGTAATCCATTTTGTTGGCTTGTTGTCACTGTTTTAGTGACTAAAGCACTTTTTATTAAATCTTGCCCTTTTTCGTCGAAAGAAAAAAAGATACACAATTGGTTGAATCAAAATCAAACCTGGTGCTAACACGACAACTAATCTAGTTTTTAATTATTACGTGGCAAATCAAAATTCGACGATAATTAAGCAATTTGTTTGAAAAGATTACAGTTGTTTGCAAGTGTTGTAGTGTGAGGAAACAGCTCCCTCCCTCCATGGGAAACAAAAGTGTGTAGAAAGAATCATCGCTTCACATGCGGGAAAGATTTTGATCTAGCAGCATGTAAGCCAGACATTTGGCTAGTTTTTATGCCAGTAAACTATAAAGTTTTTTTTTTTTTTTTTTTTGAACGGAGTAAACTATAAAGTTAACCACGGTTATCTTTCCTCTTTCAGTGGTAGACTGTTTTGTTTACCATCTTTTTAGTTGTATTTTGTTACAGAGAGAAAAGGAAGACAAGGGGGGAGAAAGAAGATGACTAGATGAGTGCCATGAATGAAACTCAAAAGGGAGAAGCTAAAATTTCAGAAAGCCCTCGATCGGGCATTTCGTGTACGAGAAAAATACAAAACCCATTAACAGTATTTAGGGTTTATCGAAGTACGAGCGAAATGTTAATCTTAAGATTCTTAACCCATGAACCTTATCAATCTTGGCAAGGTTGGCAAGTTAATTATTTCACCGGCTGAAAGATAAGGCAGTTTATTTTGGGAGGTAATAGTGATCTTATACTCAGTTCTTACAGACAATGTTTGGGTAAACTATTTTAGTGAATTACTTTTTGGGTATTGATCAATTTAGTCAAATATTGTACCGATTGATCTTGTGAAACAGTAATAATGGAGTACTGATCCATTTGGTGCAGTGCCGTCTCTAACATTTTAGAGGCTCGGGGCGAGCACTCAAAAAAGGGCCTTTTTTTGGGTCCGGCTATGATGGGTACCGTCCCCATACTCTGAGTATGGGGACCCTCGTATTCAAATGACATGTGTACACTACAACAAATGCAACTGCTTTCCTAAAACGGACTCCTACCTGATGGCTATCAAATTACCCATATGCCCATACAATCTGTGTTTCCAAAACTTCCTTAAAATCTTCATATATCTTGCTTGCCATATTTTGTGGGATCTCCCAAATCTGCTTTAACAGTACTAAAAGCTTTCGATACTAACCGTGTACACCATTTTTTTGACATGACGATAATCGATAGATACAGGCTTAGAGATTTAACGCAAGTTTCTTAACTTAATAGTAAAATATAGGACCACTTATTATGAACCATATAATCAGATTTTCCACCGGAGTTTTGTTTCTGGGCAAAGGTTAAATCATCATTCTTCACAATTTTAGGTGGTTTTCAAGCTGCATTATAAACTTGCTCCAAGAAAAATAAACTGAGTTCATATTTTCATATCAAAACCACACAACTGTCAAGAATAAAATAACAAAAACAAGCAAAACCAAATAGGTGCTCTTATTTTCTTTGCCATTGTCATTACCAATAACAGACTATCCAAATTAACGCTCTGCAGCTTCTTCTTCGCAACCGGAATAACCTAACTGGCATCGCTTCTTAAAAATTCTTAAACCAATGTTGTTGAGGAATACTGGAATCAAACCTAACTCATGCATCTAGATTGTCTCCTCTTGTACCTGAAATAGAAATTAACAAAAACAAAATGCAATCTAAGTTCCTTTCCATGTGTTAGTTTTCTTTGACAATTCTAGCAAGACCAGTTTCTGGCTAGCTAAGTTGTATAAATTAAACAAAGAACTAAATTAAATGAAAACAAAAGTAACACGAACGGATACCTGGTTGTCCTTCTTAGAAGCATTTTTACGAGTACCACTCTTTTTGATAAGGGATTTCTCTAGTGCAGACTTATACCCAATATCTTTCTCCCCCTTTTCTTTTTTCTTTATCGGTGGATCTTGAATAGTGTCATGTCCATCAATGTTTCTCCTTTGTTTTTTAATTTGTTTCTGATATTCAGACTCATCAATTTGTATTGTCTCCTGGCTTACTTTTTCTTGGCACACATTTAGTTCTTCTATACAAGCAGCTAGATGGCGTTTGACGATACAACTGGATTCTTCATCCGCAGATCCCTTCATCGCAACTGCAAGAGCTCTATAAGCTAGATCACTGTATCGTACACTTGAAGATATGTTGCAGTCCGCAAGTATCGGGGTTCCCAAGTTGTCAAGTATAAGACCGTCTTTGGCATGCATAGTCCATCTGTTTAGAATATAATGTGATGGAATCTCCAAAATCCTTCTTGAAAGAAGTACTCTCAGTGCATGTACGCACAGAATGCCCGTAAACTGAAAGCCGTTGCAACTACATTCTATTTTATTTTCTTTTTTATCAAAACACACACTCCGATCTTTATCATTTTTCACAGGAACTAGCATCTCCACCTTATGAATAGCAATCAAATCATTTTCATCTTCAATATGATCAATATAACAGGAAAATTTCCTAAGCTTATCTTGAAATATTCTGAAAATTTTCCGAGTATAAACCTTTGCTGCTTGGTATTCAAAGCGTAATGCAGAAATATATGGAGGTTTAGTTTGCCTACAATAGAAATCCGCTTGTCTCTCTTTTTCTCTCCATCCCGACTCAGCTTTCTCATATTGCATAATAAAATCATTAATGCACAAGGTTCGATTCACGTAACCCTTTACAAAACTGTTCACACTTTCACTTCTTTGCGTGGTTGTCATTCCAGCGCAAAAGTATGTTCTGCCATAGACAGGAGCCCATTTTTCTCGTAATGCATACAACTTTTTCAACCAATCATTACCGGTAAGAGAATACTTTGTTATCATATTCGTCCACATGGATCCAAATTCTTCTTCAGTTTCAGCCATATATAAGCACTCCTCAAAATCTTTTGAAAAATCTTGATTGGCATTATAAACATGGGCAAGGTGTTTGGCTGCATTCTGATATATATGCCATATACATAAACGATGGTGAGTGTTCGGCATTACCTGGTGTATCGCATTCTCAATTGCTTGTGCCTGATCTGAAAATATTGTCTTTGGATGCTTTTCGGACATTGCACTCAAAAATGATTGAAAAGCCCATACGAATGAGTCAGTAGTTTCATCAAGGAGTAAGGCTATCCCAAATAATACAGACATCCCATGGTGATTTACGCCTACGAATGGTGCACAAGGCATGGCATACTTATTTGTCCGAAATGTCGTATCGAAACAAATAACATCACCAAAAAACCCATAATCTATTCTTGATCTTGCATCCGCCCAAAAAAAATTACATGCTTGGTTATTTCCATCCACCTGTACCGTATAAAAAAATGATGGATTTTCTTGTTGCATACGCCTAAAATAATTTAGTGCTACTTGAGCATCACCTTCTTTGTATATCTCCCTACGCCTTTTCTGAAAATAATTCTTGCAATCATTTAGCGTAAAATTTAAATTTTGTGAACCACCATGATCACCACTTATAATTGCATATGTTTTAGTAGGTCCAATACCTCCGGAATGAAGTGATTCTATATATCGAGCTTGTTGAGGTAATATACCCTTTTGGGATCTTAACAAATGTGCTTCCTCTGCATGTACTAGTTCGTGATTGTGCTCTGCAATGAATTTCGTTACTACAAATGTGCCACTCTTTACGCTGCATTGGATCCGCGCCATACATTCCGTACGCATCACTGGACGTTCCTTCTGAGGTGTCCCTCTTTTGTGTTTCTCTTTAACACCTTCTTTTGAGCAAAGAAGTATCCTGTTTGTAATATCACCATTTTTTGATCGTTTGACATGGCCTTTGCGGACACTGAATCCTATTCTTCTAGCATAGTTGTTGTAGAAGTTAAACAATTGGTCATCCGAATCAAACATCATTCCTTCCCTGGGGACATCATCAACTACTCCACTGCATGAACTATTTTGCAACTGTGCATTATCAGGCATTAGTTGTTCACCATGAAGTAAATGGCTAGATGTCCCATCAACTCCGTCTTCGTTTTTGTCGAAATTGGGTTCCCATTCTGACCAATCATTAATGTCTTGAAGTAAAGTGTTTGAGTCATCATGAAGTGTAACCTCGTACCTTAAATTAAGATCCCACGACTGATTGTCATCCTTTTCTTCCATAGCTTAGTCTCCTGCAATTCATAAATGTTTAAATTTAATGGAACATTTTTTTAAGACTACTTTTATATCTTAATCGAACATAGCTTAGTTTTTAAATTTAATGGAACATTTGTATCACTGATGGTCTTAAAATAAGGATATAGAATGAAACAAAACCATTAATTGATGTGTTTATTTCCTATAACAAATTTTAGAAGTATGCTTCTCTACTGTAAACTTGAAAGAAATTCAATAACTTAACGATACTCAGTATAACTATCAGGACTAGTTAATATAGGGAAACGAAGAGAAAAAAGAACAGAAGTAGATTACTTACGATTGAAAAGTTGATTCTTGATCCAGCTTACGTATTAGTTGTATTTGATCAATATGTTTATCGATCAAAACTAAAACAATTGAAATAGTTTCAGCTTATAAAAACTAGAGTACGTATTTGGAGAGATCCCACAAAATATGGCAAGATATGTGCAAGATATACAATTTTAGAAAATTTTGACTACAAAAGTCATGTGGGCATATGGGTAATTTGATAGCCATCGGTTAGGAGTCCGTTTTAGGAAAGCAGTTGCATTTGTTGTAGTGTACACATGTCATTTGAATACGAGGGTCCCCATACTCAGAGTATGGGGACGATACCCATCGTAGCCGGACCCCCTTTTTTGCTTATACACATGGTAAACAAAACGTAATTATATGACAATACATTGAACAATCTATTAATGCGTACATATAAAATTTTAATAAGGGTTAAAAAACAACTCAAATTTTAAGCGAAATGTACCTATCAAAAATAAAATAAACACACCTGCGAAGTAACAACAAAACTGTTAAAGAAAAAACATCATCCTATAAAGATTGTCCTTCCTGGGGTTCTGGTTGCGAATGCATTAGTTATCTTGTCAAGATCAAGATCATCCAAAACAGGGACGGAGGGAAGTGGGGACAAATGGGTCCCCAGCTCCCACTTAATTTAGAGATTCCTTTGGTATAGGCTTACCATTTTTGTAATTTACGGATCTTGCGGGGGCAAATATGCTAAATAGAATTGAATTTTCATTTTAATGGGATCAATACTATAAAACTCATATCAAATTAATAAAAATACATTAAACGTGTGACTTAAAAATAAAAATTTATCAAATTTTTTATGTTTAATGTAATTAAAATACTTTGTGATTTTATTTCACTTAGTAAAAACTAAAAAGTAAATAAAATTGTCAAAAAAAAAATAAAATCGAGCGCCCTTCGGCCGCTTACTCGCTATCATGCACAGAAGTTTACTACATGCATTCGCC